>JAGXJF010000788.1:0-143419 GCA_019208055.1 Stipa capillata | reverse complement strand
ACTGCAATACGATTCAGCAACAATACCACCATCACAAAAGGATGGCCTTCATTCACCATCAGGTTTGGACTGGGACTGCTGAGTTGCTTGAGCCTTTAAGAGATAACCAATCAGGTTATCCATTTCCTATTGCTTCTTTTCCCAGGCTTCAATCTTGTCTTGCTAGCTCTTCTTCATAGCTTCCAATTCTTCTTGCTGCTTCCTCTTCATCTCTTCAAGTGCTCCCTCTTGTGCTTCAAGTCTCGCGGCTAACTCCTGCTGGTACCTATAAATCGACCATATAAATGATTTATCTTTGAAAACAACACTATATTTCTCAAACATTCAATGTTGACAAAGTAAGGGAATTATCAAGTTGCATTGCTCAATACAAAGGATGATGGCAGTTCTGTCCAAAACAGGACAGATCTTTTAATCTTTTCATAGGAATTAATATATGACATGGAATCTAACAAACAGTAGGTGTTTTGGAAACTACAAGACACCCTCCACAACTTTGATGTTGAACCCGTAATTTAATTCGAACTCTAACCGAGCCTAAAGTGGCACACAAAGTCACTGCACGCAGAAAGATGAACTTCTGGACAGTAGAACTAAACTGACCGCTGGACACAAACCTTCCAGCCAATATGCACACACAAGTACTCTATAGAAAGCTTGAAATATATTCTACAACTTCTATTTGGAGACTTGCTCGAAATTATGGGCATAACCAACCCAGATCTCTATTTGAAACTCACTGCACCAGGCTGCGAACAGAAACATTTACTAAGGTGTCTGAAACTGCTAGCGATACTGAACCTGAATTTATAAACACCCACCACTGAACATCATGCACACTACTGTTTTCCAGTCATTAGTTTTGGACACGGCAAAGCAAACCAGTGAAATTCATCAAGCCCAAACGAACTAGTAAAGCTCTACAATTCCTCAGATTCAACTTGTCAGTTAGTAACTAAAACTGGAAACTGTCGGTTCTAATGGTAGAGGAAAGGCAAGATAGCATCTAACATTGCTTAAGTACTGCCCATAAAACAACTTGCCAAGCATATCTGACCATCCTCTGAATTTGTGCACCAGTTCACACAAAACTACCCTAAGCCAATGAAACAGTAAACCCAAGAGTAAGTTACAATAGTTAAAGAACATGCATAAACAAAAGCTAGATTTCATTCATCAAGCATATGTATCTGGTGATTAGTGTGAGCAGGCACACAAAAGCAGAAAAGAAGAAACGGCAAGAACACAAAGAGAAACAGCAGAAGTACCTATCATTTGCATCTCTTGCCTCTCTCTCCTTCTGCTCAATTCTTTCTTCTAGCTCTTGGATGCGTGCTGATGAAGCAGAGCTCCCAGACCTCACAGATCTTGATGTGTACCCCATGCTGGAAAGGAAGGTGCTATGGGCACTTTTTTCCTTTAGAACTTCAGCCACAATAAGTGTATCAGACACTGGCTCCTCACCTTCTAATTGTGTTTCCCTTCTTCTCTCTTCCATAGCAGTCCGCACAAGAAAGAAAAGCATGGACGCTCAAGTAAGACAAAGTTCATATGTCGGAGTACAATTGATCAATATGAGAATCTATTTCGAGTGAGCAACAATAGAGGAAGAAATCTTACATAAGCTGACATTGCTGGCTTGCTCATGTAGCCAGTCTTCCTGTTGGTATGGGTGTCTTTGAAAAAATCAATGGGACTAGGGTCCTGATTGTTGTACTTGTCTTTTTTCTACAAGATAAATTGAATTGTAACATTAGTATTCCGTATATAATGACCAGATGTGATAGACAAAGGACTAGAAGTGAGGTATCTGGAATTCTTACAAGTTGGCTGAAATGGGAAACATAACATCTAGAGCCAGTTTTTTGGTGATGCCTAACAGCTTCTCGGTTCTTCTTGTTCTTTTCACATGTTTCCTATATGGAGAGGCTGAATATTAGTATTGGCATTTGGTACTAGTAGATGTGAATGCAAAAACTGTTGCTGGTCGCATATTATGTTACAAACCTGGTTTTTTTATCAGACCATTTGTTGACAAGACTTGTCCAATTTTCTTCAGTAATGTTGGGTGGCTTACGGGATAACGCTTGCTCAACAGTACAACCGTTGAAGAAATCTCTCTTTAACTTGTAGCGTTGCTATCGAACACCCTTTTGGATTATTTTTGTGCATACACCTTTTGCAACCTCATCATCCTCATCCATGTCAAAGTTATTCTGAAAATAACGAATGATAGGATACTTTACCAAATTGACAAGGAAAAATGTGAACAAGTGAATGAAAATGAAGGAAACTGTCTTACCGCAACACCATGAATAGCAAGAGGAATAACATGCTCTAGTTCTTTTTTGCTGTAGTCGTTCCAGTGCGTTGCAACATGCATTATCTTGTTGCGGATGTGAATACCACACTCAGAAGACAGCTTGGGTGCTTGGACTGGGTCTGTAGGCCTCACTTTCCCCACTGAAAAATCAATATGCATCTTCCTCCCTCCATTTCTGCTTGTGTAATCCTGAAGTCCATGCCCCATGGTTGGTCTACGTTGACGACCTCTCCTTGACGGTCGTCGATCAGTTGGGCCAGTGGAGCATACTAGTGCATCTACATTAGAAGGTATAGATTAATTGGAAAGTTACAATTGCAAGTGGACAGTACAGAGTGTCAAGAGATGATGCTGCATATACCTTGGCCTTCTACTGCAATCCTATTACCAAATTGGCCGGATGTGTTTGTCATGTCTTCAGAAACTTGCATCTCTGAATTGGCATCAGGTGAGTTGCTACCCTTAGAAGTTAGGTGAGGTGAGGTGTTTGTTGGGTTAGGTGCTCTCTGTTCTGTCTCATCTCTAGCTTGTACTGTGTTTGTTGGATTTGGTGCAGACTGTTCTTGATGGTTTGTAGCTTCAACTGACTCAGCTGCTATGGTAGCTCTAGATCTTGTTGTTCTTGAGGCAGCAGGTGCATTGCTTGTGGATCTGTCACGCTTTTTCTGGTTTGGCTTCCTAGAAGCTTCAGCTGCCTGGTTCAAACAAGTAGAGAAAAGCAAGGCAGTGAATCAACATTGACTTATGCATTGTCAGCACTAGTTGAAATAGGAAGGCAGTGAATAGAGAAAGCATCATCTAGATTAATTAGTAGTAGAGTAAAATAGTGGATGGACAAAAAATGTGAATCAATCTTCAGGTGATTAGTCCATTATTTGTGATACTTAGAGTGCACAGTGATATACACATGATATGAGCAAGCTGGAATTAAAGTCATTACATCAACAATGATGTACACATTATATTACCGTTGTTTTGGACATAGCAAGAGCGGCCTCCTCTTTATCTCTCGAAGCCTCTTCCGCTGCAGCGGCCTCCTCTTCAGCATTTGGCACATACTTGGAGTCACTGCGATCATTGGCAACTCGTTCATTGTTCGTCGATTGCGCATTAGAGGCACCAGGGTACACAAGGCTACGAGCTAATCTATGTATGACCTGAAGAGGCCGCCTCTCCTCAGCCTTGCGTTTCGCAATGCAGTCGTTCCTTATCTTCAAATACGCTGCAGCCTTGCGTTTCCATTCCTCCTCAAGCGATGCCATCTTTTCCTTCTCATGCACCCGTCTTGGCGGCATGATTTTAGTACCTAAAGCTGAAAAAGATGACAGAGAGTTGAATGAAATGAATTGCTCAATGAATTCTGCTTCAAACTTAGAATGAAAATTCATGATGCACATTGATTTGCTGATTTAAGCAAGCAAATTTAGAACAGAAATTGAGGGAGGCAGTCCAACATGATCCCCATGGTTACCAGGAAATCTATGTGCTGTTCACGAATCAGGCCTGTGATGTCACAACACAATTTTCAGGATGACCAGTTATGGCAATATGATTTTGACTAACAAGATAAAAACAAGACAAATCATGCAAAACTTGTAACAATTCTGGCGCTGAATGAAGAAAACAACCTGTGAAGCAAAGTTTGCGAAACATGGGCAGCCCTACCTAGAAAGGTGTTCAAACACCATGGTTCTCGGTCTTATTTCAAGAGGCAAAACAAATCCAACTACAAAAGAATATGAAGCAAAATACATGCAGAAAGAGGCATGTGTTCAGTCTGATCCTAAACAAACCATCTTCTAAAAATACATGTCACCGCCTAACGTAAGAACCATACTTTATTTACATCATTCCAGGAAGATCAAAGCATGTTATAATACATGCAAATATACTGAATTACAAGAAAATAAATAAAGCAAGTTTTTCTCGTACCGTTCAACAAGATAGAAGCTTGATACTCGCTGTCCAATGAATTTGTGAAATGCCTCCTGAAATAATTAAAAAACATGAACTGTTAATTACATCTAATTCAGTACTACTAAGCAGAGGCTATTTACTTCACTCCGGGTGGGGAGCAAACCCTCCACATCCAAATCGAGCCAACAGGCAACATCAAATCAGGAGATTCAATTATTTTGCTGAGCAAAGGCATGAGAGAATATAAATGGTTACAAGCCCTTCTCTTTCCCCCATTTGATCAGATTTATCTTCATTACAAACGATTAATTCTACTCAATCGAAAAAATATGAATTTCTGAAGTCTGTACCAGAACCAGAGAATGGAGATGTATTATTGTTGTATATGCACACATCTTTGCTTAGAAAGGGAAACAAATAAGGGGGGGAAATTTGTGCGAAAACCAAAGTCACCTCAGATTAACTCGGTGTATACAAAAATCCAATGATAAAATTTCAGGTTGATGCCTTACCTTGCTGTTGGCTTTGAGGCTGTGATCTCCTCGCCCTAGCTTACTTCTTTATTCTTCTTCCATTTGTAGCATGGAAACACAGTGGAGAGAAATGTAGCACGAACCTTTGCTTTGAGGACGAACGGAACAAAGCACAAGGATCAGACGGAAATGATAAATAGGCAGACTCGTAGCTGGGCATATAACTGTCTTGACGGTTGCTGCGTTGTGGTCGTCGGACACCACGATCGTGCGAGTGGGCTGATGTCACACCTCATTTCTCTGATACAGCCGCGGTCGGCTCAGGTTGACGATGTCGTCGACTCCACTGTGGTCCACTCGCCTCCGCCTCCCTGTCATCTTCCTCAAAGCAAAGCGATGCGGCTGAGGGCGTCGTGGAGCTGATGGAGAGGCAGCGCGGATGGACGGGCGGGGCCTCTTCACGTGCGCGTGGCGCCTGGCTGAGGAGGTCGGGGAGCGGATGGAGGGGCGGCGCGGCTCGCGCCTCCCGTCGTCGTCGTCGTTGTCCCCATCTTCCGCTAGTGGAGGGGCGGCACGGATGGAGATGGAGGGGCACTGCGCTGCGCTGAGCGGGAGCTCTAGGGCCACACGGGGCTGCGCTTGCACGCGCGGCGGCAGGGGCGCCGCTTTCTATGGTCGGCATGGGAGTGGCGGCGCGGCGGAGATGCAAGGGCGGCAGCTGTAGGCCGAGAGAAGGATGGCTATAGGTCCGGTTTAGACGCGGTTTAGTTCTGGTCCAGACAGTAATAGGTTTAGAGGCTGTTTGGTGCTGGCCACGTTTTGCCAAACCGAATTTGTGATAATTACCACACTTGTGGCTTGCCACCCTTTTGACAAAAAAAGATTGATTGGTCACGTAAAAGCGCGCGTTGTCGCGCCCGTCCCTAAATATCGGCAGTGAAAGTATTTGAAAATATGTCCCAGAAACAAACATCAATTTTTTGAATCAGAGCACACACTGCCCTTCTTATTTGAGATGACGGGTAATATAACAAAAGAAAAGGAATAAACAGCGGTTCACTCTGATCCAGGGAGGAACAATACGAACAACCGAGTAAGAACCATTGGCAGAGCTATCCATCGAGGCTCAAGTCACAAACCCTGCAGAGGAAGTTACGGAAGTACGGAGAATTAGGAAACTATGGGCTGGTAAGAAACACTGAATGATCTTAAAATAAATCAGCTGCAGAAGATGGTTCACGAATTATCTCAAGTACAAATGCATGTCTGAAACTATAATCCAATCCAGTCTTGTTTCTTGAGGGTTCATTGTGTTTGTACTAAAAGTGAACCTAATATATGGAAAGAATACACATAAGTTTATCTATTCTTGCACGCAAACATGGGCTTATTCTGTATTTACCAAGGAAGCAAGATTTAGTACAAAATAGAAGATGAGCAAGTTATACACCATCCATAAAAAACTACTGGCACAACTCAAAGTCATAATCTCACTCAGTCAAAGGTAGTGTTTGCATTTTCTCAAATTGCTGGCACAACTAAAACTCATAATCGACTACCAAGCATGGAGACATGCTTTTACCTGCGCTAAGAAACTGCCAAACATATATGGCACTTCCTGTCATCTCATTCAAATCTTAAAGCATATGTGTCTTCGTCTCTTTTCTGTTTATCTGGGCACGCGGTCGTGATCTGACGACAGCACTAGGGCTCCCGCTACTCCGCCAACAAGAAAAGCGGACATGAACATGAGAGTGTAGCCATGTACGTCTCAAACGTATGTACTCCCAGTGATAGTATATTCGAGTAGCGAGTCATTACGAGGAGAAGCAACGGAGCGAGGTGAGATAGAGTTGGTGGCCACTCGCTCTATGTGTGATAATTAGCCTGAAATTCATTTAAATTGTAAAATTTAACCTTTTTTTCTTAAAAATAGTGCAAGTTCTACATGAACAATAAAATCAGTCTAGTCCTACATGAACAAGTTGAAAAAATAGGTCAACATTTTTCATAGCTTTTTTTTTGGAAACTTAAAATTTTTTTTTGGAAACACATTTTTCATAGCTTAATACACCAGATACCTTTACTAGGTATTTGAAAAAGAAAAAAATAATAAAGTGACCCTCTGTCACCCCGGGCCCGCATTGGAAGAGGAAAAGACCCCCGTTCTCCTCTCACCCGACCGCAACAGGTACCTACACGGCGGGCTGTCTTCTCCTATCTCATCGGGGTGGCGACATACACGGTGGAAGCAGCCTTCGACGGCGGCGGTGACCTGCACCTCCACCCCTCCCGCAACAGGTACCTCCCTCTCATCTCTCTCTCCACTGCCGCCCCATCCCGTGCCGCTGGTCGCCGTCGCCCCGTCCCGTGCCGCTGGTCGCCGTCGCCCCGTCCCGTGCCGCTTGTCACCGTCGCCCCGTCCCGTGCCGCTGGTCGCCGTCGCCCCGTCCCATGCCGCTGGTCACCGTCGCCCGTCCCGTCCCGTGCCGCTGGTCGCCGTCGCCCCGCCCCGTGTCGCTGGTTGCCATCGTCTCGCCCCATGAAACAGATCCTCAGACATTGCAGAAGATACTGCGATACTCTGTGTTGTAGATCCATTAGTTATTTTCACATGTACTATTGAATCTGAGTGAGAATTAGAAAGACGCCTCCGTGATTCTTTTGCTATGTCATTAGCTTCTTTATTCTGGTAGTTTGGCTTATTCTGCAACTCTGTTATTAATGCATCATACTGCACAAACAAAAATGAACTGTCGTTAGACAAAAAATGTTAAGCCACAACACTTTAGTAACATATTGGAACAATAGAGCGGAGAAACAAACTTGTGTAACCAGAAAAATAGGATGTACCTTAGTATTTAGAAGGTTTTCCAATGCAGCGAACTGACCTTCACAATCCGCTATTTGAACTTGCAGGTTCGCAATGGGAGACAACCAGGTTCCAGACAATGTCATCTGCATTAGTAGTGATGAAGAGGATGTTGTTCCACATGGACCAACGCTTTACCATCGAGGTTTGATTCATCCTTTGCCTTGTAGTACGTTGTTGCGCAATTGGAAATAAGTCTTTAAAATTTACTTGTTGCACTTAGGTCCCATTGTCTTTGGTATTGATGGCACGTTCGACTTCACTTGCAAATGGGGCAATGACATAAAGATGAAAATGCCCCAAATAGAGACTCTTCGAGCTCTCGTAAGCTTAGGGGACCGACTTTGTCCACTCTATGTATGTGGAATGACCAAGTCCGCAATCATTCCTAGAAAAGCTAAGATGGTACGAACTAGCCTTGCGTTTCTGTAAGCACACTGAAGATTTTAACTACTATATCTGACTATCTGCCTTTTCAGTACTTTTCAGTGAAATTCACTAAGGATCACCTTTCTCAGCAACTTGATCAGCCACATTACTCAGTGGTATATTCCAATAGAAGTGACATTGCACATGAAATCTGCCTCAAGATGGGTAAGCATGACGCCTGGGCGATGCATATCAAGTCGCTGGACGAATGTTGTGGAGGACTTCAAGATCAAGAAGGACGAAATATGGGCCTTCCGCTTCCACGCTATCGAGCCCCAAGCGTACTTCTCCTGCAGATGACCCCTCTGTGATGTTATAAGGGTAGCTACATGTTAATTAGTTGTAAGATGAACTTGTGAACTGTGTGTGGAGATCACCCCTCTTTTGGTATTAGTGGATGTCCAAAAATTGTGAACTGTGTGTGGTTCACAATTGCTAGTTGTTGACGTCAAGTATTTCAGAGTCATGTAAGGTGAACATGGTACTATGAAGCTGATCTTATTTTGGTATTACTGGATGTCTAGAAACTGCGCATGGTTCACAATTGGTAGTTGTCAGCAGAATGTATATATGCAGTTGGTTGATGTGTTCACTTGTACAACTGCAATGATGGTATAAAATGTATAGTTGTCCAAATGGGATGAAATTTTCCCAGACCTGTTATTTTCCTATGAAGCTGATCTTATTTTGGTATTACTGGATGTCCAGAAACTGCGCATGGTTCACAATTGGTAGTTGTTAACAGAATGTATATATGCAGTTGGTTGATGTGTTCACTTGTACAACTGCAATAATGGTATAAAATGTATAGTTGTCCAAATGGGATGAAATTTCCCAGACCTGTTAATTTTTTTAGATAAATTCAAAATTGACCCAAAATTTGAATTTACCAACTTAAACAGCCAAATTCTCACAAACCAGTGGTTCATATCTGCTCAAACTCTCCAGAATCATTCATACAAATATGGTAAGAGCAAAACACAAACTTCATGTAAGATTGCTGCACCAATCAAAAAAGATTCATAAAATGGCAATAATACTCGGGAATTAAGTTCAGTAGCACCCAAAGTTCACAAAGTAGGCATTACAAGATCTACTCATCACATCACTTGTATGCTCATTCTGACTCAATGCGTCATCTTCCTGTTCATCTTCGTCAGTACCACTATCTTCATCATACTTGTTGTCATTCTTCATAAGGTCGTGAACAATTCTAGCATCAACAGGTGTGCCTTCGTCTACATCATCACGGCATAAGTGTCCAACAACAAATCAATCAAAGTCCATGTTGGGAAATATGCCCTAGAGCGGCCAATAATAAATTGTTCCTTGCCTCATATTTCTTGTTCTAGATAAATGTTATACTCTCCATGCTATAATTGTATTAACCGAATACATATACATGTGTGATTGTATAATAACAACCACCGTGTCCCTAGCAAGCTCTATCTGGCGAGCATCATTGATTATAAATGATGGTTAGGTTTCCTAATCATGGACATGTGATGGCAGGTAATACTGTCATGTCATGAGGAGAATGACATGATGGACAGACCCACATTAAGTTAGGCAATTCGATCACGTCACAAAGTACATATGTGCATAGCTTTCCTATTGGTAAATATTCCGATCCTTAGGACCTATGAGATAATGACACTCCCTGGTACACGGAAGATACTGCTGCATCAACCGTCACGCCGTACCAGGTGGGTGTGATCACTAAAGGTGTCTTTCAGGTATTCGGAAAGTACTGTTGGGTTGCATGTATCGAGAGTGGGATTTGTCCATCCATTGTGACAGAGAGATATACTCTGCGGCCACAATCGGTGTAAAGCACATTCTGGTATCGCTTGCAAGCACGTGACTCTAACAGAGTTGGTCACAGAGGATCGTGGCATTACGGAACGAGTTAAAGAGTACTTGCCACGGGAACGAGATGAACTAGGTTCCTTTATGGTGGTGATGAACGGACTGATCGAATCTCGGGCAAGTAAAATATCGCGAGACCAAAGGGAATGGAATCATCTCGACACGTGGTTCAAACGATAAAGATCTTCGTTGAATCCGCTGGGAGTCAGTATGGACATCCACGGTCCGCTATTGATACTATGATCGAGCAGGTCGTGTCCCGATCATGATCCACAGTATATTCCCGAACCCGTAGGGTCACACACTTAAGGTTCGTTGACGCATTAGGGATATAAAATCGAGATATTAATATGGTGAGACCGAAATTTGTTCGAGATGTCTCTGGATGGGATCCAGGACGTCACGAGGAGGCTCGGAATGGTCGGGAGAGTAAAGATTCATATCTGGAAAGTATTTTAGGGTTCGAAAAAAGTTCAGGATTTTTCGGATCGTACAGGGAATGGTTTAGAAGGTTCCGGGGGTCCCGGGATGGGGCCCAACTTGTCCGGACGGGGTCCACATGGACCGGCGGTAGCAAAACTGGCACGCTGGCACACATGGGCCAGGCACCCAGCCATCGGAGGCCCATGCGGGCATGCGCAAGGGAAGATACAAATCCCTAAAAATGAGGAGATAGATCGAAAGGGAAGGGAGCTTTACTTGGGGTGAGGGTACTGTCATGCGCGTACTGTGTTCATGCGCGTACTGTGCTACGGGTACTATTCCTCCTCCTCCAAGTTGCCGCCTCTATATAAAGGAGGGGAGGGGCGCAGCCTCCGGAGAGATCATCCCAGCCGCCGCCGCTCCATCTCTTCCATCTCCTCTCTCTCCTGTGGCAGCGTTGGCGAAGCCCTGTCCGCGGAGAAACCCCACAACCTCCACCACCATGCGTCGTGCTACCGGAGTTGATCTCATCTACCTGCATCTCCCGCCTTGCTTGGATCAAGAAGGACGGTGACGTCTCTCGAGCCGGTAGGTGGCACATCCGGAGGTGCCGTTCGTGCGCGTGCTTGATCGGTTGGATCACGAAGGAACGTGATCGCGAAGAAAAGTACGACTACGCCAACACGTTCATTAGAACGTTTCGCTTGTGTCTACAAGGGTATGTAGATCTAATCTTTCTCGTTACATGCATCTTCTAGATAGATACTTGGCTTTTGTTCGCTCTCTCGTAGGAAATGTTTTTTGTTTCTATGCTGCGAATCCCATCACGTCCTTCACAGTGGAGATGCCGAGGTCATTTCTTCCTGGTATGCATCTGTAGCATTGAGCTCACCTGTCTCCAATTCAGGAACATCGTACAAATGTCTGTGACTGAAAGTCTGCACCACTTTCCAGTCTTTTCCATTCTTTGTGTCCTCCATGTAAAACACTTGTTCTGCTTGAGAAGCCAAGATGAAGGGATCATTCTTGTATCGAAGCGCCTTAACATTAAGACTTTTGAAGTACCCATCATCTCTCATACCCGTCGTATTGTCTTGGAGATCAAACCAATCACAACGAAACAAAAAGATCGACCTATCTCCATGCTTGTTTTTAGGGTACCGTAACTCAAGAACTTCTCTCAGAACACCGTAGTACTTAGTCTCTACACTATTGACATTTGCCGTCGCCATGATGCCTGAATTTTGAGTTCTTCTCTTCTTCTCACGATCCAAGGTGTGATAGCGAACACCATTCACATTGCAGGCAGAGTATACCACTAAACGCTTATCTGGCCCACATGCTAGTGAGTACAAATCCTCCGAAACATGTTGGCGACCTAAAGTATGTACCTGTCACAAGATGTGCACACATTAATTACATGGTCAGGATATTTAAATTATAAACAACGCAAGATTGACATGTACAAAAACATAAACAAATATAGCTTACATTCTTCGCAAACCATCTAGGGAATTCTTTCTCAAGAGTCTGCTCAATGTTAATGTCACCTTTCCTTCGTAATTCTTCCCGACAAACCCTACAACAACACAAGCAAAACTATGACATTAACATTCATTTTCTCTTAGAGTCAATCACATACTATTAGTAATGATGAAAAGGGAACTTACTCTATGAAACCCTCAACTTCAGGACAATTGTTAAGAACATACCAAACCATTTGGTCGTACTCACTTGGATAGCAATGGAGTTTGGACGACCCAAAACCTTTTGCAGCAATTGACAAAACTTCCAACTCATCAGGAGAAACACTCCGCTTCCCATCCTTGTTCCTATCTCCTTTGTTAAATCTTGTCTCAATATTAGTCAAATATCTAGAGCAAAAGCTCAAGCACTCATCCACGACATAGGCCTCTGCAATTGACCCTTCTGGCTTTGCTCTATTACGAACAGTTCCCTTTAGGTACCCAAGCCTTCTTTCCACTGGATACATCCAGCCATAATGCACGGGCCCCCTCAGAATTGCCTCTTCAGGTAGGTGAACAGCTAAATGAACCATTACATCAAAGAAGGCAGGTGGAAAAATCTTCTCAAGCTTGCACAAAATTATAGGGATATCATCCTTCATTCGATGAAGCACATCAAGTCTAAGAGTTTTTGAGCACAACTGCTTGAAAAAATTACCCAATTCAGCAATGACCTCATATATATCATCTCTCACAAGTCCTCTTAGCGCAGCTGGTATGACTTGTTGCAGAAGTATGTGGCAGTCACGGGTCTTCAACCCATGCACTTTACATGTTTCAAGATCCACGCATCTTGCTAGATTACTAGCATAACCATCTGGGAATTTCACATTAGCCAGATACTCACAGAATTTTTTCTTGTTTTCCTTCTTAAGATTATACTCTGCTTTTGGCTTCTTAAATCCACCCTTTCCATCAGGTTTCATATGCAGGTCTTTCCTGATTCCTAACTGTTGCAGATCTACTCTTGCACTTACCGTATCCTTATTCTTTCCATCAGACTCCAGTAGAACCCCAAGTATATTCTCACATATGTTCTTCTCAATGTGCATTACATCAAGGTTGTATGCTAATTTCAGGTGTGACCAGTATGGCAGATCATATAAGCTCACCTTCTGACTCCAGTTTGGTTCACCTTTCTCAGGGCGCTTCCTCTTATTTCCTGGATACTTGCCTGGTTTGAATTCAAGTTTTTGTAACCTGTCCAATACTTCTTTATTTGTGAACTTTCGAGGTTTCCCTCAATTCTCAGTCAATCCATTGAAAACTTTGCTTCTTCTATAAGGATGATTAGTAGGCAGAAATCTTCGATGCCCAACATACCCAATTTTGTTTTTCAGGGACTCAGAGCAAGGGTCGACATCACAATGCACACATGCATGATAACCTCTAGTGCTACGCCCTGATAAAGTGGCCAGTCCAGGGTAATCATGAATCGACCACAAGAATGCAGCATGCAAAGTAAATGGTTCCCCCGTCAATGCATCATATGTTTCAACACCAGTTCCCCAAAGCTTCATCATATCTGCAATCAGCGGTTGCATAAATACATGGAACTCCTTTCCAGGTGCTCTTCTGCCAGGAATAAGCAAAGACATCATGAAATTGGATTGGTCCATGCACATCCAGGGAGGGAAGTTGTATGGGATGACAAAAACAGGCCACATACTATATGAACTAGTCATGTTTCCAAAAGGGTTGAATCCATCCGTGGCAATACCAAGCTTTATGTTACGGGCATCCTTAGCAAACCAATCAAACTCAGTGTCAAAGTGCTTCCATGCTTCACCGTCAGCAGGATGTCTCATAACATTTGTCTCAGCAACCCTCTTCTCCTTATGCCACCTTGCATCTGCTGATTGTTCCTCTGACAAAAAAAATCTTTGAAGCCTTGGGATTATAGGAAAGTACCTAAGTACCTTGTGAGGTACCTTTTTCCTCCCCACCTCGTCTTTCCATCTTGATGTCCCGCACTCAGGACAATGCATCTTGTTGGCATGGTCCCCCCAAAACAGTGCACAGTCAAACTTGCAAACATGAATTGTCTCATAACCAAGCCCAACTTCACGAAGGACATTCTTAGCTTCGGTGTATGATTTTGGTATATCAGCATATGGAAACGCCGCACTGATCAGCTCAACAAACTGATTAAATGCTCTATTTGTAATCCGATTGTATGATTTGATATGGAGGAGCTTAATAATGAATGACAACCGTGTAAAATCGTTGCATCCTTCATAAAGATCTTTCTTGGCTTCATCCATTAGCTTGGAAAAGAGGTTAGGCTTATCCTTGCCTTGCCTTCCAGACATGTACAGATCATCTACCATATACGGAATATCACCTCCATTATCTTCATCAAAGTCAACATCAACAGATTGATATGCATCACCCTCCGTATTATCACCTTCATCATCGTTCAACGCTTCACCGTGAAAGATCCACCTTGTATACGTGACGGACATACCATTGATTAGTATGTGCTCCATCACATCTAACTGGCTGTGGTGTTGCAGATTCAGGCAGTCCCTGCATGGGCATAATATGTCCTGATTTTCCCTGAAATTTTGGCGAACGAAGCCCATAAACTCATCAACACCTCTCAAGTACGGTGGTGTGAAACGAGTTCCGTGTATCCAACTTCGATCCATTCCCCTACAACAAAAGAATTTACCCGTGAGCAAATTATGCTTACACAATATTAGCATTGAAGCAAAATGTAATACTACCACAACTAGTGAACTCACTAAGGGGAGGAGCTACATTCATCGAGGGTGGTGCACAGGGCCGTCTCCAGGAATTTAAGGCCCTGGTGCGAAAATCAAAATGGGGTCCTAATATTTGAAATTTTCATGTAACTAAAATATAGTTTCACTTAATTATATAACTTACTATTATTTCGTACAATATTTAGAAATATATTGAATATTCATGCTAAAATAGTAAATATAGTACTAAATCAGTACACCAACCTCATGTTCTATTAAAAAGCATAATCATAATTAATGAATATATCCAGTATTTCTTGAATATATCCATTACAACAGCTAGACAAGCTACAATACAGGATCAATTGATGAATAGTATCCAGTATCTTCCCTTTAATGGCCATTTGAGTGAATCACTGGAAAACTACTACATGGCTGTTAAAGTTTTCAGGCAGTTGCATAAGAGTACGCGAGGTAAACAGAAACAGAACAGCCAATGCAAATCAAGATTATAAGTTCCTCGACTCATCGATTGCTTGAATGGATTAAAATTCAGAGCATGCTTTGTTCTCAAGATTTACTGCCCAAGCTACTGCAATCTTCCCTGATGGCCTGATGTACATCCAGTATCTTTCAATGAGCAAAGAATTCTGAAACCAAAATCAAGACCACGTCGCAGTTTATTTCTAGTGTGCTACGAACAATACAACTAATGCAAGTATTGATATGAGCACAGTAAGAAGTTACCTACGAAGGTGCTAGACTTATGGCGGTGAACGACGCGCAGATCGGCGAAGAAGTGCTGCACAGATCGACGAGCAGAGAGATGTATGTGTAGTACGCGGTGTGATGCGGCGGCAATGGAGCGCGAACGCGACGCGCGGGCGGGCCGAGGAAGCGGCGATGCGGAGGACAGTGTTGAGGGAGAAGGGTTCCGCCGTTCCGGGTCAGGAAGGAGGCCGGAGAGGACGGCGACGGTGTAGCGGAAGTGGGCGGCCCGCCGGGGCGGAGGGAGGCGAGGTGGAAGAGGAGGTGCTTGGCGAGGAGCGGGTGAGAGGACGTGTCGCCCGCCGCACGGAGCGCGCTGCCGTGGAGTTGCTTGGCGGCGGCGAGAGATGGGGAGGCGAGGTGGAGGCGGAGGAGCGCGACGCGGTGGCGCAGCAGCGGGCGCGTAGGTGGATCCGAGTAGATCGTACCAATGAGTCACATACGCGCCGGGATAAATTAACTAACCAGCTAGTCAAAATATTATAACAATCCTTAGTTCTATAATATCAGCACACAAGCGCTAGCCTATTGGTAATGCTGCCTGCACAGCTGTGAGAGGTCACGGGTTCGAACCCCTTGGTTCACATTTTTTTAGTCAATTTTCAATTTTGATGCTTTATCTATAACAAAACAGTTCTAGCGCAAGACACATCAACAAACGAGCATCAGCTTATTGGCAATACCAAATGCACAGCAAACAAGAGGTCACGGGTTCGACTCTGTGAATAACCTTTTTTTCGCATATGTACAAGTCCGCAGTCATGAATATTCCGAGTTGATTAGAGAAAGAAGAGCGAATAATTAATCAAGCTGGCAGCAGTGTGAAATTGAATTCTTATAAAGTACATCTCTTTTACATATAATTAGAGCTAACATCGGCCACAGAAAACTCTCATTTTGCTAGTGATGTGGCATCGGCCACAGAAAACCCTCATTTAACAAGAGGTCCCACTGCTACATGTGGCATGATGAAAATATGAGCATCATTGATTTGTAAGATTCTGTGACTCTAATAGAATCGTCATGGTAATTACCGAATCGTCACAGAATTATTAATGTGTGACGGTGATTTTGTGATCGTCACCGATTTACGGGAATCAGTGACGCTAGGTATAAAACGTCATGCATTTGGTATTTCTGTGACGTTGCCAACCATCATCACGAGGATTTTTGTCATAGTATCTCAAATTTCTTGTAGTGATCAGAAAAGGGTAGGGAGCCAGTTGCGACCTGAAGCCTGGAAGGGCAGGGTGGCCGGTTGCTACCTGAGGTGATGGTTGGACATGGAGTCTTGCTCAAATCGGTTAAGGACCGAACCTAAGTGCCGCTGAATCAGTTCCCCTCCCGTACGTCCACATGTCCTTTATGGGAAGGACTGGACCTGGTACCCCGTCTAACGCTAGAGCTCGGAACCGTGGGAAGTTAGGGTGAAGTGCTAGAGGATCCGGAATCCCTAGAGGATCTCCACGGGACTGCGTAGGGGAGAAGCTCTTCGAGAGTCTCACCGCGTCGTGGGGGTAAAGCTCAGTAGAGTCCTACAAGGTACGTGGAACATGGTCTGACACAAAGGGGGAGAGTCCCACTTTTGTCATCCGAGATGCAAAAGGTTTGGTTACCCCCTAGCGAGTCCGGATCTAGCGTGAACACGGGCGAAAGGTTTCGTTGTACTAGTCCTGTCAGTATACGATGCATAGTATACCCAGGGCGAACTACATCTTGTGGGTAAAGCCGTACAACCTCTGCAGAGTGTTAAAAACTATTCGAATAGCCGCGTCCTCGGTCATGGACATGAACTGGTAAGGCCACACACTGGTTAGACTAAGTTTTGTTTGTGAAAGCTGGGAAATGGGATTAAGGACGTGGGCATGATGTGTCCACAGTGAGCAGTTTAAGCTACAGTCTGGTAGCGAGGAACTGTAGAAGAGGAAAACCTAGCCCGGGCCGCGAGGCGGTAGCGCGGGTAGGTTGTAAAGATTGATCGAGGCGGTAGATGGAGCTACCGGCCTCTAGTCGACAGCAGGCGGTAGATGGAGCTACCGGCCTCTAGTCGACGACTGTTCTACTGGATTAGTCAGCGCCAAATGATGTCTCGACAGAGACGTTTTTGAATTCAAAAATGCTTTTGAATCTACTATTCTGTATTTCGAACAAGAATTTACATTTCCGCACAACTTACAACTTAGGTTAGAGCTATCCCTTGATCTATTCCCTGCATGAAATATTGCCGTATATTTCCTCCTGTGGGAATAGCTTGTTAGTACATTCAATGTACTCACCTGGCTTGTTGATTTGGCCAGACGAAGGAGACATCAGTTCCAAAGAAACGTACAGGAACGCGAAAGCTAGGGCGTAACCCCAGTCAGTTGCCTGTCGGGTATGGCATGCTGATGGGCCACCTCACCGTTGAATTTCGCTGCAGATTTATAGCCGTTGGGCTACAGGTATCAGACTTCCGACCTTAGCGGTCTATTTAATTGTTTACGCATGTATGACAATGATATACAAGTTAACTCGTGTGTATTGGCTACTGATCCAGGGACCGATACAGTGATCACGAGGGAGTTCCCGGCCTTAAAACCGGGGGCGCCACATCGGCTCTATAAAATTAAAACCTAATGGGATTTACTTTAAAATAAATGGGCCAAACCTAAGCAACTGACTCAGGCAACTGACTCTCAGATGGATAACACAGATAAATGCAAGCAGTGCAGAGCAGAGACAGCTAAGCGTCAACTGAGTCTCAGGTGAGTGACTCAGTTGAGTGCAACAGATACACAGAATAGTAAAGAAGACAACTTGTTCTAAGTGTCAACTGAGTCTCGGGTGGGAAACTCAGTTGTGTGCAACAGAGAGTGAGCAATGTATATCAGCACAAGAGAACACAAACCAAACAAATAAGCGAGAAGACAAAAGGGTTTGTTTTACCGAAGTTTCCACTTGAGCAAGTGGTACGTCTCCGTTGAGGAAGCTGCTTTCAC
The DNA here is from genome assembly GCA_019208055.1 of Stipa capillata. Classification (NCBI taxonomy): domain Eukaryota; kingdom Viridiplantae; phylum Streptophyta; class Magnoliopsida; order Poales; family Poaceae; genus Stipa; species Stipa capillata. The sequence goes on along the minus strand of JAGXJF010000788.1, from coordinate 125,133 downwards.
AGCCGGCACTGAACCGTGCTCTTTCCTCGTTCACTTATCTTGTGTGGAATCCTTTTGATCTCACCGCAGCGAGACAGGCAGACCCAAATCGCCTTCACAAACGTTTGGAGGCAGCCACACAAGACTTGGCTTGCTCACCAACGGCTCCAATTTCCCGGTCTTGTAGCAGACGAACTCCAAGAGCTCTCTCAGACTCTTGGAGGAACCAGTACCATGAACTCTCTCAGTTCTGAAGTACTCAGGATGCAAAGCAACTCTCTCTCACTGTGGATGCACGCAGGCAACACTCTCTCGGAGACTAAGAGCTCTTTCTTCCGACAGCAGGGTGCTTTCTATGGTAGAGGTAAATGTTGAGGTCGAAACCTCCCCAGGTTCCCTATTTATAGGGTCCCTGGCAGCTAGCCGTTACCCTCATGCCACGTCAGACAAAGAGCCACCAGACACACATATCTGAGACTCAGCTAACATACACTAGGTAACCTACTAGCCACGGCTGAGCTACCCACCTGAGTTTCAGATGCCAAACTCAGGTGGACTCGGTTGCCTCAGGCAGCACCTGAGCACAACACTGGCCGGCTCACTATAAGCCTAAAATTGATCAGGAGAACAATGGACTCACCACTGCTACTGACCAGCTCGCTCAGAATCTTGGCACTGGTTCCAAGCTAACAATCTGAAGACGACAACCCTTGAAGACGCACAGCGAACCCCTTGACGCAGATCCACCAGCTTTCTAGCTCCTTCAGGTCTTATCCAGCTTGCAATCACGATCCTTGAACTCCATCAAGCCACTCCTTGGGACTGGATGCACTTTCAATCTCCCCCTTTTCGGTGGTTAGTGGCAACCCCTTTAAACATGGCATTAGATGTATAAAAGGGTATGACATTCAACCAAGTTTAGTATATACTCCCCCTAATGCTGTGCATATAAGAAATTTGCGTTTGTATACAAATGCACAGTTCTGTTTTAATCATGGAGAGTAAATGCTAAACAGGATTGCCATGAACATAACTGAAAGATTAAGCACAGCGGAGAATAGCAGTTATGTTGAATAAGTACTCAGCAATTAGATGTATAAGGAATAGCATGCTTGAGTACGAATCTAAAATCTCTTAAAACAAATATTATCAGAGCAGATATCATTAGAATAGATATTATCAGAGCAAATAGATATCAGAGCAATCAACAGAATTTAGAGAAAAATATTTATATCAGAGCTTCTAATGATATTATCAGAGCAAATTGATAATTTAGAGCAAATACTTGTATCAGAGCTAAACACATGTATCAAAGCAACATAAACAACATGTATCAGAGCAAAAGAAAAAAAAACAACACATGTATCAGAGCAAGACAAAACAATCAGATCATCATCATATGAATAAGCAAAATGTATCAGATCGTCATATGAAAAACAGAGAATGTCTTGACACACATGCACAAGCAGCTCTTAGCCCTTAGCCCTTTTTACATTACATATGCTCTCTAATCTCTCCCCCTGAATCTAATCTCTCCCCCTTTGCCACTAAACACTAAAAAGGGATAGGAAGAAGATCTTCAGGGAGCTGGCTTCTGTTGCAGAAGGGATAGAATCTGATCAAACTTGCTGCTGACTGAAGCCTTGAGATCTGCCATATCAGCCTTGAGTTCGTTCTTCAGCTCTGCCATTTCTTGCTGTAGCTCATCTTGCCTTCTCTTGATAGCAGAAATCTGGACTGGCACAACCTTCTTGATAAAAGCATCAACTGCAGCAGGGTTGTCTAGACGCTGAACCATGGGCACACTATCTGAGGAGAGGCCAACTGAGACTGAAGCCTGAAACTCAGCAGGAGGAGATGGTTCCCTAGCTGAGTCTCGGGCAGGAGACACCTGAGGCTCAGGTAGGTCTGCTTGGGGTACAACTGCTGGCTGAGGAACTCTGACTGAGACTCTGGTGACTGGCTCAGGTGGCACTAAGGCACTTGGCTGAGAGACATCGAGGATGCTGTAGAAGGATTTCTCATCTTCATTATCATCCTTTTGGGGTCTGAACTTGCTGAGATAACACTTCTTATCAAAGGAAAAAGATAATGGTGCTAAAGCTGTTCTCTGAAGGATCATATGCATTAAGTATGAACCATATCTCATCTTGTCTGTTCAGTTCTTCTGACATTCATTGATCTCAGAGAAGATATATCAAGCAACATCAAACTTTTCTTTCTTTGCAATCAGCTCAAGAATTCTCCAGACTGGGTTATAGATAGCATCAGTTCCTCCACCCTTTGCACAGATAGACACATTTAAAATCTTCACAATATGTTTTGGTGTCTTCATGAGTCCCTTGAAGTTCTGAATATACTTGGGGACTACACCTTTGACTGAGGGAATCACAAAGTCAGTGGGAAAGAATTTCTGTCTTGTTTCATTTGGCACCCAATCTGGTTGCGAGCTCTTGTCTTCTTCTGATCCTTTGGAGATGCTTATCTTTGATAGCTTGGGCCCTGATGGCAAGTTGAACAATTCAGTAAATTCTGGAGCTGTGATGCACAGCAACTGACCTCTGGTCATCCATAGCATGAAATCTTGGTGATCTTGCTCAATGAATACTGTGGCATAGAATTCCTTGATCACTTCAGAATCATATTCTTGGTTTATACTGTAGATTTGATCTAATTGAACAGCAGCAAAAATATCTTTTAGATCGTCCAAACCATTCTTGGCCAGATTTGCCCAATCGATGGGCATGCTATCAACAAAACCCTTCTTGGGTATCAGAAGATGATAGCTGGAGTGCTGCTGATCATTCCAAAATCTTTGATCATTACACCTCCTCTTCTTGATATTGCCTTCGCTGTCAAAATATGGATTGGTAGCTCTCATGGCCATGTAGTTGGAGGTGCTTCTTGTGTCCAGATTTATGATAGCCAGACTAGCATCTGCCTTTGGAAGCTTCTTGTGTGTTGCTGCAGATAGAAATTTCATCTCTTGAGTGTTTGTCCTTGCAGCTTTAGCAAAGATGGCATCATACTTGACTTCCAGAGACTCATCTGAGTCTGCCTCCTGAGGTTCAGCTGAACTGGCTTCTGAGTCAGAGGAAGATGTGGCATTTTCAGCTTCTTTTTCAGAATCTTCTTCTTCAACATCTTCTTCCACACCCTCATATTCTTCATCTGAATCATCTGGCTTTTGTTTCTTCCTACGAGGAGAGGGAGGATGAGGGTCACTTGGGCTCGAGTAAGAGTCATCTGATCCATCTGACTGAGACTCAGCTGATTTAGCCTGAGACTCAGTTGGCTCTTTTGGTGCAGACTCTGGTGCTGAAGATGTCACTGCTCTCTCTTAATCAGTGAGCTCTTGGTCTCCTTGAGCAGGTACTAAATCAGATAAGGACTGAAGTACTGATCCCATGCTTACTGATATTCCAGCTGAGGGATCGGCTTGAGACACAGGTGGATTAGCATCGAAGGATGTTCTAAGCTGGGTCATAGAATCATCTAGATTCTTCTCTAGCTGCTTTCCACTGGAATCCAGCTCTGCTAGGATATCTTCTATAGATTCAAGAGCAGCTTTCTGTTGAGTTTCTACTTCTGTGGAAATAATCTCTAGCCCAGCTGAGGATACTGCCTGAGACTCAGCTGGCACACTCGGCTGAGGGGCAGGAGCACTTCCTTGTTGCAGAGGGACTGCTAAGATAGGAGCAGTTGAACAATCTATCCTGTTAATCCTCGAATTAACTGCAGCTATCTCATCCTGCAAGACCTTCTTCCGAGCTTCATCTGAGCAGGAGTGCAATTCCATTGTGAAGGCATCTATCCTTCTTTGCAGCTTGTTATCATGATATCTGCGCCATAACTGTTTGTACTGCAATGTTTGCTACTGTTTCTTATTCTTGCTGGTTTCAATTACAGCTTCTGATCGAGGCTTCTTAGGAATCTTGCTCAAAGATAGGTCAGCTGGTCCACCAGCAGCTCTGGTTCTTTTGAGGGTGTCCACAACTGGTGCCCTCTTAGCTTTGATGGCTGCATCTTTGGCAGTAGCTTTCTTAACTTTCTCCTTTGCCTTCTTCTGCTTAGTTTCAACCATTCTGGCTTTCTTTTCATCTACAAACTTCTTTCTCTCCTGTTTTTGCTTTTTCTTCTTTTCAGCTTTGACAGCTTCAAGCTCTTTCATCCTGGAGATGGAATCTTTTACTGCCACATCAAATTGGCGTTTTTCCTCTTCCAAGGCTTTCTTCTTGGCTTCCTTCTTGACCAATTCTGCTGGAGATAAGGGGATTATAACAGCTTTCTTGGCTTTCTCTTCAGCATCAAGCTTCTTAGCAAGTCTCCTTGCTTTCTCTGTCTCCCAATCTTCTTGATTTTTCTTTTCCAAGATCTGAGTCCTGATAGCAAGGGGAAGATCGTCTGTGATATCCTCAGGCTGATTATCAAATCCAGACATCTGCATAGGTAAGATAGGATAAAGAGTAGGTAAGGGGTAATCCTATCGCAGAAAGAAACTGACTAACCAACCTAACTGATACTCAGGAGAGTAAATCAGGTGACACTGGGAAGGTTTTACAATTTATCTCATGCTACCTGACTTAGCTACCTGAGACACAGGTGAGATAGAATGCAAAACTCAGGTGTAGAGATAGAACAACCTAGGTTTATCGAATCTTGCTGAAATCTAGAAATTCAGAACAATGTGCTGCAAGAATTCATTATGGAGGCTAAAGAAACAACATCTCTATCTAATTCCGCAGCTAAGAGCTACCTGAGAACGTGGAATTCGCATAAAGGCGGAAACCACCCTAGTTCTGTGAAGAATAGCTCGAGGAGACTTACGATGAGGAATTTGGATAGAGATGCAGGCACTTGATCAACAGAAGAGCTTGAGGGAGCTTCGACAAGCGAAAAGAACGGCGGAGAAGCACGCGATCGTCGAGAATCAATTGGCAGAGAAGTGTGCTAGGGCTTAGGAGTCTCTGAAGCGGGTTTAGCGCGGTTCTCGTTGCAGAGTTGGGTATTTATAACCCGATAGGCCCTATGGCACCTGAGAGACAGCTGGCTACTACCTGAGACTCAGATAGAACTAAATAACTGAACAGAGCTCTAAACTTAGTCTATCTCCTCCGGATTTTTGGAAGTGTTCAACTGAGACTCATGTAAAAGACTCAGTTGACAAGTTTTTCAATAGGATTACCAGAGAGAATTCAGAGATAAGAAATGAAAGCAGATTAGAGATTTCTTTTCAAATACAGCTTGCCAAACAATCAACAATACAAAGCTAAAGCTGTGTTGAATTGAAATAGATAATAAGATCCAACTTATTTAGCTCAATGGAAAATCCATGAGTTCAATAAGGTGCAAAAATCAGCATGTTATCTATTAAGACCTATCCCACCTGAGGTTCACCAGAGACTCAGGTGGATGACTCATGTAGGATGCAGAGAATGTAAAATCCAGACATGCAAATATATGTACACGTGAATCAACATTTCCTCATTGCACATTCGAGATATCTATGATATTTAGCTCATGCCTGAGGGTGCAGAACCTATTTTCATCTAGAGGCTTGGTGAAAATATCGGCTAGTTGAGCTTCTGTCCTCACATGACACAGTTGGATATCCTTCTTCTCTACATGGTCTCTGAGGAAGTGGTGTCTCACTTCTATGTGTTTGGATCTTTGGTGTTGGACTGGGTTGTTGGCTAACTTAATTGCACTTTCATTATCACAGAGGAGGGGTACTTGAGACATGGATATGTTGAAATCCTTCAAGGTCTGCCTCATCCATAATAATTGAGCACAACAACTACCAGCTGCTATGTATTCGGTTTCTGCTGTGGATAGGGCTACTGAGTTTCAAAGGGTGCACCTTTAGGGTACCATAAACCAAACCCAGAGGTATGAATTAAATATCTCAGTATTCTACGAACAGCAGTGCGATGAATATCTTTAGGATCAGCTTGAAAGCGTGCACACATGCAAACACTCAACATAATATCAGGTCTAGATGCACATAGATATAGCAGAGAACCAATCATAGACCTATACTCTTTCTGATCAGTGGACTTACCTTGTTGGTTTAAATCAAGATGAGCATTTGTTTGCATGGGAGTTGATATTGACTTATCTTTGTCCATGTCAAATTTTTTGATGATGTCCTTAGCAAACTTCTCTTGGGAGATGAAGGTTCCCTGCTTGAGTTGTCTAATCTGCAGCCCTAGGAAGAACTTCAATTCTCCCACCATGGACATCTCAAATCTTTTGATCATCATCTTGCTAAACTCATCACTTAGCACACGGTTAGTACTACCAAATATTATGTCATCGACATAAATTTGGCATATAAATAAATCCTTGCCTTTAACTTTAGTAAAGAGTGTAGTATCAACAAGCCCAATTTTGAAACCATCATGTATAAGAAACTCCTTCAAGGTGGCATACCAAGCACGAGGGGCTTGTTTAAGGCCATACAAAGCCTTGTGGAGTACATATACATGATGGGGTCTTTTTGGATCCTCAAAACCAGGGGGTTGTTCTACATACACAAGTTCAGCAAGCTTACCTTGGAGGAAGGCACTCTTGACATCCATTTGATAAAACTTGATGTTGTGATGGTTTGCATAAGCTAGAAGTATCCTGATAGCTTCAAGCCGAGCTACAGGTGCAAAAGTTTCACCAAAATCCAAGCCTTCTATTTGAGTGTAGCCTTGAGCAACCAACCTTGCCTTGTTCCTCACGATTTGGCTGTCTGAGTCTTGCTTGTTGTGAAACACCCACTTGGTTCCTATGACATTATGGTCCTTGGGTCTTTCAACAAGTGACCAGACTTCATTTCTCTCAAATTGGTTCAGCTCTTCATGCATAGCATTAATCCAGTCTGGATCAGATAGAGCTTGACCTACATTCTTGGGCTCAATGGTGGAAACAAAAGAATAGTGAGCACAAAAATTAGTAGTACGAGAACGAGTAGTCACTCCCCTATTAATTTCACCGATGATTTGGTCTACAGAGTGATCCTTCTGCAGCCTGCTGATCACAGGGGGTTCAGGTTCAGCCACCTGAGTCACAGCTGGAGGTGAGTCAGTTGAGGGTATCTGTGACTCAGTTGGCTCTTCCTGAGACTCAGCTGGGTGCATGGAGGCTTCTGAGTCCAGTTGATCATTGGCTGGGTTGTACTCGTACTCAATGCCATGCACTTCATCTTGCTCATCATCTGGGTCAAGTAGCTCAGAGACACCTGATGAAGCTGGTTCCTCAGCTTGAGGCCTAACTTCACCGGTTGACTTGTGAAGAATATCAATTTTCCCTGAAATATCATTAGCAACTTGCCCACCTTGTGAGCCATTAGATTCGTCGAATGTCACATCTACAGCTTCTTCAACAACCTTAGTGTTGGTGTTAAAGACTCTGTAAGTGTGAGATCCTGTGCTGTACCCAATAAAAATTCATTCATCAGATTTAGATTCAAATTTAAAAAGACGTTTGCCTTTCTTGAGAATGTAACACTTACAACCAAATACTCTGAAGTAGGAGACATTTAGCTTCTTGTTGGTCAACAACTCATAAGGTGTCTTCTTCAAGAGTGGATGAAGATATAATCTGTTGATGTTGTGGCAAGCAGTGTTGACAGCCTCAGCCCAAAACCTTGCTGGTGTCTTGTATTCACTTAGTAGTGTTCTTGCCATCTCTATCAAGGTTCTGTTCTTCCTCTCCACCACTCCATTTTGATGAGGTGCATAGGGACCAGAGAACTCATGCTTGATTCCATGCTTGTTCAGGAAAGTTTCAACTCTTGAGTTCTTGAATTATGTCCCATTGTCACTTCTCACTGCCTTCAGGTTGATATTCCATTCATTTTAGACTCTGACAATGAGATGCTTGAACCTCTTGTACACCTGTGACTTGTCCTTCAAGAAAATACCCAAGTGAAACGTGACAAGTCATCAACAATAACAAAACCATACTTGTTACCTCCAATGCTCTCATATGTAGTAGGACCAAACAAATCAATATGTATGAGATCAAATGGAGAAGTAGTAGTCATGATATTCTTGGGTGGATGAGGGCTTCCAACTTGCTTCCCAGCTTGACAAGCACAGCATGGCTTGTCCTTGTTGAATTGGATCTGCTTTAGGCCTAGGACATGCTCCTCTTTACTGAGTTTGTTCAGCAGCCTCATCCCTACATGACCTAGCCGTCTGTGCCACAGCCAGCTAACTGAGCTTTAACCATCAAGCACCATGGCACAACTGCTTCCTGATCCTGAAAATCTACAAGATATAGCTTATCTACTCGATAGCCTTTGAAAACTTGTAAGTCATCTGTTAGTTTATGAACATAAACCTCTTTAGGATAAAATGTGACTTTCATGCCAGCATCACATAATTGAGAAACAGATAAGAGGTTATATGAAATAGACTCAACAAGCATTACTTCAGTAAGAGAGTGTTCCTGAGAGATAGCAATTTTACCATAACCTAATACCTTGCCTTTTGAATCATCAGCATAGTTGACATACTTGCAAGGGAGGTTGTCTTTTCTTATCTCAGTGAACTCCTCTTTGCCTCCAGTCATGTGTTCTGTACAGCCACTGTCCATGACCCATTTAGTTCCACTGGAGGCAGAGCCCTGTATGATTAGTTCTGAGACTTAGGAACCCAAACAGCTTTGGTTCCCAAGTTTGCAGGTCTCTTACAGTAAGCATCAATAGCAGGAATAAGTTTAACAGATGGGTTCTTAGCAGCTATAGCTTTAGAGAGCTTAGTGAACCTCTGAATCTTTCTCAGATTCTTATCTCCTGCAAGCTCAGATGGAAGGGTTAGCACATTTGCATTGCACCTGAGTGAGCCACCTGAGACACAGGTGACTACAGATTTTGGTACCCAAATACTTGGTACTCTCTTGTATTCAATCCAAGGCCCAACATACTTTGCCTCAAGCTTACCATTCTTCCCAGTTCTAAGCACATAACTGGGGATTGAGGGAATTCTCATATAACCACCTGTTTTCCGGTGATTTCCTGCAAGAGAGTTAGCATCATATTTTCCCATTTGAGGAACAAAGTTGTTCTTCAAAGATTTCTTGTTAGCAGCAGGGGGAATATTTGACGATTTATCTTTGCCAAGCACAGGAGTGAAACCAAGTCCCCTTTTACCATTGTTCTTGAGAACTAAGGTGGACTGAAGCCTAGCAAAGTTCTGCATGCCAATGTTAGCACTGCATAAGCCTATTCTCATGAGCCTTTTCAGCTCCTCATGCTCCTCCTTAAGCTCATTAAACTCTGCTGCATCAACAGAGTTAGTAGCAGTTGAAGTACTTGATCCACTGGGTGAATCAGCAAAAAACACTGTACTGGAAGTAATAGCATTGATGCGAGATGCACAGTTTAAGCAGGTTTCTACAACATTAGTGGGATTAGCATCAGGAATAATAATAGAGCAAGCTGAATGGGTTTCCTTAAGCTTATCATGCTCAGAAGTTAGAAGCTCATGTGATAACTTGAGCTTATCATGAGCCACCGCAGCAAGTAAACTTCTTCATCAAGATCAGCCTTAGCATCTTGAGCATTATCAAGGGACACCTGCATATCAGTTAGTTTGTCCCTGAGAGATATTTTCTTTTCTCTCTTTCTGAAGAAGCTTTTCTGTCCTGTCAAGAATGTCCATTAGCTGAACATAATCAGGGAAGTCATCCTCAGTTAATACCTTGTTGCCTTTAGCCATAAGGCATAGGGCTGGAGTCTCAGCAGATGAAGGATCCGCGTCCTTGTCGAAGAGAGAGTCTAACTCAGGTGCGCAACTGAGTGACCTAACTGAGCCATCGCCTGACTCAGCTGGGCTACTGAGTGATCCATCTGAGACACAGATGGCTAACCCAGCTAGCTCAGTTTCTTCTTTTGATTCTTCTTCAAACTCTGAATCATCTGAGACCTAAGCTTGTTCCACATATGCTCTGGCAGCAGAGGTCTTCTTCTTTCTGAAGGTGGGTGGCTTCCCTTCCTTGTATTTCTTCTTGACAATGACCTCCTTCTTCTTGTACTTGCCCTCTTCTGGTTTCTTGCTCTTCTTGGGGCAATCAGCAATGAAATGTCCTGAGTCACCACACTCGTTGAGCTGCTTCTTCCCTTTGAATCTTTCAGCAGAACCAGAGAACTTCTTTCTTCTGTAGAACTTTCTGAAGTTGCGAGTGAGCATAGCAAGTTCAGTTTCTTCATCAGTAGACATCTCTTCATCCAAATCTTCTTCATCACTGGAGTCCTTGAGACTGCCCACTATGTTGAGAGCTATATCCTTGTTCTTGCCAGAAGTAGCAGCATGCTTTTTAGAGTGATTCAGCTCCATCTCATGAGTAAGCATCCTACCAAGCACATCAGTGGGCTTCATCCTATCGAAGCCGTCCTTTTCCTTCATCATCAGACGCAGAGTGTGATAGGGCTTGGGAAGGACAAAAAGGAACTTCTTAATCACATCTTCATCTTCAACTCTGGTTGATCCAAGGGCCTTCAGCTGATTTGTGATCATTGTAAGCCTTGTGAAAATGGAATTGATGTCATCTCCAAGTTGATAGTGGAAGTTGTCAAGATCATGCTCTAACATATCCTTCTTGGACCTCTTCAAGGTATCACTGCCTCCATGAATGGCCTAAAGGGTGTTCCAGATATCATGGGCTGCATCAAAGGTGCTGACACGGTTGAAATCATGTTCCTGCAGCCCCATATAGATAGCATTGGCAGCCCTAGCATTGTTCTTGATGTTGATCTTGTCTTGATCAGTAGGGGTGCTCTCATTTTCCACTTTAAGACCTGTCATGATAATTTTCCAGACATCTGGGTCCATTGCAGTAAGGTGCATTTGCATCTTCCGCTTCCAAAAAACATAGTTAGTGCCATCAAACATGGGGACTCTACCCTCGTAGTTCGACATCCCTTAACTCTGGCTGTTAAGCCAATATGAGCAATGAGGCTCTGATACCACTTGAAAGGATCTCAGGAGTCGACTAGAGGGGGGTGAATAGGTCGGCTCTATAAAATTAAAACTTAATGGGCTTTACTTTAAAATAAATGGGCCAAACCTAAGCAACTGACTCAGGCAACTGACTCTCAGGTGGATAACACAGATAAATGCAAGCAGTGCAGAGCAGAGACAGCTAAGTGTCAACTGAGTCTCAGGTGAGTGACTCAGTTGAGTGCAACAGATACACAGAATAGTAAAGGAGACAACTTGTTCTAAGTGTCAACTGAGTCTCGGGTGGGAAACTCAGTTGTGTGCAACAGAGAGTGAGCAATGTATATCAGCACAAGAGAACACAAACCAAACAAATAAGCGAGAAGACAAAAGGGTTTGTTTTACCGAAGTTCCCACTTGAGCAAGTGGTACGTCTCCGTTGAGGAAGCTGCTTTCACAGCCGGCACTGAACCGTGCTCTTTCCTCGTTCACTTATCTTGTGTGGAATCCTTTTGATCTCACCGCAGCGAGACAGGCAGACCCAAATCGCCTTCACAAACATTTGGAGGCAGCCACACAAGACTTGGCTTGCTCACCAACGGCTCCAATTTCCCGGTCTTGTAGCAGACGAACTCCAAGAGCTCTCTCAGATTCTTGGAGGAACCAGTACCATGAACTCTCTCAGTTCTGAAGTACTCAGGATGCAAAGCAACTCTCTCTCACTGTGGATGCACGCAGGCAACACTCTCTCGGAGACTAAGAGCTCTTTCTTCCGACAGCAGGGTGCTTTCTATGGTAGAGGTAAATGTTGAGGTCGAAACCTCCCCAGGTTCCCTATTTATAGGGTCCCTGGCAGCTAGCCGTTACCCTCATGCCACGTCAGACAAAGAGCCACCAGACACACCTATCTAAGACTCAGCTAACATACACTAGGTAACCTACTAGCCACGGCTGAGCTACCCACCCGAGTCTCAGATGTCAAACTCAGGTGGACTCGGTTGCCTCAGGCAGCACCTGAGCACAACACTGGCCGGCTCACTAGAAGCCTAAAACTGATTCAGGAGAACAATGGACTCACCACTGCCACTGACCAGCTCGCTCAGAATCTTGGCACTGGTTCCAAGCTAACAATCTAAACACGACAGCCCTTGAAGACGCACAGCGAACCCCTTAACGCAGATCCACTAGCTTCCTAGCTCCTCCAGGTCTTATCCAGCTTGCAGTCACGGTCCTTGAACTCCATCAAGCCACCATCACCTCGCTTGCCCTCGAGCACAGCCTCGGCTTTCTCGCAACTGAGCCTCAGGAGACTAGCTCAGCTAGCCCTTCTGACCTTCACGGTTCCTTGCTCTTTTTAGGCCTCATCATCACTCAAATGTTGTCTTGATCGATCACCTGTTCATCTAAACCCCTGTTCACACTCATTGTAAACGTTAAATATAGGTGAGGGTTGCCATTAACCATCAAAACCAAACCTTGGGGTTAGATAATCATCCTTCCACACTCCTTGGGACTGGATGCACTTTCACATCGCTTGCCCCGCCCGCCTCTGCCCCGCCGCTTACCGCAGGTTCGCCCGTGCGTGGCCCCTTTCACCGCTCGGCCCGTTGCCCGTTGCCCGTCGCCCGACCCCCACCCCCTGCCCGCGCTGTGCTCGGCCACCGCGTGCCCCTGTTCCCTACTCAGCCCGTCCCCGTGCTCCGCCTTCACGCACCCCGCCGCAGCTCCACCGCGCCCCTTGTCCCTGGCCGAACCGTCGCCCGATTGCCCCGTCGGCCGCACGCCTCCGTCGCCCCATTGGCTCTGCATCCGTCAAACGCTCGCCCCCAACTTCCCCGCTCTCGTCCCCGCGGTCCCCTTTCCCTCACGACAGGCGTGGCCAAGGAGGCACAGCGGCGGGGGAGCCGGCCCTGGCCCCGGTGGGTCGCTGGACGAGGCGAGGCACCGGTACAAGACGGCCGTTGTGACGCTACGGGTGTCCATCACCGCTGTATCCTCCTGCTCTCAGATGAGGTTTAGGTGTCTTCGGTTCAGCGATTTGATGGGGTTCTGCTAAGTTGCTCAGATTGGTGGGGGTTCGGGGCTGGCGGGGGGTCGTCGGTAGGAGAGCTATGGCCGCGGACGGGGGGAGAAGGTGGTACCGCGGAGGGGTTCAAGAGCCACAACAGCCACGAGAGCGAGATGGAGCTCGTCGCGGAGCGTCGTGGGCGGGCGGCCATCCTTGAAGGGGAGGATCCTACCCTTGGAGAAGAACTGCAAGTGCTCTCTCGTCTGTTCGTTTCTTTAGCTTTGGCGATTAAGCAGCGCGCCTGTGGGGTTGGCGGGTGGCAGCGTGGATGCGGCGGAGGCGGCTTCGCTGGAGTTCACGCCGACGTGGATCGTCACGGCGGTCTGCTTCCTGTCTCATGCTCATCTCCGTCGCTGCCGAGAGGTGCCTCCATTACCTCAGGAAGGTGACCTAAGCAAACCCCACCCAAATCCTCTCCTCCCCTGTTTCTAAAGGCGTTCCTGATCTCTCTTTTATCAATGCGATCGATTTGGCGTTGCTCACTGCGGGAGGCAGACGCTGAAGAGGAAGAACCAGAAGGCGCTGTTCGAGTTTTTTTTACACAAGGTGAAAGAAGGTAGTCTTCGTCTCTCTTTGTGCAGTCCCCCACCCCAATTTCGGTGATGTCGCAGTTGGAGTCGTTGAGGTTTATGTGCTTCTTTCAAAAAAGAGAGGTCTTTCTAGAACATTTTCAATGCACAAAGTGTCGCTATGTGTTTATCCTAGCTCAGAGCTCGTTCAGCATCTCGTCCTCAATTCGATGAGAAGAAATGGTGCCTCCTACATAAAGATAAACTGTGATGTGTTTCCAATTTCTGACTGTTTTTGGGCGTAATGTGCATAGCTGATGCTTCTGGGGTTCATCTCCCTGCTGATTATGGTGTCCCAAGGGATGATCCAGAGGACATGCATCCCTCCCAACTGGACCAACTACTTGCTGCCGTGCCAGAAGATGGAGGGCATTCTGTTGCTGCTGGGGTTTTCGGCACCAGCAGCCGGCGGCTGCTTCTTGAGGGTGGATCAGGGGCCAAGCACTGCTGAAACAAGGTGGGTGGACCATGAGTTGGAACAGTGCTGCTTGTTTCATTACTTCATAGTACATATACTATTTCAGTCGGACACAGGTTATGGTAGTCTCTGCTTAAAATCCTTGAAAGAACATCCAGAAATTTGGTAGCTTGAGCCATTAATTACTGACGTTTATGCTTCATGTAGTATGCAGGTTAGATCTTGGGATAGCATATCTGCACATGGGGGTCTTTCTGTGTTGTCTTATTATTGCCATGGTGTGCAGAGTGTAGACAAGGATTCCCTTGCAGTTGTACTGGCAACCAAATGAGAATTATAGCAACAATCTAGAGCCTGGAGTAAGAACAGTACATGACTAAATGCAACACTATAACAATTTAGCAAATTAGTTTGCAAGTTAGTATCCTAACACAGAAGCACCATTGACAAACTAAGATGGTTGTTTAACTGTATTTTGTAAACGAAATAGTTTGGAAGAGCACAAACATAAACAGATCAGAAAGTTAGCATATTTGTTTAAGTAGCAAAATCAAATGAAAACACCACCGAGAAATAGAAAAAATATGTCTGGCAGGTGCTAACTATAGGTACTTCCTTTCTCATGTTCCATTGTGGTACCAAATGGTTTGCCTTGCTGATTGAAATCAAACAATGAGGGGGCAATAAGAGTTAATGGTCATGTTATTTTCGTATGATTATGTTGTTATATAACTTAACTCTAGTTTTTCTTTCAGCACCTTAAAAAATACGCAATGTTGGACAATAAAGTAAATGATCCCGGGCATTCCTTCATGATTTTTTTGTTAACTCCCTTTTTTCTGTCATCAGGGAAAAGTTCCTTTGTTATCACTTGAAGCGCTACATCAGTTGCATATTTTTATTTTTGTTAGGGATATCACCCATGTGATTTTCAGTGTCGTGACTATGCTTGTAGGAGGAGCAAGGGTAAACTGTCAATAACATTTACATTGGTTCATGCATATGATTAATCCTAGGTGTCAAGTAAAATTTGACACTGCTATTACTCAGATTCGTCAATGGAAACACTGGGAGAATGAAATTCAGAAAGATGATGCAGGAAATGGTATAGGAATCTTGATTGCTGCTCCGCATTTTGGTGCAATGATATCGTGTAGAGATTATTATTTAAAATATGCTAATGCTAGAAATATATTTTAAGAAAATTTAGGTTGGTTTCTTGATATCAGTTCTCCATTGATGGACTATACAATCCTCTGGAACTGCAGGACCTAGGAAGGTGACCCACGTGCACCAATTTGAATTTATCAGGGAACGTTTTAAGGGTATTGGCAAGGATTCTTAAATACTGAGCTGGATGGTAAGAAATGCATCTCATATTCCCATGCGGTTTCGAGTCGAAAGGGTATGCCTTTGTAATTCACTAAAAATGTAACACTACTAGACAGATTAACTATCAAGTCATCTTTCTCAAAGTAAATAATTATGGTCTATGGAGTATCAGTACCTACTCATTAAGTTTCTTTTTCTTTTAGCATTCTTTTGTTAAGCAGTGTTATGGGTCAGTTACTAAATCGGACTATACAACAATGCGTCTCGGTTTCATCATGGTACGAGATTATGAATACCTCAACAATATGCCAACATCATATTCCCTCTTCATTTATAGCAATTAACAGGAGATCCTCGTTCTTCACGGACACATTGCCGAGGAAACCCAAAATTTGATTTTCACAGATATATGGTACGAGCTTTGGAGACTGATTTTAAGAAGGTGGTTGGCATAAGGTAATCCAAACTGAGAATCATAGCTAATTGTTTTCATAATTTCCGGATCAGTGTGTTAGGTAGAAATTTCTTCAGATATTCTATCAATTTCTGATCTTTGTTAGAGACTCAAAAGAGGAGTAACGAGTATGTGTTCATTGTTTTTCTACAGAAACTGAGAATTAATTAGCTATGTGACCCTCCTACAGCTTCCCTATAGATTGATACAAAGTAGTGTGCTATAGATGCAGATAGTTAAACCGGATATTTATTGCGCTGTAACATATATTTTTTATTATTACTTAGAGCTCTCACCAATGAGTCTCTTTTTCTGTTCACTAATTCAGAATTCCTAAGCACAATACAATGTATAAGTTACCCTTTCGTCCTTAAGTGATCTAACTTTACACGTGCCACATTGTTTTATTTTAATAGATATAGTTTGGAAAATGCTACTGTCTATTATGGCCGTGCTCAAAATTATGTGAGTTTTATCTCAACAGTGGCTAGAAATATTTTTCTGAGTATTCTTTTTGTGAGTCATATGTTGACTTTGACAATAGTTGTGATGAATATCTTGCCATCTTATGAGGAGTTGAATATTTGGTTGCATGAATTCAAGGTTGGAATTATTTGCAATATGTTTGATTGATTGAGTTTCTCAATTTGTCTCAAGGAAAAATTGAGTGGATAAATGTTTTTCTCGACTGACTTGGGTCAAGTGAAAAACTTGTGCTCGCGACACTTTGCTTGGTCTATTGTGTGCAGGTGCGAGTTGGGTGCGGCGATGGTTCGGCCATATGGACCGGCATGATAGCTTGGAGGGCTGAGATGCGGTCAAGGAGGTGGCGACGACATCGTGCGGCTTAAAAGCATGTACGCGGACGACAAGAAAGCGGGTGGAGACGAGACGTGAGGACCAAGTCAGTGCGAGGGCGTTTTGGTAAAAACGCGGAAACCACCGAAGCTCAACCAAGAAACTGCGGCGGCGGCCAGAAGCGGTTTAGGGTTGGTAGCTTAGGGTGGAAGATAAATCGAGAGGTGGCTAAGCTATTTAGACGCTTTGGGATGCGTGCTAGATAGTTAGGCCCATTAGCGCATGAGGCCCAAGAGTGGAAGAGGGGGTTGTCCCTCCCCACTATAAATAGAGGATGATGGTTTTCTTAACCCTTAAGCCTTTGGATTAGATTATGAGAGCTGCACTTAGAGAGTGCTTTGCCTAAGAGGAGAGGCTTGTAAACCCAAGAAAAAACCCACGAAAATCAATACAAAAAGATTTCCCAAAAAGAGCAATGTGTTCTTCATGTGGTTGTTGAGTTTTTCTCCTTTTGCTATTTGGATTTTCGTTTCTTCCTCTTTCCTCATGATTTGATTCTTGTGTTGTCAAGATTGAGAAGGATAGATTACTTCCAAAGTGAGTCTATCCAAAATTATCCAAGAATCAATCTTGTTCTTCACGTTTTTGAGTTTGCTTGAGGAAGAAGGGAGTAATTGGGGTTTTGTGAACAAGTTGATCAAAGGCTAATCTTTGAGGTTTGTTTGGTGGAATAGATTGCTAGGACGTGTGAGATGTTTCTATATTGATTGCATATCAAAATTCCTCACAAGTCCTAAGAATCAATTGATTTGATTTCGTGCAAGTCTTTCCTCTCATTTGCTCTTGGAACAGCTGTTAGTAAATTGGGGTTTTCTCTCAGCACAGATGAGCTTTTGAGGTGATTCCAATTGGAACAGTTCCGTAAGTCTTTTGTCTACCTCTGTGCAAAATTTCATCCAATTCCGTTGGGTGGATCAAAATCTGCGAACGTTTTACCGAGCGATAGTCTGCTGTTTTTTCAAAACCGGAAATTCCGATTTTCTTACTCCGGAAGTTCCAATCCACATCGGAAGTTCCGATCCAGGAGTCGGAAGTTCCGATTTTTCTAGAGCATTCAAAATTGGGGTGACTTCGGAACATCCGGTAAGGTCGGAACTTCCGATATTGTTACATCGGAACCTCCGATCTGACTGTGTTTTGCTTAACTTTTCTCAACCCATTTGTCAATTGCTTTTCAGCTGCATTCCTTGACTTGAACACAATAACTAATCAATAGTTTTGTGTTCGAATCTTGAGAAGAAATTTTTAGTTTGACATTCACCCCCCCTCTGTCGGAAGCCACCGATCCAACAAGTGGTATCAGAGCCCGGTCTCGCTTCTCTATAAGCTTTGACCGGCTTTGCGAGCCATGGCTTCCCACGGATACTCGACTCGTCCTCCCGTCTTCAATGGGACGGACTGGGAGTTCTGGAAAAATCGAATGAGAATTTTTATCCAGTCAGAGGGACTTGCTATTTGGCAAATCATCGAAAGGGACTTTGCTTTTCCTGCACAAGTGACGGCTGCAAATCAGGTTGATGTTGAAAACAATTGCAAGGCCATCAACTATTTGCTGTCTGGTTTGGATAGGAAGGAGCATGAGCGGGTTGCTCATCTTGATACCGCTCACAAGATTTGGTCGACCTTGATCCCCTATCATGAGGGGTCCGACCAAGTCAAGATTGCTCGAGCGGATCAATACAGAGTTAAATACAATCGTTTTGAGTAACGCCCTGGGGAATCGATTTCTGAGCTTTTTGAGAGATTTGAAAGGATTATGAACAAGCTCAGGAGTGTGGGAGTGAGGTATTCTGACTCAGAGATGGCTAGGCATGTGTTGAACACATTAGAGCCCGCTTTTGAAGTACGGAAGATTGCTATCCAAGAGTCCGCCAATCTTGCCACTCTCACACTCGATCACCTGTTCTCCAAGCTCTCCACTCATGAGATCACTTCGGAGAACAGAAATGGCTCAAAGACCAAGACTTTGGCTCTTGTTGGGAACACTTCCTCGGATCCATCAGGGATAGTGTCTCCTAGTGTCAACTGTGACACTTGTATGATTTCTTCTTCTTCTGGACTGTCTCTTGCAGCCTTGTCTTCTTTGTCTGATGATCAGCTTGAATCTCTTCCCGAGGATGAGCTCGCGTTATTTGCAAAACGCTTCTCTAGGGCATACAAGAATGTGAGAAATAGGAGAAGGAAATCCTCGGACATCACTTGCTATGGATGTGGTGAGAAAGGCCACATTCGATCCGAGCGTCCTAATCCTAAAGAGAGAAACAAGTTTGCCTCTAAATTTCAGGACAAGAGAAGGAACAACTTTGGATCAAGGCCCAAGATGCGTGAGGCGGAGAAGAATCTTCGTTGAGCTCTCGCCGCTTTTGGAGATAGCGATAACAGCTCCAACTCTTCCTCATCTTCCTCTTCTTCAAGCGAGGATGAACCGGAGCTGCCCAAGCACAAGAAGAAAGGGAAGAAGAAGGTCGAACATGGTTTCACCGGCATGTGCTTCATGGCGAGATCCGAAGAAGAGAGCGACGACGAAGATCTTGAAAGTGATGTAAGTTACACTTTCGATGAGCTCAGTGTTAGGCATGATAAACTGCTTGATATGTTTGATGTGCAAAATGGTGCCTTGTTTGCTTCAATCAAGAAATCTAAAGACCTGACTAAGAAAGTTAATTCTCTTACACTAGAAATTGCTAAACTGAAAAGTAATGAGGATGAGTGTGCTAGTTGTGATGTTTTACACAAAGAATTCCTTGAAGCTAAAGATACTCATGCTAGTGTAAGTGAATTGCTTAAGTCATCCATGGTTGAAATTGATAAACTTAAGTCGAGCCCTTGCTCCTTTTGTGTTTCTAAGGATGATAACTTAGACTCTCTTAGGAAAGAGATTGATATGCTCAAATCTTCACATGCTAGTTTGCCTTCTAGAGCACCTCCTGGATGTTCCTCTAGCTTAGCACCTCTTAACGAATTGAGTGAGATGAAATTGTGCTTTGCTATAGGTTTCATATTGCATATAATTGTCATCCAAGAGCTTATGGTCTATAAGGACAATCTAGCCAAGCTTAAAACCGTTTATCTTGCTGGTTGCATTGCTCACTCATTTCATGCTAATGAACTCAAGAATGCTAAGAATCAACTTGCTAGCATTAGTTCTAAGAGCACTCAAGAATCTTCCCCATGTTTAAGATGCAAGTATTTGGAAGGTAGAAATAAAGAATTGAATCAATCTGTGCTTGAAATGAGAAGACCAGTGTGTGATAAATGCTCTGAACTAGTTGAAGAAAATCAGGACCTAGGAAGACACATCTCTGAGCTTTACAGAAAACTCACTTTGGCTAATGCTACTGCTTCTAAGCTACCTATTGATGTTTCTCATGCTATTTCCTCTACTTGCACATTTTGCCATGAACTTGAGAATGATGTTTCTGCTATGCATGCTGTATTTAGAGAGAGGTTTAAGAAAACAGTAGCTGAAACATGTAGCATCACTTGTGTGTCTTGTGAGTCTCTAAAACTTGAACTAGGAGCATACAAAGAAAAATATGAGAAAGCTGTTAGAGTGTCAGCTTCAGGAGCTTGTCTTACATGTGCTCCTTTACTTAGGGAAGTTAACTACCTCAAGAAAACTTTGGAGAGATTTTCTGGAGGTAAAAAAGAAATGGACATGATCTTAGACAAGTCTAGAGTTAGCTCAGGCAAAGGTCTAGGTTTTAATCATGTGGAAGAAAATAAGAATCATCCTCCTCATCCCATTGGTTCTCTTGGTAGAGGTTTGATTGCAATAGCTCAGGGGGAGAGAGGAACAGTGTTCAAGTCAGGTGGCTATCTAGATTCATCTCTTAAGGACAAGAGTGCTTCAGCTTCAGTTGGTACTACCTTGCAAAAGGTAAAATACCGATGCACTCATTGTCATAAGGATGGTCATCTTGTTGAGTTTTGCTTTCGACGTCTCAAGGAGGAGCATCGTGACCATGTTCGTGTTCTTAGGGGTATTCAACGACGCAACAATGCGTTGAGTGCTCCTAAGACACACACGAGGCCTCAACATGTTGAGGTTTCTCGTGGCTCTAGCAGGCGACAGGGCTTAGGTCGCTTAGAGTCTTCTCGCCGTCCTCTTGGAGGTGGTTCACGTGCTTCGGTGCGTGACATTCCTTCGCGGCGCGTTCTAGGTCAGGATCATAGAGTTGCTCTAGGTGTTGCATTGCATGCTAATCACTCACGATCTTTTGTTCCTATTCAGCGAGTGACTCAGTACTGGATTCAAAAATCTTTGCTTACTAACCCCAGTACCGAGTCTACTCGTTTTTGGCCTTTTGTATAGGTTGGCCGGCGAGGGTTGGTGAACATGTGGCTCGTTGATTCCGAGTGTTCACGTCACATGATCGGAAGCTCAAAATGGTTCACCTCCCTCAACAAGACATCCGGTGATGAGTACATCACTTTTGGAGATGACTCTCGTGGACGCGTGACACACAAGGGCGCAGTGCGAGTCAACAACAACAACATTCTCAAAGATGTTGCCCTTGTCCAGCTCGGGTTCAGGAGCATGATCGGCTCCCTCCTCTACTTGACAGCGACAAGACCGGACATCCAGTTCACCGTCTGCATTTGTGCGAGGTTCCAAGCCTCGCCGAGAGACTCCCACCGGCAAGCTGTGAAGCGCATCATGAGGTACCTTCGATCATCCCTTGAGTTTGGACTTTGGTATTCATGCTCTTCTGTTCTTGGGATTCAGGGTTTTTCTGATTCAGACTTTGCCGGGTGTAAGATAGACCGCAAGAGTACTTCTGGCACTTGTCATTTTCTTGGCACTTCTCTTGTTTCATGGTCTTCTAGAAAACAATCTTCTGTTGCACAATCTACTGCTGAAGCTGAGTATGTTGCAGCCGCTAGTTGTTGTAGTCAGATTCTTTGGATGATTTTGACTTTGCGGGATTTTGGGTTGTCTTTTGATAGTGTTCCACTTTTCTGTGATAACACTAGTGCTATTAACATTGCTAAGAACCCAGTGCAGCATTCTAGGACTAAGCATATAGATGTGCGGTTTCATTTCCTGAGAGACCACGTTGAGAAGGGTGATGTA
The DNA here is from genome assembly GCA_019208055.1 of Stipa capillata. Classification (NCBI taxonomy): domain Eukaryota; kingdom Viridiplantae; phylum Streptophyta; class Magnoliopsida; order Poales; family Poaceae; genus Stipa; species Stipa capillata. The sequence continues at coordinate 103,444 of JAGXJF010000788.1, read as the reverse complement.
GTGCTTAAGTTTGTTGATTCTGAAAATCAGCTCGCGGATATCTTTACCAAGCCATTAGATCCCACACGATTCTGTGCACTTAGAGGGGAGTTGGGGATTGTTCATCCCCATGGGTTGGTTTGAGGGGGAGTCTTCTCACTGTGTATCATAGTGTAATATAGTACATTTTGCATCATTTGTGATATATCATGTGCACTTTACATGTTCACGAGCTTTGTCTATTATCCTTGATGAAACAATGAGTTCTACGAGTTCGCTATATGCCATATTCTGATTGTCTAGCTCATTTCACAATATTTTGATATGTGTTCTCAACAATCTGTGATGCTAGCTTAATTGGACAACAACTTGAATTTAAATTCTTGATCTACTGATGAGTTGCCTGCTAGGGAATCCTTTGCTTTTGAATCTGCTCATGACTCTAGTATTGCAACCATGATCTTTGTGTATGACTGGTCAAAGATAGGACTTCATGGTAATCTTGATTAGGACTACAAGTGGCTTAACATGCCTAGGCTTTTATGGCTCGGGTCGGAGAATGCTTATTGCCATCAAAAGTCACTAGTCTTTGCTCTACATGCTTAAAATCTATCATATGCTAATGTGAAAAATGCTAACATAGGGATGAATCACTCAAGGTACTTGCTCGTGCAGGAGGTAGTACTTTGGTTGTGGCTAGTCTAAATAATCATGTGGACTCAATGAGAAAAAGTCAGGATAAATCACTCAAGATACTTCCTCGTGCAGGGGGTTGTATTTTGGTTGTGCCTAATCCATTAAATCATGTGATTGCTTAATTCAGCATGTGGTGGAGTATTTTGGTCCTAATCTTGATCGGTTGTCCTCCTAGTTATGGCTTAGCGCTAGGTTGTCATACTTCACTCATGTTTAGAGTCATTGCAATTGTGACTACCTAGTCTGGCACTCATTACTAGTGAACTCTTTTGTTGGATCGGTGGCTTCCGACAGAGGGGGGGGGTGAATGTCGAATTTCAAATCTCTTTCACAAATTCTTCACATACATAGTCAAATTCAAAGAACTAGTATGATCTGAGTGAAAATGCAGCGGAAAGACCCCCAAAAGTTCTTGGTAATGTGGAGCTCGTCGATAGCTTCGAAACGAGTCCAAGATCACTGAATTCCGAGTTCGGACGCAAAAGTTATGACCAAAACAATAAACGTCCGAAGCAGCAACAGCAGTTCACACCTGAGTCTCAGCTGGGTGACTCAGCTGAGTGTCACAGCTGAGTTTCAGCTGGGTGTCTCAGCTGAGTTTCAGCTGGGTGACTCAGCTGAGTGTCTCAGCTGAAACTCAGTTGGGTGACTCAGCTGAGTGTCTCAGCTGACAAGGCAGATTAGTGCAGATTCCAGAGCAGAAATTTCGTTCCAACCTTTGAGCCAATTCAAAATCTACCCAACCAAATTCAACCAAAATTTGCAGAGAGATGTAGGAGGGTCTTGTGAGTCTAAATCAAGTGCTGATCTCCATAAAAACTCCTCAAATCAAGACCTTTATCCAATTTCCTCCAATCAGCCCAAGAAATGAGAAAAAGTGAAAACTCGGGGGAAAAGGAAGCTCGTGAGGAATTTTGATCTCAAACCAATATAGTGTCATCTCACATGTCCCAGCAACCTATTCCAAGCACCACACCATAGAATTAACCCCTCTACAAGATCAATCACGAAAATCACTTTTCTCGCTCTTTTCTCAAGGAAAACTCGAAATAGAGGAGGGAAAGGTTGAATCCTTGGGTATGCTTGGATGGGATCAGTATAGAGATAATATCCCCATCACTTACTTGCCATACCACAGATGAGCAACCCGCTCGTGCTCCTTCCTATCCAAACCAGAAAGCAAATAGTTGATGGCTTTATAATTGTTTTCAACATCAATCTGATTTGCAACCGTCACTTCAGCAGGAAGAGCAAAGTCACTTTCGATGATTTTTCAAATAGCAAACCCCTCTGACTGGATAAAGATTTTCATCCGATTTTTCCAGAACTCCCAGTCCGTGCCATTGAAGACAGGAGGACGAGTCGAGTATCCGTGGGAAGCCATGGCTCGCAAAGCCGGTCAAAGCTTATAGAGAAGCGAGACCGGGCTCTGATACCACTTGTTGGATCGGTGGCTTCCGACAGAGGGGGGGGTGAATGTCGAATTTCAAATCTCTTTCACAAATTCTTCACATACATAGTCAAATTCAAAGAACTAGTATGATCTGAGTGAAAATGCAGCGGAAAGACCCCCAAAAGTTCTTGGTAATGTGGAGCTCGTCGATAGCTTCAAAACGAGTCCAAGATCACTGAATTCCGAGTTCGGACGCAAAAGTTATGACCAAAACAGTAAACGTCCGAAGCAGCAACAGCAGTTCACACCTGAGTCTCAGCTGGGTGACTCAGCTGAGTGTCACAGCTGAGTTTCAGCTGGGTGACTCAGCTGAGTTTCAGCTGGGTGTCTCAGCTGAGTTTCAGCTGGGTGACTCAGCTGAGTGTCTCAGCTAAAACTCAGTTGGGTGACTCAGCTGACAAGGCAGATTAGTGCAGATTCCAAAGCAGAAATTTCGTTCCAACCTTTGAGCCAATTCAAAATCTACCCAACCAAATTCAACCAAAATTTGCAGAGAGATGTAGGAGGGTCTTGTGAGTCTAAATCAAGTGCTGATCTCCATAAAAACTCCTCAAATCAAGACCTTTATCCAATTTCCTCCAATCAGCCCAAGAAATGAGAAAAAGTGAAAACTCGGGGGAAAAGGAAGCTCGTGAGGAATTTTGATCTCAAATCAATATAGTGTCATCTCACATGTCCCAGCAACCTATTCCAAGCACCACACCATAGAATTAACCCCTCTACAAGATCAATCACGAAAATCACTTTTCTCGCTCTTTTCTCAAGGAAAACTCGAAATAGAGGAGGGAAAGGTTGAATCCTTGGGTATGCTTGGATGGGATCAGTATAGAGATAATATCCCCATCACTTACTTGCCATACCACAGATCAATCCATAAGAAAAGCAAGAAAACGAAAATCCATAAGCTTCAAAGAGAGAGTGACTCAAGAACACATAGGGATTGAGGAAATCTTTTTGTATTGAATTTTCGTGGGTTTTTCTTGGGTTTACAAGCCTCTCATCTAGGCAAAGCACTTCATCAAGTGCAGCTCTCAACAGCTAATCAAAAGGGTTAAAGGTTAAGAAAACCCTCATCATCTATTTATAGTGGGGAGGGACAACCCCCTCTTCCACTCTTGGGCCTCATGCCCTAATGGGCCTAAACTACCTAGCACGCATCACAAAGCGCCTAAATAGCTTAGCCACCACCCGATTTTCCTTCCACCCTAAGCTACCAACCCTAAACCGCTTTCGGCCGCCGCCGCAGTTTCTTGGTTGAGCTTCGGTGGTTTCCGCGTTTTTACCAAAACGCCCTCGCACTGACTTGGTCCTCACGTCTTGTCTCCACACGCTTTCTTGTCCTCCGCGTACATGCTTTTAAGCCACACGATGTCGTCGCCACCTCCTTGACCGCATCTCAGCCCTCCGAGCCTCATGCCAGTCCATATGACCGGACCATCGCCGCACCCAACTCGCACCTGCACACAATAGACCAAGCAAAGCGTTGCGAGCACAAGTTTTCCACTTGACCCAAATCAGCCGAGAAAAATCCTTTATCCACTCAATTTTTCCTTGAGACAAATTGAGAAACTCAAACAATCAATCACATTGCAAATAATTCCAACCTTGAATTCATGCAACCAAATTATACAACTCCACACAAGATAGCAAAATATTCATCACAAAAGTCATCCATATCATCACATGACTCACATCTTTAATATGCTAAGAACTTGATATGCTAGCTGCTCTTCTTGATCTACATGTCTTCTTATGGTTTGGTGAGCACCTATGTGGCATATTAGCACTTTTTGTGTCTCATTCTGGATAATCTTCAAAGCTCGCTCAAAACTGAAAAATCAAAATTTCCATGCATACATGCTTATCCTTGATGATTATAATGCCAAAGGGGGAGAAATAGTCATATCAATCATACCTTTGGGATGGATTTCACATTTTCTGGAGTAGATCATAGATATATGGATTATAGGAGTGAGGGGGAGTTTCAGTGATTATTATGTTTTACTTCACTCATGTTCTGGATCTTACTCTTGTTAACATTCACTTGGCCCGGTACTTGCTTTCTCTTTCTTTTGGCCAAGTTTGAATTCTTGCAACTTGATTGCTTTTAAATCTTTAAACCAACTCCAAATTGATTGATTGAGAAGTGTTGGCAATATATTCATCAAGGGGGAGATTGTGAGTCATATGTTGACTTTGACAATAGTTGTGATGAATATCTTGCCATCTTATGAGGAGTTGAATATTTGGTTGCATGAATTCAAGGTTGGAATTATTTGCAATATGTTTGATTGATTGAGTTTCTCAATTTGTCTCAAGGAAAAATTGAGTGGATAAGGATTTTTCTCGACTGACTTGGGTCAAGTGGAAAACTTGTGCTCGCAACGCTTTGCTTGGTCTATTGTGTGCAGGTGCGAGTTGGGTGCGGCGATGGTTCGGCCATATGGACCGGCATGATAGCTTGGAGGGCTGAGATGCGGTCAAGGAGGTGGCGACGACATCGTGCGGCTTAAAAGCATGTACGCGGACGACAAGAAAGCGGGTGGAGACGAGACGTGAGGACCAAGTCAGTGCGAGGGTATTTTGGTAAAAACGCGAGAAACCACCGAAGCTCAACCAAGAAACTGCGGCGGCGGCCGGAAGCGGTTTAGGGTTGGTAGCTTAGGGTGGAAGATAAATCGAGAGGTGACTAAGCTATTTAGACGCTTTGGGATGCGTGCTAGATAGTTAGGCCCATTAGGGCATGAGGCCCAAGAGTGGAAGAGGGGGTTGTCCCTCCCCACTATAAATAGAGGATGAGGGTTTTCTTAACCCTTAAGCCTTTGGATTAGATTATGAGAGCTGCACTTAGAGAGTGCTTTGCCTAAGAGGAGAGGCTTGTAAACCCAAGAAAAAACCCACGAAAATCAATACAAAAAGATTTCCCAAAAAGAGCAATGTGTTCTTCATGTGGTTGTTGAGTTTTTCTCCTTTTGCTATTTGGATTTTCGTTTCTTCCTCTTTCCTCATGATTTGATTCTTGTGTTGTCAAGATTGAGAAGGATAGATTACTTCCAAAGTGAGTCTATCCAAAATTATCCAAGAATCAATCTTGTTCTTCACGTTTTTGAGTTTGCTTGAGGAAGAAGGGAGTAATTGGGGTTTTGTGAACAAGTTGATCAAAGGCTAATCTTTGAGGTTTGTTTGGTGGAATAGATTGCTAGGACGTGTGAGATGTTTCTATATTGATTGCATATCAAAATTCCTCACAAGTCCTAAGAATCAATTGATTTGATTTCGTGCAAGTCTTTCCTCTCATTTGCTCTTGGAACAGCTGTTAGTAAATTGGGGTTTTCTCTCAGCACAGATGAGCTTTTGAGGTGATTCCAATTGGAACAGCTCCGTAAGTCTTTTGTCTACCTCTGTGCAAAATTTCATCCAATTCCGTTGGGTGGATCAAAATCTGCGAACGTTTTACCGAGCGACAGTCTGCTGTTTTTTCAAAACCGGAAGTTCCGATTTTCTTACTCCGGAAGTTCCGATCCACATCGGAAGTTCCGATCCAGGAGTCGGAAGTTCCGATTTTTCCAGAGCATTCAAAATTGGGGTGACTTCGGAACATCCGGTAAGGTCGGAACTTCCGATATTGTTACACCGGAACCTCCGATCCGACTGTGTTTTGCTTAACTTTTCTCAACCCATTTGTCAATTGCTTTTCCGCTGCATTCCTTGACTTGAACACAATAACTAATCAATAGTTTTGTGTTCGAATCTTGAGAAGAAATTTTTAGTTCGACATTCACCCCCCCTCTCTGTCGGAAGCCACCGATCCAACACTTTTCAAACAATATATTTGTCTGAGAAGATAATTCCAAAATTTGTTAGGATTATATTAGAATAGATTTGACTTTAAAATTTAGAAAGGAGTTCATATTTACTGTGGTGTATATTAGGCAATACGATTGCATTGTGCGTGCTTGATTGCTATTTTTTAGAAGAGTTGATGAAATTGTACTATGATCAATGTGATTTGTAATTTTTATAGTTATAATTTACAATAGTTGAGACGTGTGTGCACATGTAGGCTTACTAGTGTATAAAGATTATTCGCAGAAACGCTGAACATATGATGTCAGCGACAGGCACGGATAAGATTATGCAAACCAAACGACTTAGAGCAACTTCAACCCACCTCCCTTCCTACTCCCCATCCCAAAATTAGGGTATTTTTCTCTAAAAACGTCTCCAACCCGCTACCCTTCTCACTCCGTATCCCTGTAGCAGTCCCTATCCTCCGCTCCCGAGTCCGCATCGCTAGGGACCGAAGCTGGACTTCCCAAATTGCCAACCGCCGCCTCCCCCGTCTCCTCTTCGCGTTCCCGCCCGCCCTCGGAGCATTCCCTTCCTCAGTGGCGGCCACCTCCCCCCGTCTCCCCGAGCACCGCCGCTTCCCTGAGCAGCTCCGCCTCCTCGAGCACCGCCGCCTCCCCGAGCAGATCCCCCTCCCCGAGCACGGCCGCTTCCCCGAGCAGCTCCGCCTTGTCGAGCAGTGCCCCGTCCCCGAGCAGCTCCGCCACCTCGAGTAGCGCCGCCTCCCCGAGCAAGTCCACCACCCCGAGCAGCGGCGCATCCCCGAGCAGGTCCGCCTCCCGGACCAGATCTGCCTCCCCGAGGACTGCCGCCTCCCCAACCAGGTCTGCCACCCGGAGCATCGCCGCCTCCCGAGCAGCTCCGCCTCTCCGAGCACCGCCGCGTCCCCAGGCAGCTTCGCCTCATCGGATCCAGCGACCTCCTTCTCAGTGCTGGTCCTCGTCCGCCAGATCCACCTGCCCTGTGGCCCATCCCCATCCCAGCTCGTCGCCTAGTGCACGTCGTCGGCGACGATCGGAGCTTATTGTGAAGGTAATTCCTTTCTCCTCTCCATTCCTCCCCCTAGTGCAGTGGATGCTCATGAATGATACAGTTGATGCTATCGTGATGGTCATGGTAGAATTGATCTGCGGTCGTGATGCTTGTGGTTCCATTTGCATATATGTGGATGCCCATGAACGATTTGGTTGTTATCTCTGTTTCATATGGTTGTAATACAAAATCACCTGCGCGGTTCATACAAATTCACATGGACTACTTGAGCAAGAAAAGAACAATACTGCACATTAGAAACCAAGTTATGGCTTTTATGCAGCATGTTCATTACTGAGGACCAACTCAAATGCATTGGATGATTTTCAATTCTTTTGGTTCCAATAGTGCATTCCATATCAACAGTTTACAATGGTAATCACATGAACTGTTCTTAATGTTTAACACTGCTACTTCGACGAAATGTGGAAACATCAGCTTCTAGATTTTTTTAAGCTTGTTTACCTCGGTTTGTCAATTGGTGGATGTGTACTCAGTATAGCTTATGTTATAGTTCCCTGAGTGTATTGATGTATGCTTTTAGCCCCTTCCTGAAAAGGAGGAGAAAGAACTTAAGGAGATCTTGCAAGATATCCTTGGGAAAAACAAAACTATCTTTGTTGAAAAGAAGGTAAATACTTGATCCACAAGTTGTATCTATGGCATATAATGTGTCAAGTAATATTCAAGAGACTTTGAATTGTGTTTTCTTTGCAGATTGACTACAGCATCATGGGAGGACTAGTGATTGAATTTGGGTAGAAGGTATTTGATATGTCGATCAAGACTAAAGCGAAGCAAATGGAGGTGTTCTTGAGGCAACCCGTTGAAATCTAACTGCTTTTCCGATCAAAAGCAACACCAGATTGCAGTTGGCTGTGCTGCTGAAGGTTCCCTCATGTCTACTTCGATGTGGCCTTGGAGAACGGCACTCTATTTTATTTTGTCTGTGGCTGGAAATCCGCAAACAATTTTATGTTCATTTCTTTGCTGCTACAAAACATGGATAACTACTGAAGGGAGGTCATGGAAAGTTTTAAATTTTCAAGTGTTTGGAATTGTTAATTTTCTCTTGGAAGTGCTTTTTTTTTCTCATGTTCAATGGAATATTAAAAATGATTTGATGACAATTGATTTAACCCGTTGGAATCTTACAAATATACCCGTTGAAATTTTACTTGTTATAAATATAACATTTACAAATAATATGATAGTTATAGGATATTAATTTAATATAGGAGAGTGGAATATAGGAAGTGAGATTTGGGAGGTGGGTTGGAGGAGGAAGAAATTTAAGGAGAGAATCTTTTAGGATCTCATTTGGGTAGTCAAATTTGGGAGGTGGGTTGGAGTTGCTCTTACCCGCCAGGGAATGATGAACATGTTGCAGTCCCTAGACACAGAGAGGCCCCACCTATTTGCTCGAGTGTGGGCTACGGTGGCTGGGAGAGATGGGAGGGTGGGCCTACTCCAGCTGGGCCGATCTAATCTCTATTGTCTCAGCCCACCTTGTAGGCTTGTACCACCGCGGAAAACCCCTCCTCTGCCTAACGCAACGCGATCGCGAATTCCCCATCCATCGTCCCCTCTCCCGAACCGTCTTCCAGCGTCGCCGCCAGCGCGCTAGGGCTTCCCCACTCCGGCCCCTCTCCCGCGACCATGGCTTTCGACGACGACGACGATGATCTCGTGGTATACGGGACGCCCATCGAGAGGGAGGAGGACATCTCCGCACGCAAGCGCCGGGCCGTCGCCGACGCAGGCCAGCTCCGCGCCCTCCCCGCCTGGAAGCAGGAGGTGCCCCACCCTCCCTCCCTTCTTTCCTTTATCTCTCTACCCATAGTATGCGGGTCGATGGCGCTTTGGTTGCTGATAGAACTCAGCTATGATCACAAGCATTTTCATAGTTTAGTATAAATGCATGTTAATTTATACATTTGTGGATGTCAGAGGAATGGGTTGTCGATTTTGTTCTAGATTAGGGTTTTTGAAACCATCGTTGGTGCCGTTTGGTTGCGGTCCAAAGGGGTGCTACAAATGTTATTAGTTTAGGGTTTGTCGGTGTAATAGTGTGGAGTGAGTTATATATTTTGTGGTTTCCTTCTTTTGGCACCTACATATTGTACTTTCTCTTCTGTAGGCATTGCCATGAAGTTATGTAGCTTATAATTTGCTTCAAGTGATGATATTCTTATTTGTTTACAAAAAATGAGTCGTGAGTGTAGGTGAGGGATGAGGAAGGGAGGAGAAGATTCCATGGTGCATTTACTGGAGGCTTCTCTGCTGGCTTTTATAATACTGCTGGCTCAAAAGAGGGTATGTTGTCTTAAGCTTGGAATTCTAATATACAAAAGTACTATCGAATAAATGGTTGACATAAAAAATCAATATGATTTACTTCAGGATGGACTCCGCAGACATTTACATCGTCACGGAAAAGTAGAGCTGAGCATAAAAAGCAAAGCATCTATAATTTTCTTGATGAGGAAGATATCAAGGTATATAACTTTTTTTTTCTCTATTGCTCACATTGTTGTATGGAAAATTGATCTAATCGACAATAGCAATCACATAGTGTTTTGTTCTATTTCGAATCAAGGTACTGCATTTGGACTGCTTAACGTTTTAACTTTTAAGTGCTATGACAAACACACCATGTTCTAGTTAGGAAGAAACAATTAGATGAAAACACTTCTATTTTCAGCGTTTTTCCTTGCTGACAGGTAAAAATTGGCTTGCTGATAAAATTGCTCCATGAAGGGAGTAGAACGATAAACAACAATATTTTGATTTACGTTATCTATAAAACTATGCTCGGACAACTATGAGTGTGTCCAAGCATGTTGTGTCTCAGCTTCCAGCAGTTGGTACTAATTACTTTACTTGTATCGTCGTGCATTTGTTTTACAGATGCTTGCGGTAAAAGTACGTCTAATGCAGCTGATGTGTATCAGAGAAGCAAAAGATAATTGTCCTTGTAAAATGTCTTTACTGGTCCTTAGAATGTTGAAATGTGTAATGCTTCACCAGCATGTATCAGTGCTTCTTGATCTGGTGTCAAATGTTGATGTATTTGACTGATCTTGACCTCGAAGAGTGTCCTAAGTTTTTTGTTCAGCTTTGGTGGTATAGAAGTGATATTTCGGGATAAATTTGCTCCATTGAAAATGGAATTAATCTGTTGAAAATTCGGGCACCGATTGCAGGATATGGGAGGTAATGCCTTGGAAACATCTCAACAGTATGATACATTTGGTTTTACAGCTGCAGAACTCGCCCGGAAACAAGCATCCAAGGAACAAAATGAGAGGTTAGTATCTTGTATAACTGACATGATGTAGAGTTAGCTTAGGGCATGTTTGGTTGGCTACCACGCTTTGCCACTCCTAGGTTTGGTAAATTGTGGCAAGCCACACTTCTTGTGGCAACCAAATTGTTTGTCACAAGTTTGGCATGTTTTGTCCAGCAAGTGCTTCTATGATAACTGGGCCATGGCCCATGGTATTAAGTAACTTTGGTGTGCCAAAACAGCGGCAGTGAACCAAACGACTGCCATAACAGACAAACATGCACTTCAGTTTTCTAGTATTAACCTAACATGCTCTTAATCATCTTTACTTATAACTGTCACCTTTACTTGTAACTGAACGGAAGCATCTGTGACTATATGCACTTCAATTGTCTGGTATTACTTGTCTATCTATTTATGTTCGTACAACTATGCTTTCTAACTTAAAAAGCCAAAGTTAGTGTACTCGCTACTCAAATTGAACTGGCGTTCACATTGATATATATATATATACACACGCACACATATATATATATTATAATTACCTGGGACTCCATGGTGCCTGGGCTCCATGATTTCAAATGCTCAAATTCAAAGCAAATTTGAATACTTTTTTCGAAAATTTCAGTTTTAGGGTATGTGCCCAGAGATATATAGTCAAATAAAATACATACCTTTCAAAAAACTACCCAAATTTAAATATTTTGGGGTATATTTGATCACATACCTAGAATCCAAGGTATGTGATCTGGAATTCTAGGTATGCGACCTAATATACCCTAAAATCTTTGTATTTTTTTCAAAGATATGTATTTCATTTGAATTGTTATAGTTAGATATATACCTAGAAACAAAAACTTCTGAAAATTATACCCAAATTTGGCTTGAATTCATGATTATGAAATCATGGATCCCAGGCTCCATGGAGCCCCAATTCAGCTTCCTATATATATGTACATATATACTCACCTTTATGTTTGTTACATATCTGTATACAGATCATCAGCTATTCCTGGACCTGTTCCGGATGAACTGGTGGTCCCTGCTGCTACCTCAATTGGTTTGTTTCTCCGTTTTATCTTTTCAACCATTTGCACCATCATATGCATTTTCAGATAAACTTACTATCTTGACATCATTTGAGCAGGTGTGAAATTACTGATGAAAATGGGCTGGCGCCAGGGTCGTACCATCAGGGAGGCACATGCTGACTCCTTATATGGTATGTATTTCATAGTCTACACATGGAATCTAAAGTTGTTTCATAGTCGGTATATGGGACAAACTTGTCCCATGTCACCTTCAGTAATTTTCCATAAGTTCAGCCATTCCGATCGAAGGTACTACAGCCATGAACGGCCTGTTATATCAGCTGCAGAAAATCTGAGGGCCTGTTTGGTTGGAGACCTGGGAGATGTGCCTGAGCAAAATTTGTGCCTGGGACAAGCCTGATTTTTTAATGGTTTTTGCCTAGCCAGGCATGCCTGAGGTGGTGGTGTTGTTTGGTTGGAGACCCATGCTTGGGTAAAAACACATACATCAAAAGCCCTCTTCCATTGAAAGGAAAGCGTAAATGTTTCAATACGTTAATTAGATTCATCCTATAGCAGTACACAAATCACCAAAGCATGTGAAACATTGATCCATCTCAGGATGCATCTCCCAATGCGCAACTAACGCCCAAAGCACAGAAATTCGATGGCAATGTCCAGCGTCAGGAGCGGCGACGGATTCCTCATGGTGGCCCTGGCAAGATCCAGGGGCGATAATGGAGGTGGCAGAGTCTAGCGGCGACGCCTTCTCGCGGTGGGCTTCGGCTAGATCTAGCAGGGTGGCAACGGAGTTCAGTGGCGACAACTTCCCAGTGATTGCATCCTGCGAGGTCGAGTGGCGGCGGCTCTAAGATACAGAGTAGCAGTGGAGTTTAGCGGTGGCAAAGACAACAAAAATGGCAACGATGGCTAGATTAGTGCAAGTGTGGTCTAATGAACGAGTTCAGCGGTGGCAAAGACAGCAAAAATGGCAACGATGGCTAGATTAGTGCAAGTGTGGTCTAATGAACATGCTAATTTCGTTTTACGTTGTTGCCTAGAGATTAGGCGTCTGATTTCGTCGGCCTGGGTCAGGCTAATGAACTTGCCGTGGAGTGTCAGGCCAAGCAAGGGTTTGAGATGCTGGGAACGCCAACCAAACAAGGTCCCAGCACATCCTTGGCTAGGCAACTCTCCAGGGTTGCAACCAAACAGACTCTAGGTTCACAAATTATCTTTAGTCTAGAAACATTATTTATCTAAAAAATTTCACTTTGCTTCTGAAATAGAACTAACGATTTGAAGTTGCTAATGTCATGTTGTTCTCTAACTGTTAACTGCTAATGCATACAGAATCACGCAGGGAAGCTAGAAAAGCCTTTCTTGCACTCTCTGGTGTTAGCAATGATGAGGATCAAGATCAAAATGTTTCAAAGAAATTTAGAGTTGACAAAAATGTTGCAGAATCACTTGAGGAAATACGTGCCTCGAGAAATACCCCAGTAAGTAGGACAAGTGTTACTCTCTGCATTATATGTTCAAATCAATATGTTCCCTTGTTTAATTGTTTATGAACACTGCTCTTCTAATGTTTTACCTTTTTACTTATCTGTGATTCATTATAATGTACTAATAGTTTATGGATATTCCTTTGTCCAGCTTAAACTATCTTGTTATGATCTTTTCCTTGTATTTCCGAATTATTTTGGACCTCGTATCTCCTTTGTTTTTTTGTAAGTGATGTTTTAGACTGCATACAGGGATATGACAATGGGTCTCCCGATCTTCTGGTGAGACGGTAGTGATCGCTTTGTGGAGGCAACTCTCACGATCTGCCTACAACCGTACAACGATAGTTGCACTACGCAAGCGCTAAACCAACTCTGAATTCGTTATCAGTCTTGCTAGAAGCACGATTGACCTGATCACGAAGATCTATTTTTGCAAGCAATCGAAGAATAAGAAAAATAACAATGTGATGCAAAGGATTGAAGAACTATAAAGTTGGGGTTCCGATAGTGGCATGGACAGTTGATCTAGCCGACCAAGTGAATACACGAAGTTGCAACAATAGCTAAACTTGAACTAAACAAAACCCAATTTGATCTAGGGGGTTTGGTGGCTACTTATAAGTGGAGGGATGTCCAAGGGTGGGAATCCTAGAAATTTCGCCAAGGGAGGTGGAAAGCCCCTAGGACTCTATTTGGACCCCTCTTGGGCCTCTTTTAGTGCATGGGCCTAGCCCAGGATTTGGTGGCACAACACTATAGGCTTAAATAACTCCTATAAATATTTTCCAAGTGTAGATGGCCGAAATATGGATGTATATTTCATGTATTCTTCGGCAAAATTCAGAATTGCTTCATGGTGGCTTCAATTGTTTGTAGAAGGCAGATAAGACGTCATCCTCTTCATGTATTGTTCTACCTTCATCTTGTAATAGTTTGATCTTGCTGTTCCGTTCTTCCTCCTTTGATCCATGCAAATCAACAACTCTATCTCTATGTCCTTCATTCCTAAATATAACAATGACACACTTATTAGGCAATATCATACAGTTCACAAAATTAGGATAAGCTCCTAGAAATGAGCTCACCTGAAAATTTAGACATCTTGCTAAAATTGGAGCTTGTAGGACAACAAGTATGATTGTATCCATAGGGGTCATGTCCTCATCATACAATGAGACTTTCCAAATGGAAACTATATCATATGATTTGTAGTTTAATTAAAAGAGTAACTACTTCCATACTGGTGGCAGTGGCAAAGACAATATGAAAGTGAAAGTAGAAGTAGCCAAAATGAAATACACGATTTTTCAAGGGCAGAATCAACATGGCATACAGTTGCAGAAAAAACAAAATTTTCCCTTTGGTTTGTCTTAATACACTGTAATAGCACTTATTTACCTTATTAATTCTTAGCCCATTTTAATACAAACAGTGCCACATAAATAAACTAATAACTCCTAATTATGCTATTAGCTGGGCCTAGCTCTGGAGGCAAGCTCAATTTGAGCATTTCTGCTGAGCTTGGCTAGGGAGAGAATCTTGCATCCCATGGGCTTTGCCTGTTTTTGCACTTAGGCCACCAAACACCTGATTCTTGCATCCCCTGGCCTGCCTGAGGACTATCCAGGCAACAGTCATGCCATAAGATATTGTTGTTCAAAAAGTGTGCATGCAAATGCTAACCCGTTTCGTATTCATGGTTGCATGGTACATTAGCAATACACATGAAGAAAACATCTGCTGATCTGCCTGATTTTCCATAAAAATTTAGGTATATGTACTTCATCCAAAGGAAGATTTGCATGGTTTAGGTTTTGACCCATTCAAGCATGCTCCTGAATTTAAAGGTACTTCTGACAAAGATAATTATTAAGAGTTTTTCATAACTTGGAACTTACATTTATTCCTTTTGTAGATAGGAAAAGATCGCAGAAGTCAATAAACAGGGACCGCAGTAGAAGTGATGTTTCAATGAGGGGAAGTCTCCTGATTTCTAACTGTATGATAGTCTTGGTCCTTTTGTACTGTTATCTATTCTGTTGATATTGCTTAATATATTTGGGGCAAAAATCTTAACTAGTGGTTCGATCATCAGCTGGACAATATGCTCCTGGCTTTGGGATTGGAGCACTCGAAGAGCTTGATGTTGAAGATGAGGATATTTATGCATCAGGTAATTGAATAATCTTCTGATCAATTTTAATACCACCTGATTTTAATATGGGAAGTCTTGATGGAAGCATATGATGTTTTTGTGTATGCCCTTACTGAAATGCTGTAGAGGGTTATGATGGATTCTGAACATAGTGGTTATTTTTTTGTACCCTTTCAAGATGAAGTTTAATTTTTTTCTATGAGGATGTGTGTTCTCAAATGGAAGTCTTTGCAGTTGTATATTCAGCTTCAGGAGACTTAATAGGCTTGTTCTTTGACAATTCAAAGATTCTATATCTTTGCGTTAAGATAGATTGACCTTTGATAGTTCTCACCTGGCTTTCTGTCCTACCATTTGTTGTGTTCAGGTTTTTCTTATGAACAAACAGAAGTTGACATCGAGCCTTCGAAAGCAACCAGTGATAGTAAGTTTAAACTTGAAGACAGGAAGAGAGGTGTCTTCCTGAGCTTTAAAATTGCCTCGAATTCCGAGTACAAACTTGAAAGGTGATGCTTCTCTTTGATTCATAATGGAATAATGGATTAATCCTAATGCATTAGCTTGATTTCTCTGTTGATGCCAAACCTCTTGCCAGTATGTAGTTGGAAGAATCAAATATGTACATAACATGACGTCTAATTCTGAAGCTGCACTTGTGATTTGTGAACATTTTTCTCTTAAGTGTCTAGAGTTCATACCTTTGTACATAGCAATTATTAGAGAAATATCACATGTAATGACAACCTAAGCCTCCAATTAGAGAAATTTTGCTCTAAATAGCAGTAGTATAAGTGAAATCTAACCACTAATTTTAAAGGGTGTTATAGACTTAACATCAAATTATTTGCAAATTAACAAAATTTAGATTTAACCCAAAATATGTCTAGCCACCTGATGAACTCCCCACAGCCATGCCGTCGCCTGTGGCGATCTGTGTTTTCAAGCGAACCACTAGATGGGTTCTGTAGTGGCCTCTTGTAGCTCCTTCTTAGTTCCTGCTCTGTTATTTCTCATTTCTCTTGCTCTGCCAGACTGTCATGGCAGTGATGGCAGCACAGCATTCGTGGCTATTCCGCATGTTTATTGTTCATCGCTCGACATTCAACAAATTAACATTGCTGAGGCGTCGCTCAGCTGCCTCGGAGTGTAGATAGGCAACCCAGCCATCTAGAACGGAAAATTAATAGCAGGATAAAGTCCATTTGAACCCCCTCAACTATTGCCAACGTCTAAAAATCACTCCAGCTGCAAAATCGGGTAACTTGTCCCGCTCAACTTTCAAAACTTGGTACTTTTCACTCCGATGCTAGTTTGAGTGGTGTCATCAGTGGGTTTTACCATGTTGGAGGCCACACTATTGGTTTTTGGCTGACATGGCAGCCTGATCAGCAAATAAATTAGAAAGATTATAGGGCCCACCTGTTAGCTCCTATATGCATATGTACGATATTAGTATATTTCATCTGCAGCAAATTAGTTTACTCAATTCCATATTTCATCTGCTATATATATGTACATCCTATATCACTTTTGAGATTGGGTGGCATTGTGACTTTCAGATTTCACCCTCCTGAGATCCCAGCTGATTTTGATGGTCGCCACAAATTTTCAACTCATATTCAGGCAGCTGATAAGTTTTCTGATCTAGCTCCTCCTGAGGTTCCTCCTCCAGAAGACACTACCTTGAGATTATTGATTGAGGGCTGTGCTGCTATGGTTGCTCGTGGCGGGAAACATATCGAGGATTTCTACAAGGAGAAAAGCAAAACAAGTGCACATTTTCTTTTCCTTGATGGAGGAGATGGATGTAGCTACTATGCAAGGAAGTTATGGGAGCATCAGCAGAAGTTTATTGACCAGCAAAGACCTGATCCTGTGAAGTCGAAACCTTCTTCTGACAAGTTGACAGCTGAGAATCGTGGAAAGATTCTTGGTGAAAGGCCCCTTGATAAAAGCTCCAAATCATCTACCTCATCTTTTTCCGCAAAGGAAGCTGTTCAACTACAATCAAATCTTGGTGACACCTTCGTCAAGCCAATATCTCTTGTATGTTTTTGTATTGCAATGTTTTAACAAATGTTGTTGCTGTCCTTATCAGCGCCAGTCTCTTTATATGAATTACCTAATCCTGGTCTGATTGTGCAAATGGATTATTCTTGCTTTGCAATAGGATGGTCTGCCAGAGTCAAAAAAGCCTTTTAGAAATGAGCCTGCAAAGCAAGCAAGGTTTGAGCAATTTCTTAAGGAGAAGTATCAGGGAGGTCTTCGGCTTGCAAATCATATACCAACAAGTACTATGTCTGAGGCTGATCGTGCTCGTGAAAGACTAGATTTCGAGGCTGCTGCAGATGCAATTGAAAAGGGCAAAGAATATAAGGCTATAGATCCTTTATCAGTTTTGGGTTTACAAATGAATGAGCAACGTTTTGTATCATCTACTCAATTAGAGGTAGGTTAACTTATTTAGGCCTATTAGTAATGTCATGTCTTTTTCACACATTGATCCTTGAAAAATTACTACAGAGCTCTGTAGTACCCCGAGATGAGAAGCCCATGTATCCACGGAGGGAGGAGTTTGAATGGCGGCCTTCACCATTACTGTGCAAGCGTTTTGATATTGTTGATCCTTTCATGGGGAAGGTAAATTTGAATGATTCTATATGGTTTGGGTATGTATTAATTAAACAACTATGATAGACAAAAGAGGTAAAAAATTACGTAAACATAATAAGAAAAAATTCTGGATGTTTTACAAAAAAAGGGTCACAGATATATTTGTTGATTTATGCTTAGGAGAGTACCTTGCAAATATTCCCAGTTTTCGCACAAGATAAATATAACCCTCTGAAGTTTTCCTTCTTTTTATGTTGTGATAGCTGAGGACCGTTTTTCCCTGTCTAATTCTCAGGCATTGATTTGTTACTGGTTTGGTAGCTGATAAATATTACTTCGTAGTACTCTTTACTATGTTATTGAATGTATTTGCAATGCACCTCATTTAATTGGCTTCGACTGGAATACATTTTCAAAATGGCACTCACGTGGACATCTGATCATTCATTTCTTACGTGCAGCCAATGCCTCTACGAAGACCAATAAGCAAGATGGACACCCTTATGTTTATGACAGAATCCACTAAAAAGACAAATGACGACGTGGAGAGTTCAAGTAGGATTTCACAGCACGCTTCTGTGGCAGGAATAGAAGAAACAGAGGCACAGGGAACTGTCAGTGAGCCTGATATTGTGTCGACCAGTATGCAGAGACCTGTTGATCTTTACAAGGTAATGTGTATCCCCTATAGATGTTCTTAGTGGAAACATTGACCAGGATTAAGTGGAATTAAACCATATCTGAAGGAATTATATCTTGTTACAATAAAATGACATGTTTGAATATCTTGTTACAATAAAATGACATGTTTCATACCTTTACTCTCTGCTCGGAGTCTTGGACTGAAAATGACCTCTCTGATAGTACACCAGTTCACCAGTTTGTTCTTCCATTAAATAGATGGATAGAAAATTGACAGGAGGCTTTACGGGAAGCTAGGGTAGGAGGATGCCATGTGTTCCAACACCAGCTTGTTTACTGTGGCTGCACTAGTGTACGTTAATGGGCAATACCATGTCATTGACAGTCTGGCACCTGTGCTGAGGTGCCATGCCACGTGCCGATGAAGGACCTCTTTATATGGCATGTCATATATTCCTGGTTTTGTCATATGTTTGTAAAAGAAATCCCAAGAATTAAAAATTGCAGGGAAAATGCATTTTGTGTAAAAGGAAAAGGTCAGTAAATATTGAGAACAATATGATAATTGAATGTGTTAAGCAAGAAATTTGTATACTATATAGGTACCTAATTTGTGTAGTCAGCTTTCCCTTTGATAAATGAAACTACTAATAGATGTAATGCTTCATAACATGAATTTAATCATTTCTATCTTTATAAGAAGTACCAATTTAAGTCTTATGGCAAGTATGAGTTTTAAAAGTGGTGTTTACACTCCGTGGTGATTTCTTGTGCAGACTCAGATTTGCTTAGCTTCTTGTAGATATCTTAAATGTGGGTTTGTCAGAAAACCTGGACAGTTGTTTAAGCTTCCTCATTAAGCCTCCAAAACATTTCATGTTCAAAGGAGCTTAAGCCTATGGTGGTTTAAGCTGCTCTAGATATGGACATAAGACGATGGTTTTGATTCCACAGTCCCCTTTCTTGTATATTAGAAAATGATTAGGTGGACTTGAGGGTAAATGTCACCGGATTCTCACGCCTGACAAGTTATTTGTTGTTTCTTGCAGGCTATCTTTTCTGATGACTCAGATGATGATATGGATGAACCTCTTAACAATCAACCAGTGGATCCAGCGAAGACGAGTGAAGGTGCCAACATGGCTCTTAATCGTCTTGTTGCTGAGGATTTCCTGGAATCTTTGGGTAAAGAACTGGGATTGGATGTTCCTCCAGAAAAACCTGCCCCGTCACCGAATGTCTTATTTAGATCGGAAACCCTTTCAACGGCTGATAGAAGTGTTTCATCTAGGGATGGAAAGACAACTACTTGCAGGGAAATAAAGGAGAACGAGAGTTCTCTTGATTTGGTGGAAGTTGCCAATGCTAATGCAGATGGTCCTTCATCAAATGTTGAAAAGCTTGATTCGAATTATGAGAAGCAGGAGCATAGAGCTGAGAAAGGCTGGTCACGTTCTCCACATCGTCAAATCCGGAATCGTAGTCCAGAGTCTGATACTTCAAGTGAACGGCATAGGAGTAGGAAAAGAAGATCACATCATCAAAACCGGAATGGAGGTCCAGATTCTGATTCTTCTAGTGAACGGCATAAGAGTAAGAAAAGAAAGTCGCATTCAAGGGGTAGAACAGGCAGGAGAACTCCCGATGTCAATTCTTCCTCTGACAGCCAACAGAAGAGGAAACGCCAGGAGAAAAGGAGTCACCGGAGTCGCACGCCTGACACTGATTCTAGTGATCATGAACACAAGGAAAGATATAAATCTAGTAGTCGAAGATCATCTGATAAAGACAGAAGTAGAAAGCGTTCTAGTCACCGCAGGCATAAAAGAAAAGATCCTGCATAATGTTCATGAATATGGCTACAGGAATATATGACTGGAAATGAGGGAGAATTCACCGAGTACTTTCTACAGATCATCGAAGTTTAGTGAAAATATTGGGGCAGATACCGAAGTAGATGTTCATAGTTAGTAAGTGTTCTAAACCAATGTTATGTTATACTCCCTCGTCTCATAATGTAAGGTATATTTTGATTGGTTAAGACAAGGTTCTGATCAACAATTACTTTATTAGTATGTGGTTTATTGATATAAAATTGATATCACTAGATTCGTATTCAAAAATACTTACTTATGATTGTGAATTTGTATCACGTAAACTACATAATAATAGAGTAATTAATGGTTAAAATCTCATCTTAACCAAATAAAATATGTCTTACATTATGGACGAGCGGAGTATATTTTTTGGTTCTAATCCTTCTTTGGTGGAAACCCGTTTTCTCTTCTTCAATGTACCTGATATTTTGACTGTTGTCAGTGAGGAGTAATCTATAGGATGGAGGCTCATGAAAGAAATTGCGTTCAGCTAGCTGAGCAATTTCTGTTATTTTGTATCATCACAATGAACCTTGTCTTTGGTGTTACTTAAAGCTCAATTTCCAAAGGGCTACCAAACTGGCTGTGTTTGCTATATCCAGGACTTGTTGAGCTTGGCAGGAAATCAGCTGGGAATGGGCTGTTTTCCAGCCAAACCGTGGCGACCTGACTGTTTATTTGTTTCTAGTTTATTGACATCTAGTGATAAACGTGTGTTTCCTTCAAAAGAAAAACAACTTAAATTGATCGGAAGTCACTGGCGGTTACCGAATGGGCTACCTTCCCTACTTACCTGGTAGACAAACGTTGCCTGATACTTTGGATTCCTTGCCTTTCTGAGACTTCTATTTGTCATACCCTTGGTTTCTTCTTTCCATTACCTGATTAACTAAATTTGTAGCATTTATGTCGAGTAAGCAAAACGAATGTATGTAGACCTTTTGTCTTGTTGCAGTTACATTTTCGTATTTTATCGAGTCGCCCAAAACTATTGAATGTGCCACCAGAATTGCCTCTAAGCTCGTACACACTGAACTGGAGTTCTGATATTATTTGCGAGGATGCGGTTTTTGTATGTGGAGTTTCTGTGGTTATCATGCCCTACTTGTTTATGCCTTGTCATGAGTCTGTCCGGATGATACCTCAAAAAAAAAGGTCTGTCCGGATGTCTTCCATTGAAGACCCTTTAAAACTCGAATGACTTACCTTGTAAGATGTGAATAGCAAATTAGACTGTCGGAACTCCTTAGCATGTACTCTGCTACAAGTAATGGTTCTGTCAAATTATATGTTGAGTACGGCAAATGTGTGTTCTTTGAGGTATTTCTGTCTTTAGATACTCCATCCGATTCAAAATAGATGTTCGTTTGGAGTTGTCTTTACATACTCCATCTGATTCAGAATAGATGTCCGTTTGGAGTTGTCTTTATATACTCCATGCGATTCAGAATATATGTCCGTGTAGTGTTGTCTTTATATACTCCATGCGATTCAAAATAAATGTCTGTTTAGAGTTGTCTTTATATACTTCATGCGATTCAAAATAGATATCTGTTTAGAGAGAAATATTAATATTGCTCTTCGATCATTTTCATGTTCATCTCTTTTTCTTTTGTAGGGCAATAAATATTAATATTACTAGTACTACCTCCACGAATAATTTGCTTCTTTTTTATAACATTGATGAAGGGTAAAACAGGAACAAAATGACTAAAATTATGCTGAAAGTGTAGAAGGATAAGTATTTGTAGAAATATTTTAGAGATTAAAAGAAACGGAGAGTGTACATGGCCGACAGAACAGCGATCCGGTTAGAGCACATAAATCAGAATCTAGTATCAGTGCTGCTGAAGTTGGAAGGATCCGTGCGCTTCCACATCGACATGGTACGGGACACCGCATAACCGTGAAGCGGTCGGAAGATACTTCCCAAGCCTAGAAAAGGCAAAGTTGCTTCATGCACACTCTATCGGGTAATGATGAATCCAAGTCCTGAAGATTCTTGGGCTCGTCTCATGGTAATAGAAGATTTTGGTTGGGAGAGATGCATGGATGTCATGCCATATTGCCATTCCACTTGGAGGGCAAAAGCACGCGTCGCTTGAGGCTGGTCCATGGCAGTCTCTCTTGCCAACTTTGTTGGTTGTGAAGCTGCGACGGAGGATATCGTGTCGACGTCGTCACGGTGATGCTGTCGCCGTCGCCGTTGCGGCGAGATGCGGTGTCAGCGCGAGGATGTAGAGAAAAAGTGAGAGGGATCTGTCTGTTTTTCCAGCAGCATCTGAAGCGACAGACCCCTTCGTGTGGTCTGATTGGAGGTTACATAGATAGATTTTGTTCCCTGGGCGTCTGCGGGAGTCGCTGCGAGTGGGGGGCCTGCACGGCGTGGCGTGACAAGCGCAAGGCGACGTCTATGGGTGCCCGAGATAAGAGTGAGCTGTTGGGCAATCACCCGCGCACAGAAAGGAGGTGGTTAACCTACCAGTCACCAACTCTCCCGACCTGAAAAGAAAAGGCAGCAGATCCCAGCGCGTCAGCACGTTTGATTTGATAAATGGACACCAGCCTATACACGGCCTGACACCATTGGATGGACAAACTTAACAAACGGGAGCGATGGCTTTCAAGGTAGGCTGCCCTGTCTGCATCAGGAGTCGGACAACTGCGAACACACTAGGTAGCCCGAGTCATGCCCAAGTTCAGTTCCATTCTGCAGACCTTGATTGAATGGTCGCATCTGTCCAACAGGTTCTCTTTTTCTGTGTCTGTCTTGCTCTCTGCGAATTAGACTGATGGACTATCAAATTCAGTTACTTAGTTGATCGTATCGATCATAGCCGCTAATCAACCAGGTGCTGCCAGAACAATGTGGATAAGCTCGTGATATAAAGTTATAATGGGAGATGATACCGAGGAAAGTATGGATGCTCACTAGGTACCTTTGGCTTTTCCTACATTCTAAATGGTTCTTCTGCACTGTCAAGAAGCTTGTGGCTTTGGCTAGCTACAGCGATGTCTTAATACATCTGTCAAGAAGAGTAAGGTGAATAAGGAAGATGATATAAATCTGTAACTTCGCCTCTACTTCGGAACGCGCCGTGTGTCAGCCGTGTAATCGCAACCGCGCTATTGGAAAGGCATACAATGAAGATGAGGTGGGCAAAATTGTCGGACTCACAATTTGTTGCATTCTGAGAAGAGTATAAAAGTTTTTAGTAGCAAGCTAGCGATCAATTTAATCAAACTGGCATCTTTTCGCGGGGTTTAACCAAAATGTATTCCGTCATGGCATGTCGATGGCACATATTATTTAAACTAAATGCAGGGAATACGATTTGCAAGGATTTGAAACTTGCTTCTATAACGGGCATCATAACTGTGTCCTCAGTTTTTCACTCATTTCAGTCTGCGGTGCAACAATACTGACACAAGATATAACCCCGTTCGGAATACGTGAATTTCCCTAGGTTCGTACAGTAATTGAATTGTTTCACGTGTAATAACTGCGTTACAAACAGGGCTAACATATGCATACAAGATCATTAGGCTCTACCTACTGCTTACTCAAATAACTTTTTGCATGAATGGCAACAGCGCTCCTCTACGTGCCCTCAACAAAGAAATAAGAGCTTTTTGACTTCAAGCTCAATCACTTGGTGATTCGCGTACGTGACAAATTCTATTTAATCTGAAGATTATTGGTGTTTTGGTGATGATAACATGGTTATCCAATAAAGATCATGACTGGTGACGGGCTCCACTGTCCAGAGTCAAATTAAACTACCACGCATAGTTTGGTTATCGATTTGTTGAACTTAGGAGAGCAATTGGACTTAGGAGAGCAATTGGATCAGATTGCTGACAGTTATTGGAACCAAACAGCCAGTTGCTAACTCGGAAAGTCTTCGTCACATAAGAGCTATCCCCTAGAATATTCTTTTAGATCATGTGATCATGTGAGGCTAGCCTGGCCGCTAATGTGGTTCAAACTTCAGAGCCAATAACCAAATACTCACATGGTAATCCATATGCACTTCATGAGCAGCATAATTTGCATGCCGATGAATATCAATCCAAATGTCTGCACAAAAAATCTTGCTACCTAGGTTGGGAGATATGCTTTTTTTTTCCCTGAGTACACTTTTCTTTTTAGAAAATCGAAGTAAACTTGTTAATGGTGAGATATCCAATTTCAGACTTGCCGCTGTTTTTCCTGAAAAGAGATGTGTGCGTTTGTTGCAGCACAACTACTACAAAATATAATAGAAACAAAACACAACTGAGAGGAACTCTAGTTGATTGTTTCGTGTGACCTACTCCATATTGTAGTCATGAGCACTTTTTCTTCTTTGTCCCATCATTTTCCTAATCTTTTTTTCTTTTTGCCACAATATGATAGGTATTCTGCCGATCAACCTTAAGAATGAGATGAGTTTATGTACAGAGGGAGGGGACACGGTCACCGGGACCCGAAAGAAATGGCGCAGCTGAAAAAAAAATACCGCAAAAAATAGTGGAAAGGGCACCAAAACACATGGGGATTACAGAGTCTGAAAAAGCTGATCACCACCGACAAAAGGTCTCCAAGTGAGGTTTCTGACCCTGAGGGCACTGGCGCAGGTGTTTTGAAAAATCCGATCAGTTCGGCAGATAATTCTACGATCGATTTTAAATATATCACTAGAAAGATCACTCTTTTAAATATGTCATTAAAATTTTAAATCAGTCTTCTACATACCATTAACGTCAGTTGACTGTTAGTTGACTATTAAGATGCACTTTCAATTGATAAATTTTTTTATGATAATTTAAAATGTATACTAAAGTAAAGAGTTTTGTTGCTCAAATTATCTACTATTGTGCTACTGAAATTTGATCTAATTATTTCCTACGTTGCTGAAATGTGCTCCAATTATTATGCACGATTCTAGAATTATTTAACTATTAAATGCTACAAAAATTTCAGGAAATATTTTCCCCAACATATATAAAAACATGCCCATAATCACAGCTACTACATTTACTACAATGTGACATATATGAAAGACAACACAAAGGGTAAAACTGTTTTTTCAATAGCCACTTAGCGGTCAACAGACATCAATGGCATATATGAAACCTGTGCAAAATTTCAATGGCATATTTGGAAGAGTGACTTTTTCGATGGTGTATTTGAAACCGGTCAAATTTTTAGTGGGAAATGTGAAATTCTCTCACTATTCAATTCTTTCCAAATGTTCTACATGGTGTAGATGGCGAGGCCATTGAAATCGCATCTTCGGTCTTTGGCAGTGAGCTTAGAGACGCTGTGCCACTAGATGGGCCTTTCTTCACTCTATGCTTTTGGTTTTCCAACCTCTTTACTGTATGCAGTGTAACAGAACCAACACATCAAACTACATACACATACAAAGATCATTAGGCGCTACCTACTGCTTACTCAAAGGCGACTGCTACAAATCGGCATTACCTATATTAGTTATTTTTAGGTATAGGAGGTAGCTGTCTGATGGAGTTTTGATGAACGGTAGGATTGGAAACAAAGGGACGAGCGGTATGCATGCAACAAATCGCTAATTTGCGGGAAACATATTTGGAGACAACAGAAAACATAGGAAACAAATAGCAAATTATTTCCTAAACAAAATGCTGAATTTTCGACAATAAATCGGCATGCCGATATTAAAATTAGCAATAAACATGATTAGCTAAATTTATGGAAAACAATTTTAGTGACTATAGGAAACAATTGTAGTGACCTTATGAAACATGGACAACTGTATGTATGCAATACGTAGCGTGGGCTCCTTCTATTATGGTAATACGAAAACATTTGCATAGTGAGAGGGAAACACTTTACTAAACCCTGCGCAACAAAAATTTTAAACCAATACAACAATGGAATGTATATAACATAATCCTGGATTTTTGGGAAACTTACTATTCAAATCTCTAGATTTTGGTTATCTTGGGCTCCTTCTGTTATGGCAATGTGAAAACATTTGCGTAGCGAAATGTAAATATTTTACTTAAACTTGCACAACAAATTTGTCAAACCAATACAATAACTAATGTTTATTCATCCGGGCTAATTTGTTTATGTCTCATTCATTCGGCTATTTTGTTTCCCATACAACAATAATTTATTTCATATACAACAATAATTCATTTTCATCAACAACTAATGGAGAAGCTGCAGATGCTCGCTGAGTCCCTGCTGCTGACAACGATGCTGGCGGAAGAAGGTTCGTGGAAACAATGTCGCGGTGCACATCCTCATCAGCGGGGAGAGCGGCTCGTCGTCGGGCAGGGGAATCGACCTTGTCGTCAGTGCACTGTCGGAGGGAGCCATGGAGAAGTGCAGCACTGCGGCGACCTCGAAGGTAGTGGCTGGCGGGGAGAGGTGCGCGGCGGCCATGGAGATGTAGGTGGCCTCGCTGTAGTCGGGGATATGGTGGTTGAGGCGGAGTGGGAGGGACGGGGATGAGGCTGGGTCGTCGCTGGCGGGGTGGAGGGCCAGTGCGAGGCGAGGTGCGCGGTGGTTCCGGAGCCGTAGGGTGAGAGGCGCCGGGTGAGAGACGGATCTTGAGGCAACCGCAACTAGTGACCGATGACAGCGATTGGTGGTCGATGCGGGCGAAGCGAGGTGGAAGGGAGGGAGGTATCGGATTAGCTTAAGGTTAATCTATTTATATAAACATGAAGAAAGCCGTCGGATGCTTGTTTGTAATGGACGGCTCTCTAGTAGACCAATGACATTGGCAGACCGATCTGTAGAGTTTACCTTACTCAAATGCTTAACTTCTTCCATGAATGGCAACAGCTCCCTACGTGGCCTCAACAAAAGGAAAATCAGAGTTCTTTGATTTCGAGCTCAATCGCTTTGCATTTTGCATACGTGACAATTGTATTTAATTCGAACGTTAATGGTGTTTTGGTGACGGGGACATGGTTCTCCAATAAAGGCCACGACTACTAATAGGTTCCAGTATACATGGTCAAATTAAATACCACATGTTGGTCACCGATTTGTTAAACTTGCGAAAGCAATTGGACCAGGAATACACAATGCTGGCAATTATTTGAACGCAACAGCCGGTTGTTTCCCAAATTATAAGATGTTAAGTCGCAAAGTCTCCATCAAATAAGAGTTAACTCCCTAATAATATTCTTTGAGATCATGTGAGGCTAGCCTGGCTGCTAACGTGGTTCAGACTTCTGGAGTCAATTACTCAGATGGTAATCCATATGCACTTCAGCAGCATAATTTGGAGCCGATGAATATCAAATCCAAATTTCTGAGAAAAAAAAATCCTGTTACGAAGGTTGGGAGATATACTATTCTTTTCCTGAGGAAACTTTTCCTTTCAGAATATTTGGCAAAAAGGGACTTTTTCTTGAGAATATCGGAGTAAATTTTTTAATGGTAAGATATCCAAGTTCAGACATAGCATTGTTCATCATAAAAGGGATGTGGGGGAAATTACGTCATTTCGATCAGTTTTAATGTACACAACTATTACAGAATATAACAGAGACAATACATAACTGAGAGGGACTCCAGTTGATTGTTACGTGTGACCTATTCCATATTTGTTGTGATGGCATTGGTCATAGTTGATTGGTTAGGTAATTCTATCCACTATTTGGGACAAAAATGTATGTCAAGAAAAAGATTTGCCAACTTGCCTTCCTTGATATTTCGGGTCTCTTGTGTTTTATGATTTGTGCAATTTTCTTTCTAGAACAAATTAAGACGCACCCCCTCCTCCACTTGCTCATGCAGTGCCAAATATGTACATTCACAGGAACTGGTCAGCATCGGCATGAACCAGAACGCCAACAACATATGTGCCACATTTTTCCCAACGTTTTCCATACATCATGCAATGGTATGGAGCGTTCTGATCACAACTTGCCATGTAGCTGTGTCTATGTTGTTACATATATATACTACTAGAAATCACAAATTTCCCTAGGATGATATATATACACTAGGGAAGAGGCAAAATGCCATAGGGATAATGTTCCGCAAGCGCCAACACTAGGGACAGTCCGGCAGGGAAAGAGAGTTAAATTTCATACCCATGCGAAAGATTTCGTTCCCTAGGAATTCAGTCTCTAGGTAACTAATCCTTAGGTTGCTCATGCGGCATGGATGTCCAGCGTAGAAAGTAGATACCCATAGTGCTGCCATTATCCCTATGGAAAACTTCACACCAGGGAAACCATCCCTGTGATTATTTTGAATTGTCGTATCAAAAATCTTTCTCTAGTACTCTTATTATCTTAAGTTGTAGGGATAATGCATATGTTGATTTATTTTAGTAGTACATATATGGATGGTGTGATACA
Source organism: Stipa capillata (assembly GCA_019208055.1). Lineage (NCBI taxonomy): Eukaryota > Viridiplantae > Streptophyta > Magnoliopsida > Poales > Poaceae > Stipa > Stipa capillata. The sequence goes on along the minus strand of JAGXJF010000788.1, from coordinate 74,962 downwards.
TTAAAACTACAAATAGATCACAACGCCATTCAAATAAATACAAACCAGATATTCAATCATAAAGTCATAAAAAGCAGCCAAGCAACGTGCTCCGAAAGGAACACCATGCAGGGCAGTCCAACCATCCGCACTTTCATGAATCCGTACAGCTCACATCTAAAATCTGCACTAGCAAAACTAAGATAAAAAAAGGGAAATGACTTGAGGCTAAACAGTGCCACATAGAGTTCTACAGGTCGCAAAAAACATAAGAGCTAATCAGAACTACAATCCACGTCACCAAGTTCATACACCTCCCGCTTGACCCTGTAAAATCATCACCACAAATTCTCAATCATAGCAACACCATTCAAGTGATAGTAAACTAACAAAAAATAGGGAAGCAAATGACCTGCTTCAATTGCCTGAGGCGTTCTTCTGAATTTGAATCATCCAAAATAACTTGTACATCTGGTTTGTATTTATTTGAATGGGCACTTTCAAGATTGCACAGAACTGGCCACTTTCACTGCGTAGGGCATAGGTCTGATCAATCACAAGATGTCAACCATACAAGCCTCAAGATCCACCGCACAGGTACATCGTTTGTTTCCATACCAAATCCTGTTATTGTTTCAAATATGGTAGGATAGATATTTCCTTGGGTTCTAATGATTCTGATATTACTAGTTTTGTGGAATTACTTAAGAAAATAGAAAAATACCGTTTAAGCACATCCCTTTTTTTTTGAGCAAACAGACTTCATTAGATTAATAACAGAACACGTGTCCAGGGAAGCATCTGGAGGGGGACTGCTGTCACCCATAATTGCGAAAAGGCCCTCAGAAAAAAGAAAAGAACAAAGAAGCCCCTGGGCCGAAGAACGGCATCCGCTCCGCTGGATCCACCCTTCCCGACGGCGAGCCGCTGAGCACGCAGGAGGGCGACGACGATGGCACGACCAACACACCTGCAGAAGAAGAAGAGGCGAACACCTCGGAGATTCGCCGCAAGAGACACTCGCCGCGGACGGCCGAGCTGAACAAACGAATAAAGCGCATCGGCAGGGGCAGAGCCCCAAGCTTCGCAGGCATCCGAGCCACGCCAAAGATCGAAGCTCCCTGCAAGATCTGAAACAACCTGAATAGGAAGAAGAAGAACCAGCAGCCCCGGAGGAGACACCACCGAAAGCAGAGCCAGAGCAGCACCAGCCTCCTCTCCAAACGCACGACCTATCATCACGAAGAACAAAGCAGAAAACGGGGAAACTACAAGCTCCTCACCGTCGCCGGCGAAAGGAACGGTGAGCCGAGGTTGGAGCCGTGGGAACAAAACTCCTACCGCCGCCGAGCAACCCGTCGACCCGGCGGTGGCACGGAGGAGCAAAACCAGCCCAGCGAGGGCCGTAATTACAGAACCCGGTGGAGGCCGCGTTCCCCTTCGCCCCGCGGTGCCCGAAGGCCACCGGAGGCGAAGAGGAACAGCGGCCTCGTCGGGGAAGAAAACCTAAAACGGGAGCGCCGGCTGAGTCGCCTCTCTCAACTGTAGCGAGGGGAATAGAGGGTGCCGGCTGCTATCATTTTGGTCAAGCACATCCCGTTTTGACAAGGTGCAGGCTCAAATTTCTAATCCTCATCTTTCACTGGAGGATGTTAAGAAAGAATGTTTTACACCTTCCTCCATTGACCACCTTTCTTCGGATCTAGTGGAAGAAGATGCGATCGACGGGAACTTTCAATTGATTTCAAAATTGAAACCCCACAAGGTTACGGCTCGTTTAGACACTAAAAAAGCTCCAAATTTCTATGAGTCCACCAAGAAAAACGTTCAAACCCAAAGTTCCCAAATGAAAGATGTATTATAGAATAGCAGAGATCTTGCTAACTTGGCTAAACACCATCGTATTTCTGAGATGGTAAAAGAACAACATCTAGATTTCTTGGCCATTTTTGAAACCCGTAAAGAGGATTTCTCCAGTGCAGTTTTAAAAAATCTTTGCAGAGGCCGTGACTTCAAGTGGAGTTGGATTCTCCCCCAAGTTCGGTTTGGAGGCATTATTTTGTGTGTCAATTTAGCAACGTTTGTTGTTAGCTCAATCGACCCCAGGGATTATTACATCAAATTCCGCTTGAAAAATAAAGATGATGGATTCCATGGGTTCTTGTCGCTGTTTACGGGGCGGCACAATCTGAATTCAAAGAGAAGTTCCTTTCCGAGTTGGCCAATGCTTACGGTAGAGAATCGCTCCCTTTTTTTGGTAGGGGGTGACTTTAATATCATTCGTCAGCAAGATGAGAAAAATATCGACAGATTTGATGCCCGATGGCCCTTCTTATTCAATGTTGTGATAGATAATTTGGACTTGAGGGAAATCGCATTTTCTGGCAGAAAATTTAAGTGGGCCAACTCGCCAGCAAACCAAATGCTTGAGAAACTTGACCTTGCTCTCATGTCTACGGATTGGGAAGAGAAATACCCCCTCGTCAAGGTTCAAGCTCTTGCACGATCATTATCTGACCACACGCCTTGTTGCTCGATACGGGGCTGCATCCCACGTGGGTAACCAACTTTTGTTCAAGTTTGAGCTTGATTGGCTTAGCCACGATGGCTTTGTTGATTTGGTGATACAGGTGTAGTGGAACAAACAAAGGGCCGAACACCCACGGAGCGTTGGCAAGACAAAATACGCTCCCTTCGACAATTTCTACGAGGATGGGCAAAACATACAAGCGGCACCTACAAACAAGAGAAAACAAGGCTGCTCCAAATCATTGATCAGCTGGATAAATTGGCTGAACATGGATGTTTCTCTTTGAAGGAATTTCCCTCCGATAATGGTCTAATGAATTGCTCGCTAAACTTTGACGGGAGGACGAGCTAAAGTGGTACCAGCGTGCCAAAGTGAAACACCTCCTTGATGGTGATAGCAACACAAATATTTCCACATGGTAGCAAGTAGAAAACATCGCAAACAGTGTATCTTTCAGCTTGAGCTGGAGGAAGGTATCATTCCTGAGGAGTATCACATTCATGATTATATCATGCATTACTATAACAATTTATTCCATGATTGAGACCATGGTTGAAGACATTCCTCCAGTTTTCGAGGAAGAGAACGAGCTCCTCACCGCACCTTTCACAGAAAAGGAAGTGTGTGATGCGATGTTCTCGATGGAACGCAACAAAGCACCTAGGCCCGATGGGTTTCCGGCAGAACTCTATCAAGTTTTCTGGGAGGTTATTAAGAGAGATTAAATGGCTCTCTTTGCTGATTTTCATAGTGCGGTTGCGCTGTTATTCTATCTTAATTTTGGAATCATCACCTTACTTCATAAGAAATTAGATGTCAGTCAAATTCAGCAATACAAACATATCAGTCTGTTGAATGTCAGCTTTAAATATTTCTCTAAAGTTGGCATAAATCAAATTTCCTTAGTGGCACAATAGCTTATTCGACCTACTCAAATGGAATTTATGCCGTATCGATATATCATGGAAGGGGTAGTGGTTCTCCATGAGACCTGTCGACGATCGGTAAACCGCCGATCTTACGGTATTCATAGAACTATGATACTTGGGGGGTAGGGACCTCTAGGGCACAAGGCCAAGAGATCTAACAGTAAGGAAACACCCTTTTTATACAGGCTCGGGCCTCCCTCAGGATAACAACCCTATGTCCTGTTCTTATATATTGATCAGAGAATGGTCTTACAAGGGATGTGTATGTTTGTGGCTATCCTAGGCCTATCCGTAGAATAATCCGACTAGTCTTGCTGAACTCGACTCCTTCGAGGTGGCAGATCTTCTCGTAGGAATAACTAGGGCTTCTGGACCTGGAAAGGCTCTGGTATACTCCGGTATTCCAGGGAAACGTATACGGATACTTCCTAATATACGGGATACTGTACTATCCATCGTCAAGCCCCCCATCATTACGTGAAGTGAGGTCATGACCGTTCTGTAAGAAAATCTGCCCTTGTTGGGGTATAGCTCCGAGCAGGCGAAAACGAGTACTTTCTTCGACAACTGCCCCGAGTAGGCACTATCTCTACCGGGTAGTTGGGACGTTCTGGTCGGAGTAAACCTCCGAATAATCCAAGGTGTTTTCTGGGTTTGCTTACCCGAGAACCATTTTCTGGTTTAATCTGATCCACTGATCATGGACACGCGTTCGCTTGACAGATTTCTAGGAAACCGAACCGTCATGGTGGAATTTTCGCGTGGTGATGAAGAATCTTTTCTTTTTCTGTGTTACTGCCCGGCTGACGTTAGCCTAAACATTACGTGTTCAGCGGGGTCGTGGGTTGTCAGACCCATGTTTTCCCACGCATGTCGTCTCGTACGCGGGAAAAGTAACTGTTCCGCATTTAATGCGATGGAACAGATCGTGCTGTTTACCGCGCTTGGGTCAGGCGCAATTCAAATCCTTTAAGCGACCGAGGATTGGGGTTTTGCCCGCATTGCTCTCTACCTCTTAGCATTCTCGTTTTCTTCCTTGCGCTCCTACGTCCAAGCTTCCGCCTCGCGATCACCGTTAACGACCATGGGGAAGAAGAGCGCCGCAAGGAAATCTCCTGAGTCCCAGAAGCCGGTGGAGGATCCTTTGGGAGGGCTGATTTCCGTCATTCCCGAGTTCGAAGCCTCGGTAATGGATTCCGCCGCCCTCAAGAGGCTGGTGACGGAGGAGGTCATCCTCCCGGAAGTGTTCATGCCCCACCGGGAGGCCGTGACACAACCTGGACTGTCGTCTTCACAGACTTCTTTCGGTGCAGCTTCCAATTACCGGCCTCGCATTTCTTCCTCCTCGTCCTCTAGTTCTACGGGCTCGAGTTGATCCACCTCAACCCGAACTCGGTCTTGATGCTGGCGGTCTTCGTGCATTTGTGCGAGGCCTACCTCGGCATCAGGCGGAGCCTAGAGCTGTGGAGGTACTACTACAACCTCCGTCGGATGAAAGTCAGCGGCGGGGGAGTCGTCGGCGGCGCCGGATTCCGACTCCGAGAAGGGAGGAAGGACGCCTACATCTCCTCTTCCTGGAAATTTTCATGGTCGGGCTGGCACTCGAGGTGGTTCTACTGCCAGCCCCCACTCTCTTCGAGGATCCACTATCATGGGCTGGCACCCCTCCCGACAAAGTGCTAGGTGGAGGCCCCGAGGGAAACCAAGTGGCTAAAAGCCCTCGTTGGCGACATCACCGAACTCGCCAACAGGGGCTTGTCGGCGTGGGATGTCGCCGAGGACTTCCTTCAGTGCCAGATCAGCTCTCTTCAGTCGAGGGTCGCTCCTGCTTGGGTGGTCCCAGAAGGCAAGGACCAGACTAGGGACTTCGACTCCGGTGAGTATCTGAACTCCTTGGTGTCGTTCTTAGTCAGAAACCTATCCTCACCTCGTCAGAAATTTTAATTGGCTGTCCAGATCTTTCCCCCAAGGAGCTTCAAAGCAGGTTAAATAACCTATTTGAGCAATCTCCTTAGGGCGGGCGGACCGACGTGCCCTTGTCGATCCCTAACCTTAGTCCTGAAGAACAGAGGGAGATTCTCTCGGTGAGTCCATGGTTTCTGCTTTGTCTGGTCGTAGCTTGATCTCGTGACGCTTCTAACGCCACGCGGGTTCTTTCACAGTGAGTAGGTCGCGGGGCTCCCGACTCGGAGGCTGAGCGGGCTGGCGCCCCTGTTCAGGAGGAAGAGGTCAAGATCCTCGGTATGACTTCTCTAATCCCGAGCTTTGGAGGCTCATCTGAGGTTGAGGCAGCGGCGGATGCTACCCGAGCAAGGCCTCCTACTCGGGCTCCTTCCCCTCCGCCAAGCCCCCAACCCCAGGTACGAACCGGTGCTCGACTAGATTTCTCCCTTTAATTTTTTTTGAATGGCTGGAATAAGTAGTCGGGATACAGGGTTCGAGTGATCCCTGCCCGGAGGAGTCGGCACCTTCTGCCACGCCTATTCGCATGGAGGAGGTCGTGCCGATCGTAGGTCCTCCCGTGGACAAGGGAAAGTTGCCGCTGGTGCCCATCGAGAAGCGGGGCTTGGAGGTGCCAGCGAAGGGAACTTCGCCGCCGGTGAAACGCCACCGGTGAGTCTTCTTCTTGGTCTTTTTTGAAATCTCTCCTTTCTTTTGCCTTTTGAAGGCTGACGAAACTACTCTTTTCGACTAGGGTGACTATCCGCTCGACCGGAGCTGCGGCTAAAGCTGCTACAGAAGAGCAGCCCCCGGCGAAGACGCCGGCGCCATCCTTGGTCGTGCAGAGTGAGCTCCCTATGCCGGTGGCATCGGCGCCCGAAGGCGTCGGATTTACTCCACGCTGCAGGTAATCCGTGGAGTTAGTAGTTAAAAAATTTATGTATTAGGTACTAACCTTGTATTTTGACAGCGCCTCCTCCCCTTGATTCCTCCGCTCCAGAGGGCGCAAACCGAGCTGGAGGCGTGCCGAGCGGAGAACGAGGAGCTAAAGAAGCGACTCGAAGACTCCGGGAGATGGCGTGTGGAGAAGGAGGCACTGGAGAAACGTCTCGCGGAGTCCGAGCGGCGGCGGGCGGAGGGCGCAGTCAAGCTCCGAGAAGCAAAGGCCCGCCTTTCCGAGGTGGAGTCTTCCCTAAGCTGGAGTCGAGCATACGCCGGGAAGCTGGAGGAGGACCTCGACCAGGCTCTTCGCGCGCTCGAGAGAGCGCTCGTGGAGGTTGGGGTCACCGTCTTTCCCAGCCCTCCAGGGGCTATTCGTCTGGTGGAACTGATGGCGTACGTCTCACGCCTGAAGCCCGCTGTCGAGAAGCTCCTCGATGAGGAGCTCAAACAAGGGATGCGGGACGCCCTGGCCTTTGCCTTGGCCCTTCTCAAACGCCGGTACCCAGAGTTGTCTCTGGAGGCCCTTGATGTCGATCTGCCGGAGGATGAGGAAGAGAAGCTTCTCGGTGACGTGCAGAGTGCCGTCAATGCTTTTCTGGACCAGGTGCAGGCACCCGATCTTCCTGAATAACTATTGTAATCAAAAACCGTGATTAGTAAATTGTGCTTTTAATCTGTGTGTTTTTTGTTTACTGAAAACTTGCTGCTTTCTTGCTCTGTGAATGTCGTACGCGAGGGTTTTTGTGGACTTACTCGAACCTGTCGTCTCCTTCCACCGACTTAGGATTTGCGAGTTGCGCTGTTTACCGCTGGCTGCGATCGACCAGGCCTTAGGTTTAGTCGGATGGAGGGCTCCGTGGCTCCTCGTCATCAGTAAATGCGATAAGGGGTCCTCGTACAGCCTTTCGTGGTCGTAGCGACAACTCGCGTTCCCATGTTACCGGGGTGCTGGACGTAGGTTAGTAAGTTTTACGTTTTCCCTTTTGGCGACCACATTGCACTCTATCCGTGATGCCTTCTGTTCAAAGTAGTCGAGGATGTGGATAAGCAGGCGGGTTTAGTTGGCTTAGTCGTATTCGCACCTTCTCTTCTTCCTTTGCTTGTGGTCGGGGGACTTTGCCACGGAACCGGGGAGCTTAGTCGACCGGGCCTTAGGTCTGATCAAGTGGGGGCTCAGTGGCTTCCCCTGTCACCTGCAGACGCGTTAAGGGGTCTTCCTTGCATCCCTGACAGTTGCAGCGCGGAACCCTTTCCCTTTGCTCTGGTCGAGTCGTTGGTTACGTTTATGCATAAGCCAGTTTTTGGTGCCACGTACTTATCCAGCCCCCGACTATCTTATTCGAGAAGTTTCTCGGATAGGCAGTCTAGAAGAAAATTTTCCAAAAAAGGTTTGATATTCATAAAAGTCGTGAGTTGACTAGGGTATCTTTTACAAGCTATTGTAAAAAAAACTGCTAGAAAAAACTTTAAAAAATCATCCCCTCCTTCGGAGTTGTCGTCGGTTGCTCCAGGGGATCCTGTGCTCTTCGTCGTGACCTGCTGTAGAAGCCTTGTAGATTGCGGGTGCTGGGCAACGGCGTTCGGAGCGTCTTATCCTCTGCTTGTTCGTAGCTTGACGACTTTGAGGATGGAGCTGGCGCGATTTGGGACAAACTGACGATCGGAGGGGTGATGACTATACGATCTTACCGAAGGTGCTTGGACTAGGAAATCTCTAAGGGGACTCGACTGTCTTTTTTACCGCTAACTTGAGCGACCTGGATTGGGCGACTTCTCCTGTGGAACTGTTGTCCTGCCGAGGAGAAGGCCCTTTTGCCCTAGTCCTAAACTAGTCGTGGGACTTGTTCTCCAACTTGGAGGGGGTGTTATCCGATGTTGTCGCCCGCAGTCATGGTGGAGGTCTTGCTGATGCGGAGATGCACGTAACGGTGTCGGAATTTGCTTCCCTGTTTGAGATTTGATGCTTTTCTGCGAGGTCGAGACTGCGCTTGTCGCAGAGCAGTGCTTCCTGAGTGGAGCTCTTTATTGTGAGGACGCCCTTTGGGCCAGGCATCTTCATGCACTGGTAAGCATAGTGCGTTACTGCCAGGAATTTGGCCAGAGTTTGGCGCCCCAAGATGGCGTTGTATGCTGTTTCGAAGTCGACTACATCGAACAAGATTTCCTCTGTTCGGAATTTCTCCAGTTTACCAAAGGTAAACAGGAGTGTGACCTGCCCGATCGGCGTGGCTGATGAGCCTGGGACGATACCGTAGAATGCCTGTGTCACTGTCGAGAGCGTTGGCGAATAGGATGTTGAGGGAGCTTCCTCTGTCTATTAGCATGCGGCCTACTCGGCAGTTATTGATCGTTGGTTCAACGACGATCGGGCTGATGAGCACAATTCTCGAGGCAATCTGCTTGGTCGAATGTGATAGTGACCTCTGACCACTTGATCACCCGAGGGACTTGCGGTACACTTGCGAGAATTTCTCGGTCAATTGCCTTATATTGCCTCTTTGACTCATAGGAAGCCGAGCCCCCCGAATATATGCTCGATAGCTCTGACATGCCCCTGGAATGGCTCGGGAGTGGAATCATCGTTGTTGGAAGTCGCGTCCCGACTGTTATTCGCGACCTGCGGGTTTTCCTCACGGAACTTCTCTCTTTCCTCCTTGAGGTACTTCTTGAAGATGCGGCACTGACGGAGATCATGCGAATCGGTTTGGTGGAAATCGCACCAGAACTTGGATGGCTTGTCGGAGGAATTGGTCTGCTTGTCCTTAGGGCGCGGTTGCCAGGTACGTTTTTCGAGAAGGTCAGCCATTATCTCCTCGGCTTTAGCTCTCTTTTCCCTACTCCCTCTGGAGGACTTCCTCTTGCGTTTTATCTTAGTTGAGTCGTCTCTGGTCCGGAGGGGAGAATTGGTCATCCTACCCCGTTGTTGCTTGATGTAGCGTAGGCTTTCCTCCGCACAGGTGGCCTTTTCTGCCAAGTCCATGAGCTGTGTGATAAACACTAATTTGTATCATTTTCTTGGGCTAATTCAGTTGTTTATCGTCATCAATCTTGATTGCTTTTGGCTCAAGTCTTGTTATTTAAGAGCAAAAGATCTTCACATGGACACTTTTACTGGCTGCACAACAATTTTGCAGATAAGCGCGACTAGGCACACAATTCTTCGACAAGGAACAGCAAACAGAGGCTCTAAAGCATTTGAAGCAGAAGCTGCCAACCACCTGTGCCACAGCTGGCCGACTCAGCCAAAGCAAATCCACAACTGCTCTATTCACCTGTGTCACAGCCAGTTGACACAGCTTCAAACCAGCTGCTTCGATCACCTGTGTCACAGCCAGTTGACACAGGCATGCTTCAGGTCACTAGTTATGTCGATCACCGGTGTCACAGCCACACTCTAGATCGCCAATCTTACAACTTTTTCAACCACCAGTGTCACAGGCAGGTGGCACAGGCCTTCAATGGAAAGAAAAGAGCCTGAAGGGGTAAAGTGCAAAGTTCTCAGGATATAAAAGGAGGACTCCAGATCCAAGAAAGGGGGGAGTTTAGAGAGAGATCTACCACAGGGTAGGTGAGGAGAGGAGGAGAGAAGGAAACTTGGTCAGAAACAGCTCTTCCCCGTCCATCATCTTGCTTCATCCTGCTGATTGCTGCTGATCTTCGTCTACTCTTCTCCAACTGTTGCTGTAACTTGAGAACATCTTTCTCATTCTACTTCCTTGCTACTTTGCTGTGACATGTAACGTGAGAACATCTTTCCCAGTCTATTTCCCTGCTTGCTTTGCTTTGTAACGTGATCTGTGAACAACTCTTTCCGGGAACAACTCTTTCCCATTCTTGTTACCTTGCTGTGATCTGTGAACAACTCTTTCCCATTCTTGTTACCTTGCTGTGATCTGTGAACAACTCTTTTCCATTCTTGTTACCTTGCTGTGATCTGTGAACAACTCTTTCCCATTCTTGTTACTTGCTGTGATATGAGATCGGAGAACACATCTTTCCCAGTCTTAATACCTTGCTTTCCTTGCTGAATCATGCTTCTTTCCCAGCCTTAGTTAGATTGCTTGGTGCACTGTCAGATTCATAAACAAGCCTAGAAAATACCAACAAAGCCATCTTGTTAGCTTAGCTTTGAGAACTTGTTCGACAACAATACTTCAATCCCTGTGGAGAGAACGACACTGCTATACAGCAAGAGATCATTTTGGCGCCGTTGCCGGGGATTGTCTATAGTTGTTGAGCATTAGTATCATAGACTAAGCTATAGTAGTAGATTTTTCAATTAAGTTCCTATTTTCTGTGTTTTCTCTGTCGTTTACTTTTGCTTCGGCTTATTAGGAAACTAACCCCTAACACGTGTAGCTTGTGCTTTACAGTAGATAAGGTCACTCTTCATGATTGCAGGCTGTTGTTGAATGCAAACAAGTGGAAGAGGAAACCCTTTGTTGAGTGAATCTGAGCTTGGGAAGACACTTGCAGCAATCAGAGAAGAGTTAAGAGCAGCAAAGAAGAAAGAAATGGCAGAACCTCTACTCAGAGATCTCTGGATTCCCAACCATCAAAGTGCTGCAGCCAATGTTATTCAGCCTACTATACAAGCAAACAATTTTGAGTTAAAGCCAGCTCTCATCACCATGGTACAGCAGTCAAGATTTGGAGGCTCAGCTTTGGAAGATCTTCATGAGCATATCACTCAGTTTCTGGAGTATTGCAACACAATGAAGATCAATGGAGTTCCACCAGAATCTATCAGATTGTAATTGTTCCCATTCTCTTTGCGTGACTCGGCAAAGGTGTGGCTGCATACTCTCCCTACAAGTCAGAATGATTCATGGGACCATTTGTTGCAAGCTTTCTTTGAGAAGTATTTTCCACCAATGAGACCAGCAGCTTACAGGGATCAGATCACAAGTTTCATGCAGTTTGATGGGGAAAGCCTGTTTGATGCTTCGAATAGATACTAGAATTTAATCAGAATGTGCCCTCATCATGGATTGGAAAGGTGGCTTGTTCTGCAGACATTTTATAAAGGATTAACACCTCAGACCAGATCATTTGTTGATTCTTCTGCAGGAGGAGGGATAATGAACAAGACATTTAATGAAGCATTCACACTTATTGAGAGCATAGCCACCCATCATGTGCAATGGTCAAGTGAAAGGGTAGTCACACCACAGAAGCCAGGAATCTATCACCTGGAACCTCAAGATGCCTTGATGGCTAAGATTAACAACTTAACCCAATTAGTGGCACAAATGCAAGCCAGCATTTCATCAATTCAGTCAGCTGGAGTAGTTCCTCCACCAACATAGTCAGCACCAGTCTGTAATGTGTGTGGGATTCAAGGACATTTGAATGGAGAGTGCTCCTACCTTCCTACTGCAGAGTCCTCAGCCCAACCCATCTCAGAAGTGAACTATGCACAAGGACAAGGGCCATTTTCTCAGAGCTACAATCCTCAGTGGAGGCAGCATCCAAACTTGTCCTATAGAAACAACAACCAAAACACTTCTGCATTTTCATCGAATGCATCAAATCAGAACTTCAAACCTCGACAACCAGCATTCCAGCAGCATAGGCAGCTGAATGCTCAATCAGATGTAATCTTGGAGAGAGAAGTGAAAGAGACAAGTAGAGAGGTGAAAGAATTGAAAACTGAGCTCACTGGTATAAAAGACTATCTTCAGATGATGATGGAAACCATGGTCTTAAATAAACAGCAAGCCCCTACAGAGACCAAACTTCCATCTCAGGCTGAAGCAAATCCCAAGGGACATTGTGGAGCTATAACTACAAGATCAGGCAAGGTTGCTACACCTGTGCCACAGGCAGTACATACACCTGTGCCACAGGCAGTGCATGCACCTGTGCCACAGGCACCAGCTGTGTCACAGGCAACACCTGTGTCACCAGTGGCAAGAAAGGATGGAATTTTGTCAACTCCAACCATGCCAGCTACAAGTGCTTATGTACCACCAGCTCTTAGAACACCAGAAGTAAATGCTCCACAAGCAGATAAACCAATTGATAAAAATGAGTCAGAACAGCAAGACCTAGCTTCAGCCAATTTGCAAGCAGAGAAAGGGAAGTCAGTCACCGAAGCTTGTAATGCACCCAAGGTTCCATTTCCAGAGAGATTTGGCAAATCAAGGGAAGATAAGCAGTTTGCAAAATTTCTTGAGAAGATGAAAGAAGTACAGATTACCATTCCTATCCTTGATGCTGTGACTCATATCCCTATGTATGCAAAATTCTTCAAGGAACTAATCACCAAGAAGAGAAGCTTGGATGAACCACAAATAGTGACAATGACAAAAGGGTGCAGTGCTATTATTCAGAACAATTTGCCAGAAAAATTAAATGATCCTTGAAGTTTTTGCATCCCTTGCATTGTTGGACCAAAGAAATTCAATGCCCTCTGTGATTTGGGTTCCTCAGTGAGTGTCTTACCACTCTCAGTTTGTGAAATGCTGTCACTAGGAGAATTACAACCGGCTACCTTGACTTTGCAATTAGCAGACAGAACTTTTAGGCATCCAGTGGGAATGCTATATGATATACCCATCATGGTTAATAGATTTGCTTATCCAGTAGATTTTGTTGTCCTAGCAATGGAAGACAATTCTGAAGCAGTCATCCTAGGGCGACCATTTCTTGCAACTGCTGGTGCTATCATTGATGTGAAAGGTGCTAAGCTTAAACTCCAATTTGGAGAGAAAGAGGTGATTTTTGATATGAAGCATCCGACACATATACCACAAGGTGCAGAGCAATGTTTCAATCTTGATGTTATTGAGAAGTGTGTTGAAGAAGTGTATCAAGGAAGTCAAGGATTTGCTCAAACAGATGAGGTATGGACTGATCTCTATCAGAAAGAGATTCCTGCAGAGTCAAGTTTAGTGGCACAAGTTGAAGTGAATGAAGAAGAGCCTTCTGAATGCGAGATAATTGAAAAACCTCAGAAAATATTGGAGATGAAACAATTGTCATCTCACCTGAAATATCAATTCTTGGATTCAGAGAAACAATTCCCACTAATGCTTCTCTCACAGATGTTCAGGTGAATGGTTTGTTGGAAGTGCTAAGGAGATATAAGTCAGTGATAGGATACTCCATTGAAGACATGATTGGAATAAGCTTAGATAAATGCACTCATTGAATTTATCTAGAAGATGGAAGTAGGCCAACCAGGGAACATCAAAGGAGACTGAATCCAACCCTGCAAGAAGTGGTGAAAAAGGAGATCTTGAAGCTACTATCTGCAGATATCATATACCCAATTTCAGACAGTGAGTGGGTGAGCCCAATACACATTGTGCCAAAGAAAGGAGGAATGACAGTAGTTGAAAATGATCAAGGGAAGCTGATTCCAACAAGGACTGTTACAGGGTGGAGAATGTGCACTGATTACAGAAAACTCAACAAGGCAACCAGAAAAGATCACTTCCCACTTCCTTTCATAGACCAAATGTTAGAAAGATTGGCTTGCCATGAGTATTTCTGTTATTTGGATGGATACTCAGGATTCCTGCAAATTCCTATACATCCTAATGATCAAGAGAAAACCACCTTCACTTGTCCCTATGGCACATTTGCATATAGAAGACTCCCTTTTGGTCTTTGCAATGCACCAGGAACCTTCAGAGGTGTATGATGTCCATTTTCAGTGACTTGACAGAGAAAATCATGGAAGTCTTCAGGATGACTTCACAGTTTATGGGCATGATTTTGAGGACTGCTTGAAGAATCTAGAAACTGTTTTGCAGCGCTGTAAGGAGCACAACCTGGTATTGAACTGGGAGAAGTGTCATTTCCTGGCAAGAGAGGGAATAGTCCTTGGCCACCTTGTATCTGTCAGAGGCATTGAGGTAGACAAGGAAAAGGTTGAAGTAATAGCTCGGTTGCCACCTCCAGTGAATGTCAAGGGAATTAGGAGTTTCTTAGGACATGCAGGGTTCTATAGGCGCTTTATAAAGGACTTCTCAAAAATTGAAAATCTGCTGAACAATGATGTGCCTTTTGTCTTTAGAGATGATTGCATGGAAGCTTTTTGCAAGCTCAAAGAAGCCTTAATTACTGCTCCAATTGTACAACCACCAGATTGGGAACTGCCATTTATTCTTATGTGTGATGCCAGTGATTATGCAATAGGAGCAGTGCTTGGACAGAAAAAGAAAAAATCACTTCATGTCATATATTATGCAAGCAATACTCTTGATGATGCTCAAACAAGATACACAACCACTGAAAAGGAGCTCTTGGCTATAGTGTATGCTTTTGACAAGTTCAGAGCTTATTTGGTAGGAAACAAATGTATAGTTTACACGGATCATGCAGCTATTAAGTTTCTGCTGAGTAAAAAGGATGCCAAGCCAAGGCTGATTCGTTGGGTACTTTTATTGCAAGAGTTTGATGTGGAAATAAGGGATAAAAAAGGAGTGGAAAACTTGGTTGCAGATCACCTATCCAGGATATCTAACCAAGAAATGACAGAAAGCAAGATTGACGATTCTCTGCCTGGAGAGCAACTTATGAAAGTCACACAGGTGGAAAGGACCGGCACACAGGTAAACTTGCAGCTGCTTCAATCACCTGTGTCACAGGTGGCGGCACAGATGAGTAAGAAATCACCTTGGTATGCTGATATAGTTAATTATCTTGTCTGCAACATCACACCTGAGGGATTGAATTATCAGAAAAAGAAGAAATTCCTGCATGATGCCAGGCAATACTATTGGGATGAGCCATACCTGTTCAAATTTTGCTCTGATGGCATTATGAGGAGATGCATTCCAGAAGAGGAAACGAAAAGCGTCATGTTTCATTGCCATTCTTCTCCTTACGGTGGTCATGCTGGCACATCTAAAACTCAAGCGAAAGTGCTGCAAGCAGGGTTATATTGGCCAAGCATGTTCAAAGACATCAATGATTATGTAAGATCTTGTGATGCATGTCAGAGAGTAGGAAAAATATCCAGAAGGCATGAAATACCTCAACATAATATTTTGGAAGTAGAACTCTTTGATGTATGGGGGATTGACTATATAGGACCTCTGCCACCGTCAAAGGGGTATAAATACATACTTGTTGCTGTGGATTATGTGTCTAAATGGGTGGAGGCAGTACCCACTGTACATGCTGATTCTAAATCAGTGTGCAAATTGTTCAGAGAGGTCATATTCCCCAGTTTGGCATTCCAAGGGTAGTCATAAGTGATGGAGGATCCCACTTTAACAATGCACAATTGCAGAAGCTCTTGGAGAAGTATGGTGTACACAATCATAGAGTAACCACTCCATATCACCCCCAAGCTAATGGCCAGGTCGAATTGTCAAATAGAGAAATCAAACAGATTCTGGAGAAGGTAGTCTCCAAGTCCGGAAGTGATTGGGCTACAAGATTGCCAGATACATTGTGGGCTTACAGAACTGCTTACAAAACCCCCATTGGTATGTCACCATTTCGGCTAGTTTATGGAAAATCATGCCATCTTCCAGTTGAGCTTGAGCATAAAGCACAATGGGCAATCAGAACCCTCAATATGGACATGAAGGCAGCTGGTCAGCACAGGAAGCTGCAGCTATGTGAACTTGAGGAGCTGAGAAATTATGCATATGAAAGCTCAAGAATCTACAAAGAGAAGAAGAAGATCATCCATGACAAGCATATTCTGAGACGTGAATTCTACCCAGGGCAGAAAGTGCTAGTATATGATTCAAGGTTCCATTTGTTTCCTGGGAAGTTTAAGTCAAGATGGTATGGTCCTTGTATTGTGGAGAGTTTTAGCCAATGGTGCAGTTGAGGTATTAAGTCCTGCACAAGGATTGTTCCTGGTCAATGGGCAGCGTCTGAAACACTACATTAATGGAGAACCAATCTCTGAGGAAGACTCTGAACCAATTCAGGAGGAGGAGGAGAGAGTTAGCACAACCCTTGCTTCAAGCCCAACCTAGTCCACACAGGAGGGTCGAGCTAAAGACCTAAAACAAGAGGCAACCTGGAAAATAAATTAATTTCTCCTTTTGTTTTGTTTAGGTGTGTTTTATGTTTGTTTTCTTTTCTTTGTTTCTGTAGGAATAAAATGATCAAGGAAAAACAGCAAGGACAAGGAAGATGGAGAATCTTCAGCTATGCCAACCCCTGTGACACAGCTACTCCTACAACAATCACACCAAGTGTCTACCGGTGTCACAGCTGGCACACTACCAAGTCACGCAGCCAAGCTAATATCTGTGACATGATTGCTTGAGGATAGCACTCTACACAAAGCCAGGTGAATTAATTCCAGTCACTACGTCCTGACGTTTATATCTCATGAGTTGGAGTATTTCATTGTCGTCTCGTTCCTAATGGTCACATTTTGGCTGAGTGAGTTGTGTTGCAATCCTTCAATTAGCATCTTTTAGTCAGCTTGCCTATTATGAAACACTTCAACATTATACAAGTAAATTCTGTTATTCTTGATGCTCTGCAATATAAAAGTATAATTGGGTACTGCTTGTCTGAAATAGTTTAGGCTGGATGTCGAATTGCAATAATCTCAGGTTTACTTCAAATTACTTCTATTCTGCTTAATCAAATGTTGATCTGTGTAGCTAGTCCAATATTGAGCTAATTAACTAAAACCATCAAATAGGGTACCATGATCCTGGGATCGGTGGTAGCTGAAATAAAAATGGCCTTGGTTACAGGTTCAAGCTATCAATAAGTGGCATTGCCACAGTTGTTTTCAATTCCCTAAATAAGTGACTTACGTCACAGTCCTCAATAAGTGGCACTGCCACATTGGTTTCGGAAACTGTCTAAATAAGTGACCTTGTCACATTGCCTAATAAGTGGTACAAATACCACAGTGCTTTAATATTTCTCTTTACAAATTTAATAAAGCAGAACCTAAGCTCATTACTGGGTTCTTTACATAAATCTCATTTGATAACGTAGAATGTTTGGAATCTTCAGTAAACCCTATATTGGTGCAATTATGACATTCAGCAGAACCTTGTTGAAGATAAGCATGGTCCAATTATGTCGGTATAATGCAGAGAAAATCAGAATTGCAGGATGATCTTGCTAGTTAAGTTATCAGAATACACGATGCATATTTTTTTTACTTGAGGACAAGCAAAAATCCAAGTGTGGGGGTGTGATAAACACTAATTTGTATCATTTTCTTGGGCTAATTCAGTTGTTTATCGTCATCAATCTTGATTGCTTTTGGCTCAAATCTTGTTATTTAAGAGCAAAAGATATTCACATGGACACTTTTACTGGCTGCACAACAATTTTGCAGATAAGCGCGACTAGGCGCACAATTCTTCGACAAGGAACAGCAAACAGAGGCTCTAAAGCATTTGAAGTAGAAGCTGCCAACCAGCTGTGCCACAGCTGGCCGACTCAGCCAAAGCAAATCCACAACTGCTTTATTCACCTGTGTCACAGCCAGTTGACACAGCTTCAAACCAGCTGCTTCGATCACCTGTGTCACAGCCAGTTGACACAGGCATGCTTCAGGTCACCAGCTGTGTCGATCACCGGTGTCATAGCCAGTTGACACAGCCACACTCTAGATCGCCAAGCTTACAACTTTTTCAACCACCAGTGTCACAGGCAGGTGGCACAGGCCTTCAATGGAAAGAAAAGAGCCTGAAGGGGTAAAGTGCAAAGTTCTCAGGATATAAAAGGAGGACTCCAGATCCAAGAAAGGGGGGAGTTTAGAGAGAGATCTGCCACAGGGTAGGTGAGGAGAGGAGGAGAGAAGGAAACTTGGCCAGAAACAGCTCTTCCCCGTCCATCATCTTGCTTCATCCTGCTGATTGCTGCTGATCTTCGTCTACTCTTCCCCAACTGTTGCTGTAACTTGAGAACATCTTTCCCATTCTACTTCCTTGCTACTTTGCTGTGACATGTAACGTGAGAACATCTTTCCCAGTCTATTTCCCTGCTTGCTTTGCTTTGTAACGTGATATGTGAACAACTCTTTCTCATTCTTGTTACCTTGCTGTGATCTGTGAACAACTCTTTTCCATTCTTGTTACCTTGCTGTGATCTGTGAACAACTCTTTCCCATTCTTGTTACCTTGCTGTGATCTGTGAACAACTCTTTCCCATTCTTGTTACTTGCTGTGATATGAGATCGGAGAACACATCTTTCCCAGTCTTAATACCTTACTTTCCTTGCTGAATCATGCTTCTTTCCCAGCCTTAGTTAGATTGCTTGGTGCACTGTCAGATTCATAAACAAGCCTAGAAAATACCAACAAAGCCATCTTGTTAGCTTAGCTTTGAGAACTTGTTCGACAACAATACTTCAATCCCTATGGAGAGAACGACACTGCTATACAGCAAGAGATCACTGTGTCATGGTTTTTGGTGGATGCATGATCAAGTCGTGCGTACACATCTCGTTTCTGCTGCCCCGAGTGAAGGCGCGGATGACGTCCGAGTCAGTTATCTCAGGTATAGTGTTGCGGACAGCACTAAACCTCTTAGTAAGTTCTCGGAGAGTCTCGTCTGGTTGTTGGATGACTAGGAACAAGTCATCGACTCAGCCAGGATGTGTGAAGATACCTTGGAAGTTTGCGAGGAGCATGTCGTAGAGTTGTCCCCAGGAGCGGCAGAGTTGTCCCCAGGAGCGGATCGTTCCTGGGGGTAGGTTCGTCAACCAAGTCCTGGTGGCTCCTCTGAGAGCGGTCGAGAGATAGTTGGCCATGACCTTCTCGTTCCCGCTTGCGGCCTCGATTGTCGTAGTGTAGATCTGCAGTAATTCTATGGGATTCGTGGTGCCATCATACGACTCTAAGGCCCCAGGCTTGAAACGAGATGGCCAGTGCACACGTCGCAGCTCTTGGGATAACGCTTGGCATCCGTTGATAGTTCTCCGATAAGGCGCGTTCTCACCAGTGTTCGGGGTTGGAGACCATCCTTGAGCGTTGGCATGGTGTCTGTGGTCTCTCCGAGGGGGTGATTGTTCTCGTTGGTGCCTTTGGAAACGGCGCTCATTGATCTGGTCGCGGAGGTCGACGCGTGGTACCCCCTGGGGAGACCTGTTCTTGGGATGTCGTCCTTCTCTATCATGTTCCTCTGGTCGAGAAGGGGTTTTCCCTCGAGTGGAGCTGCGTGTCACTGATTGGGCCCGAGAAGATTCGGCTTGGTTCTGGGCCTGTCGTAGGTCAGCCCCCAGCCGTTGTAGCCACTGCCTTCCTTCGGGTGTCGACAAGTCTGCCGCCGGTGGTCGTGACAGCAGATTGCGCATCTCAACGAGCCTCCGAGCAGTTCGGGACACGTACTCCCCCGTCCCTGGAGGGGTTATGTCTGCTGCCGTAGACAAATTCCCGTTCCTAGGGGGAGTAGCCGTCGGGCTGCGACGTGGCGAGCCCCCATGCTGATTTTGATCCTCGAGCTCTTCGCGACCATCATCGATCGCGAGAACTACCCGAAAATCTAGATTAGATGGTGTGTAGCCCCACTCCATCGTGCTATCCTCATTGGACACGATGTGAGTGCGATCATGATCGTTTGGACGATCAGAGTTTGTAGGCGACAGCCTAGAGATTCGGCTGGTCGCTCTTGCAGGGAGGTTGTCGGTTAACACCAACTTCCCTTTGAAGGCCTTGGCGCACTCGGTCCTGAAGTGATCTGCTTCGCACTTCGAGTCCTTACCAGGGGAGTATTCTCCAAAATCCACGCGGTCCGTTACCAGATACGGATCCATAGGGCCAAAGTTATCGTAGAAACCCTGGTCTGAGTACCTAGTACGGCGCACGGGGGCGATCGGATTCCCTGCCGGAACTGCTTCTTTCTTCTCTGATTGGACCGGTAAGGATTGTGCAGTCGGCGTAAGGGGCTGATCGCGACTAGTTGCGCGTCTTGCCGACTCTGATTCTTCCTGGATGGCTTGAGCCGGAGAGGTCCCCACGGTCGGCGCCATCTGTCGACGATCGGTAAACCGCCGATCTTACGGTATTCGTGGAACTGTGATACTTGGGGGGTAGGGACCTCTAGAGCACAAGGCCAAGAGATCTGACAGCAAGGAAACGTCCTTTTTATACAGGTTCGGGCCTCCCTCAGGATAACAACCCTACGTCCTGTTCTTATATATTGATCAGAGAATGGTCTTACAAGGGATATGTATGTTAGTGGCTATGCTAGGTCTATCCGTAGACTAATCCGACTAGTCCTGCTAAACTCGACTCCTTTGAGGTGGCATATCTTCTCGTAGGAATAACTAGAGCGTCTAGATCTGGAAAGGCTCCTCCTCCCCTAAGGGATGGCTGACCCTTTTATAGGGGGTTCATCTAGTCGTACCAGTCATGGACTTCTGACTTGGGTAAAACTCTGGTTTCCTTAAACATCAGGATCACTTCCCTAGTTTAAATGATATCTTCCCTTATCACAAGGGGTTACCTTATCGTCCTGGGATCCTTACCTGGTACGTGGTATACTCCAGTATTCCAGGGAAACGTATACGGATACTTCCTAATATACGGGATACCGTACTATCCATCGTCAAGACCATTCACGAATTATACAAGTGTAAGCTTGACAGAGTCATATTTAAAATTGACTTCGAAAAGGCTTATGACAAGGTGAACTGATCCTTCTCCAGCAAACACTTCGCATGAAAGGTTTTTCAACCAAGTGGTGGGCTTGGATTGATAAATTCACAAAAGGAGGAAGTGTGGAAATTAAGGTGAACGACGAGGTTGGTCGTTACTTCCAAACACGTAAAGGACTACGTCAAGGCGATCCTATGTCTCTAATTCTCTTCAACTTAGTGGTAGACATGCTGGCCGTTTTCATTGAACGTGTCAATACAGATGGTCAGATTAGAGGGGTCGTTCCTCACCTTGTGGATGATGAGCTCTCTATTCTCCAGTATGCTAGTGATACCATTCTTTTCATGGATCACGACATTGATACGACCACGAATATGAAGTTACTTCTAAGTGTCTTTGAATAGCTCTTAGGTTTGAAAATTAATTTTCACAAGAGCGAGATCTATTGCCTTGGTAAGGCTAAGGACCACGAGGCCCAATATACTCAACTTTTTGGTTATGGTGTGGGCTCATTTCCATTTTAATACCTTGGCATTCCTATCCATTACAGGAAATTAGTGAACAAACATTGGAAGGGAGTTGAGGATCATTTTGAGAAAAGACTTTAGCAGCTGGAAGGGTGCTTTCGAGGTGCCCATTGGGGTACTTAAGAGGTTAGACTTTTACATAAACAGGTTCTTCTGGCAGAGTGATAACCATAGGTATTAAATATAGGCTTACCAAAACGGGCATTCTGTGTCGACCTAAAGAGTAAGGGGGTCTTGGGATCCAGGATCTCGGCCTAAAGAATGCTTGTCTATTGAGAAAATGGTTATTTGAAATGCTCAACGAAGATGGGGTGTGGCAAGAAATTCTTAGGAATAAATACCTCAAAGGTAGACCCCTGTCTGCGGTGTGAGCAAAACAGGGGGACTCATTTTTTGACTGGGCTTAGGAAAGTGAAAGACCTTTTTCTTTATAATTTTACACATTCTCTGTCAGTTGTGGATCAAAAGACTGGTTCTAAGAGGAAAAATGGCTTGATGGGCACACACTGAGAGAGCAATTTCCCTCGTTATATCATATTGTCCAAAAGAAACACGCTACCCTGGCAGAAGTGTTGGGTCATGTCCCTCTTAATATCTGTTTTCGGAGAGCCATTATGTAACATCCCCAAAACCTAACTCGTGTTTGTGCATTTCATGGCATTAAAATGTAAACCTAATTCTGAGTAAGTTTTTGAAATTTTTGAACCATTCGGCAAACTTCTAAATCTTCTTTAAAAAGGGGGGAAGGTGAGTTTCAAAGGTTCAACCTAAATTAAGGGTGGAATTGAATATGCGAGAAGTAACTGCATTAGTCCAGTTGAAGAATTGTGAGATGAGGAAACAATGTTCAAAGAAACAGAAAATCTTCAATTAAGATCTAAACTATTTGAGTTGAAGAAATTAGGGGTTGATTTGGTTTCAAATTGTGAAACCTTTGAAAATTAGAAAACCCTAAAACCCTATTTTCTTCCTCCCCTGCCGGATGGGCTGCCCCCGGCCCACCTCTCTTCTCCACCGGCCTGGCCCGTTCGCCCCCTCCCTTTCTTCCCCTGTAAGCTATCTCCTCTTTGCCTTATCCCCAACGCGCCGCCATCCTCATCCATCGGCCAGCTCCTGCTCTCCCCAAGCCATCGTGGCGAGCTCCCGAGCGCCCGTGGCCAACTCATGCTAGGGCACCGCCTCTCCCCTACTGCTTCCCCCCCCCCGACCGGTGCTCGCTTCCCTCCCCTAAGCCCCTCTCTCCCTCTGGTTCATCCCGCCGCTCCTCCCCGTTGCCTCCTCCCTCGCCGCGCCGTGCTCTAGCTCCGCCCCCGCCTTTGTACCGCTCGCCCCAAGCTCCTCCCCGAGCTGCTACGAAGCTCCCGCCGCCGCTCGCCTTCAAGCCCCGCCACCTCGCCGCCCATTGGAGCTTCACCAGTGCCTCCTGCCTAGCTCCGCTCTTCCGCCGCTTCCATCCCGGGCACCCCGCCTCTCTACCCGAAGCGCCCCGCCTCGGTCCTCTGTTGCCCCATCGCCGTCCCGAGCAGCCCCGCCATCCGAGCCCGACGCCCCGAAGCCGCCCCCAACTCCGCCTTGCAGCGCCGCCTCCGTGCCGCCCCGGTGCAACCGCCGCTCCGCCCCGACCCCGCTCCGGTGCTGCTCTGCCCAAGCCGCCGCCTCGGCCCAGCTCGCCGCTCCGCTCGCAAGCCGCCCCTCCTCGCCGCCACCGTGCCAAGCTCCCCGTCGACTGGAGCTTTGCCTCCGCCCCAACCCGAGCCACCGGCTGCTCCTCACCGAAGCCCACCACCTCCGGGTAAGCCGAGCCACCGCCGCCCTTCCATTTCTCGGCCTCGTCGTCGGCCGCTCCGTCGCCGGCGTTGGCTTCCCTGCGGCCGGACCGAGCCCCAGTGGTCGAGTCACCGACCGGGGGCATTTGGGACTCTAATCCTCTGTTAACTACCGGTCAAGGCATAATTATGAGTACCATAAATGGTTAAGCATATTCAGTGCTCACGGATTAACAGATTGGGACATATTAAATAAGCTCCATTAATTCTAAATGACGAATTAACCTCTGTAATTAATCCCAATCATCGGCAACTAATATAAACCGACCAATTGATGGCTGTCATTAGTATTACCCAGTGTAATTAATAACCTTAATCAATGTTCAGACACATTAATTAATATAATTAATAGCTAACAGTGGAATAATGACCGTGATTACGGTTCTGACATAGTTATTACTTGTGATTAGTAATTAATGTTAAAGCTATGATTAATGCACTGTAATTAATGATGTCTGAACACACTAATTACTATGATTAATGTTAAACCAACAACAGTTGAATGCTAATGATGAGCTAATTGATGACTAACAGCACCTTAAATGCATTCATTAAGTTTGTCTCTATTACACGTGGGCCCCAATTGTAAGGAACTAAAGAAAAGATTAAATGAAATAGAAAGTCTATGACAGTGGGCCCCACTGTCATTGACCTAAGTCAATGTTGACTAAAATTGACCCAGGGCCCACCTGTTAGCCTCTGAGATTATTGAATTACGTTAAATGATATTTTTACTGAGAAAAATACAACAAAAGTATTTAAAATGGATTAAATCTTGAAAAATTCATAGAAAATTCATCCTCAATCAGAAAAATGCAAATAAGATATCAAAATGTTCAGAAAAAGAAGATCTATTCAAAAATATCATTTCCATCCATGTTTGCATGCTAGAAATAACACAAATTGCTAAAAACTCAAACTAGGGTTTTCCTGATTAGCTGGAGATTTTCGGATTGCGATATTTTATGCGTCCGGACTCCGATTAAATTGATTCCACTTGCATTAGTTTTCTTTTTGCATCCTCTACACCATGGCATGCATTGCATCTTGTATTGATATTTGGCATTTTGGTGTTTACGATTGTACCCTTGTTTCCGGTGCTTTCGTTCTCCTCCGTTAGAGCCGGAAGGTCCAGAAGACGCTAGTCCCGATCACGAGCAGGGTTTAGTTGCTCAGCAACCAGGCAAGCAGCCCTTTGGTCACATTGCAAACACCTACTATTTGCAAAGTATTAGTTGTTTTCAAATGCAATATCGCATGCGTTCAAATGTTACTTTCTCGTTAGTTTTACCTCTATTCCTTGCACAAAACTTACTTTGTCGCTCAATCAGCTCCACTACAATCCCAACCTAGCTAGAGTAGCATCGTGCGTACCCTGTGCAGTTTATTATGTTATTATTGCTTAGTCATGCCTAGACATGTAAGAGTCGTAATTACTGGGATAGCAGATGTTCTCACACCATTGGATGGGTTACTTGGTAGGTGGGTGTTCACCGGGATTTCTTAATAAACTTGCTTAATATTTATCTGGGCTAGACGAGAGGCCGTGGCTAGGAGCACGGTGGTTTGTCTCGTTTTCCCGCAAGGACCGGTTTCCGGTGTCCCTTCGAACCAAGATTTGCGTACTTCTACACGGGTGGATTATGGGGCCACCCTCGACTAAATAATTTACCTAGACTTAGTGTATGAGCTGTAATCGTTTGCCGTTTTCTTTGGGGTTAAAAAGGCATACGGTGGGGTGGACACACGGTCTGGGAGGCCGGGGATGTACCTCGATTCACAACTTATGGGACCGTGTCTCTGTGCCGTCGGACAGATGTACATGGACTAGCCTGTACGGGTGGCTCATACCTAGGTCGAAAGCATTGTAAAGGTCGTGTTCAATCACCCTCCGCTAGCACACCTCGTGAAAGTGTGTGAATTGCATTGGCACTAGGAGACGATTGATACGTGTGGGTAAAGATGTACCCCCCTGCAGGGTTTAAACTGTTTGAACAGCCGTGTCCGCGGTTATGGACAGCTTGGTAAGATTTTGCACCGAATTAGACAACTATAACAATACTCTAAAACTTGCCAACTCTAAGGACGTGGTTAGCGACAGCTTCCTCCTAGGGTGGTCGAGGATGGGTCGAGGGATCTGAGGTGTGGTGTTCTGCAGGTAGGATTATTCGCGAAGTGTTGACTTATCCCCTTTCGAAAACCTTCTAGTAGTCGGTTTTCATCTACTACGAAATATTGCTAAAAGTAAATTGGCTTTCCGCAAATTAGTCTACTATTCCCTTTTATTGATACTTGGCACAACTATTACTACTTTCCACACTGTAAGTCTTGCTGAGTACAATTTTGTACTCACCCCGCTGTTGTTGATATTTTTGTTGCAGAGGAAACTACCCCTCCTGAGGGTGGTTTCTATATAGAGATCGACGCCCACGACGGTTAGTCACTGGGAATCCCAGGCAGTGGTCCTACCCCTGGGGTTGGGCAGCTAGGTTTGTTTTGCTGCCGCTTTCGGCACTACTGTTTGGCTTCTTAGCCCTATTTAACCTTCCGCTGTGTAATGTACTAGGATCCTCGGATCCTTTGCATGAATATTTTGCTATCTTGCAGTTCTGTTGTAGAGTTCTGCTGTGTTAGCTAGTTGTTTTCGCCTGCTCATGTGCCCTGCGTGTATGTTGATGAAGCACATGTTGCGGGTAGGGTTTCAAAGTCCCTATCATAGAGTCGTTAAGTTTAGTCACCCCTGTGAAGTGACTCTTCTGCTGAGAGCTTGGGAACTATATCATCCTACTCCAGCCGAGCATTAATTTGCCGGGGCGAGTTCGGGATTGAAGTTCCGGCTCAGTGGAAAAGAGTGAGGAGACCATATCACCCTACTACTCTGTGCTCTTGCCAGAGTAAGCTTTGGGGTTGACGTCTCGGGCTATTCGAAGCCATATCACTCCACTCCTCTGGGAATTGTCATCCTGGAGTCGAGGTCGGGGTTGACGTTTCGACTCAGCGGGTGATTATGCTTAAGCCTCTCTGTTATGGATTTTAGGGTCCGACACATTATGGGGCCTACACTTGTGGCTTGGAATGAGCTAGTGGCCAAGGTTGCAGGGCACAACCTAACATCTGGGAGGGATAATTTTTGTTGGACTCTGCATTCCAATGGCTCATTTTTGGTCCAATCTATGTATCCCGCCTTGGTGATTCCACTTTTCATTTCCGAGCCAAGAATCTGTGGTGCTTCAAATTACCCCTCAAAATAAAAAAAATTTCGTCATATCTTTGTTGCAGGGTGATTTTGACCAAGGACAATCTAGCCAAAGGAAATTGGAATAGTAGCAAACTTTGCCCTTTCTGTGAACATGAGAGACCATTCAACATCTCTTAGTGTCATTTCATACGTTTTGTATGACATGCGATCTTCATATCATTCAGCATACCTCCACCTCATAGTGTCATTCATATTTTTGTGAATTGGTTTGAGGAGTAGGTACAGTTAGTTGCTCTCAGATTTTAGTGGGCACTACTTCTTTATGTTGGTCGATTTGGTTATGCATAAATGACTTATGTTTGACAAAAAGAAACTAACCCCAATCCTTTACAGACTCTTCTCTTGTGTATCAACTGGTTGCACTTGTGGTCCTCACTACAACAACAATCATTGGAGCAAGAGTTGATGGTTTTTGATGCCAGGAGGTTGGAATCGGCTATCAGGAAATTTATGTCCTAGTACTGATTGCGTTTTTACCAAGAGGCTGTGTAATTTTTTATTTCCTTGATTGTACAGTCTATCGCTTCGAGTGTCGTTGTTTGGCTTGAACTTTATAATAATTTTGTAATAATTAGACTATGTGAATACAAAGACCGAGAGAGTTTTTCCTTCTCTATTATTAAAAAACTACAGGCGTCAAGAGTGAAGTAGTTTCCCAGAACAGTTCCTTTCATTTAGAAATAATTAGAACCACAGGCTTCTGTTATGAATTCCATTTTACTAGCCTACCGAGTTGATCATGTAGACCCACGTCAGTATCAAAACATGGTATGCTGTGTTTTACAGCTACAGAGTTATAATCACCGGATAAACATCCACTATTTGTTTAAACCCTGAGAAAAAATCGCTCCGTTTATTAGAGAGCAACTAGATGAAAATTAAAATTACAACCCGCCTAACAAGGACACCACCTACGAACCGTGCTACCAACATAGACTGAACACACACTACTAAGAAGAACTATCCATCGAGGCCGCCCACCACCATTATTATCATCACCTATCGCTCCCGATTCGGTACTCTGACTTTACCATAGATGGCCACCAACACACTAGTCAACTGTAACGGTCACACCAAGTTCACGCTGGCCCCAACAAACAGTCAGCCAACGCGTTAAGGACAAGGCATCTCTGATTTGAGCGACGAGCTTTGCCAGTGAAATATGCAAGCCTCGCACAGCCAAATCGATCCCATCGCACGAACTGAGAGCATCGCCCATTGAAACCATCCTTCGCGAGTCATCGTTGCTATCATCTCGTCCCACAACACTATAACTTTGACTTCACCGAAGTATGGCAGAAACGATGCGCAAAGAAACCCAACTTGTCAAAAGGCCATGCAGCGACCCAAACTTCACTCACCTCCATCGTTGTTGCTGCACGAATCGTGATGCCAAAGATCCAAGGCACTGCCATCCACCAGTCCCCCAATTGTAGCCAGCTCCGAGGTGATGCCTCTAGGGAGGAAAACGAAGCAGAAGCGCCGCCATCGTCCGATCCAGGAAGAATCAGATTTGAGCTTTCCCCTCGGAGCCCAGACGCTAGGAGGAGGACAGGAGTGCAACACCACGGCGACGCCTTCGAGGAGGTAAACCGCGCCTATGGGTGTCGTTGTCATTGGTTCTGACCAAGGCCAAACAAAGTTTTCACCTGGAATTGACCCACCTCCTCCCGCTTGCACCATCCGACCTACCCACAGCCAGCCGTCTCCACCGTGAATAGCCACGGCAAAACCAGCCCCACCAGCTCAGCAATAGCCCGTGCTTGGCCAAGAACCCGCGCCAGCCAAGTAGCTGCCGTGCACGGCCACACCAGCTAGAGCGCCTACCTTTTCGCAGCGCGGCCGCCAAACCACCGGAGCTGCTCCTGCCATCACCGTGCTGGCCCAGGGCCTCTGTGCCTTGGCCCCTCACCCGCCAGAGTCCACACCCGCCGGCTTGCCATCTCACCAGATTTGGAGCAGCGGCAGCTCCAGATCTGGGCACCACAGCCACCCGTGTCACCTTACCGCACCACCGTGGCCCCTTGCGCACCGGGACCCCCCACCACGGCCTCCCCACGCCGCTAGCCCCTACGCGCCCTATCAAACCGTGCCTCGAGAGCCCACGCACCGAGCTCCCCCCTCCCCTCGACAACGGCGACGAGAGGAGGCAGGGGAGGGGGCTGGGCGGCAGCGCTAGTTTTCACCTAAACGGGGCTGACAAGGGAGTCAAAGGGACCCCTTCTATATGAATTTTCTAGCTTCAACTGAAAAAGACTTCAAGAAAATACAGTAACCGGATAAAATAGAGGTGATAACAGGCTGGTTCAGATTACAATTGGAGAAGGCATTGTTGAAAGTTAGGAAATAATAAGCACTACTGCCAGATTGCATGTTTCTGGTATCAATTTATACCCGAAATAAAATTTTACTACAGCATACACACATAGGCATTATTTATTTATATCAGTATTACAAACATGCAGGGTTATACAAGAAACGTGCGTGTGAGCACATTATTTAACAGGTCGCGAGCTATAAATATTGTTAAATATCTACTCGGTCAAATATGGAGACATGAACCAGACAGTGCAATCATTCTTCAACTAAGTAATACCAGGCAAATTAACAAGGTTATCTATAATGATTATTGCACATGCATAGATACAGAACCAGAAGTCATATAGCCTGGTTGCTAGCAAGCAAACCGTTTAACTGAAATAAGGGCTATCATGAGAGGACCAGCATACATAAAACTTTTGCAGCACTGGAGCACCTCA
Organism: Stipa capillata; assembly: GCA_019208055.1. Lineage (NCBI taxonomy): Eukaryota > Viridiplantae > Streptophyta > Magnoliopsida > Poales > Poaceae > Stipa > Stipa capillata. Next base: position 45,718 of record JAGXJF010000788.1, on the reverse strand, counting down.
TGAATCTACCAACCGCAGCATCCAGGATCCAACCGTGCGAACGGACTAAAACCGTAAAAGCGCCCAGAGATCGGATTTTGCACTTGGGCAGGCAATGTCCTGCAAGATTGCATTTTTTTCCTCTTAGGGAGTTGAAAAAAAGAAGAGATGGATTTCTCACCGGATATGATTTCTAGTAGTGTATGCACGCACACCTGTTAAACCCAAGCCACTTTGTCTTGTCTCCATGTGAGGTTCTTATTTCTATGTCGATTAACTAATATAATAGATCCAATAGGTCATTGTTTTATTTTCTCTGGTTGGTCTGCTGCTAGTTTTGGCTGCAACTGCAGGGAAAGTATATTCTTCGTCTTGGTTACCGTATATCTCATGATATTTCATGGCTTTCTGTCCAACTTGGTACTTTGCCTCTGTTCTGTTGCTACCTATTGAGGCTTACCTTTCTCCTTGGACAAGTATATTCTTGCACCACTACTAGAGGATAGCTAATTCCAGCCGGTTCATAAACGTCATCCTAGGCGGTTTAGACGACCGATTCGGATTCATGGTCTGGGATGTGGAGTACAAATCTCAGCCGGTTAATAAACCATCTAGGATAATAAATATCCCAGACGGTTCAGACGGGAAACCGGCTGGGATACATACAATATCCCAGATGGTTCGAACAGAGAACCGCCTATGATACATGAAATATCCCAGCCGGTTTGGCTAATCAACCATCCGGGATATGTATCTGACGAAAGATGGTTCTGTATTAGAACCGTCTGGTTTTTTACATATCCCAGATGGTTAATTGAAAGAACCATTTGGGATATCAATTCACAGTACCAGAATTTTCCTGGTTTTTGGGCTAGCCTCAGGAATTGCTAGCCTTACCCTCTGAAAAACAGCAGAATAACAGACATGAAACAGATCCAATTGTCACATGCATCAAGTAGCAGAATCACAATCTCACATACATGAAAATTTTCTTGGATATCATCATCACATCACACATATATAATTGAACAGATTTGAAACGTAAGTAATTTGATATCTCCACAGATTTGTATATTCCACATCTCACAGATCTCAACATATATACATTTACAAATATAAGTAACAGAGGGGTCAAAAGTGCACTCAATTTCACTGCATAAGTAAATATATAGTCATAGAATTATAAAGAACACATCTTCTAGTGGAACTCGCCTTCTTTCGCGATAACATCAGATAGTATGAACAAGGCGAGGTCTCCTCGGATTTGTCGTATGTCTAAGGGAGCCAAGAACTTAACTCCAATGTTGAACCCATCCTGTAATCATGAAGATTAAATTCAATAATAATTGTCAATTAGAAATTTTGGATTCATCATTGATAGATTAGCTAACCTTATGCTTCAGGCTCTTCATCCCGTACAATATGAGCTTCATGTGGTGGTTTACATAGTAGCCACAAAGCCCAGTTCCAGCTAGCTGCTGTGGCACTGCGAAAAAAATCTAGATTTATGTACATGACATAACTTGATGTTTGATGAGATAAAAGCTTGTTTTTTAAAGTTAGGCAGTATCTTGTAAGCAAAACAATGTTTAAGAGTGTCAGAGTCACCTTGATTTGCGGATGCCACCCATGCCTTATGTGGTAGGAGTAAATTTTGCTCAGCATGGATTTGTAAAATAAAGTAAAAAAAGAAGAATGTATGGACGATTGTTTTCTAACCTGTCGATTAAACCATTGACTACGGACCAGTCCCTCTTTTTATACCTTAAGGAGTCAAGGTAATAGACCTTCTTCCACACCTTCTCGATCACAATCAAGATCCAGTGTCCTCTACAGAAAATGATTCCGCTTTTAATAACTTACATCTAATTGAAAGCCAAAATGAGTTGAAGAATGCATGCATCACTTACTCCTGGTTCTAGGCAAGACATATTATTTCTTTGTCCTGTAGCTGGTATAATGTGTTCGTGAAGTATTGCTCGACAAGATCCTTATCTAACGCTAGGCTTTGCGCGGAGACCAAGTGTGAGTCGAGGTAACCTATCAGGAGGTTCTTTTTTCTTGATAATTGTATCATGTATCTATGTAGACATACATAAGAAAACAATGAGTTATATGAATGTACGAACGTGCAGGTATTATGTGAACGTAGACAAAAGTTGTAAACACTTACAATATCTAGCATCTCATCAAAGAGGCATCCAATTCCCGGAGGTTAAAGAGATCGAATAAGTCCTCGTAGTCTATTGGGAAGAATGGCGGGTTATGCTTGAAATGGTCAGCTCAGAATTGCACTACTATACCGGATTCCCTATGCACGCCCGGTGCATTAGATCTTTCCATGTAGTGAGCATGCAACCTCCGACAAATAACCCCAACTGAACTCAGATCTTTATCGGATAACATTGGTTCTCCAAGCACGAACCTGCGAGCTACCTCCATGAAAGGGACATCCTCATATGTCTAGTTCGCTTTCTCTTGGCCCCCTTTTGTGTAGTCCTTGCTGGAACACTCTTTGCAGGCCGCACTGGTACAATACCACGGCTTTCTTGGTGGGGCTCAATAGCCAATTGCTCCGGCGCTGAAGGAGCTCAAACGGGAGGAGGTACCATAGCTTGGCTTTCTTGCTGGGGCTCACTAGCTGGATGCTCTGGTGCCGAATGGGTTAGTATCTTTGGCGGTGAACAAAACATCGACACGATCCCAACTGGACACGACGGCTCAGATCGTCGTGTCTCGATCACAATATCTTTCTTAAGCCACTGGATGAACTAACCAACGGCTTGTCCAAGTTGTTTTATCTCGGCATCGGGATCAGTATGGGAAAGCGGGATATTGTTGTACTGGCAGTTGAAGACCATGTCCACGCTGACTTTTGCATACCCTGGTGTTAAGGGACATTGTTGACCACATCTCCCTCCACTGGCGGATACACCATCCCATAAGCTACCTCCAGTGCGAAATCCATATGTTCTTTAGCTTCACGTATAGCTTGCATGACGTGGGATGCTGGATCTCATCAACTGGGTTTGTGCCGCTGCTATTGTCAACAACATCAATGGATGCGTAGCTGCTCCGTCGACCACCGGGACTGCCTACGGCTCCTTCACCCATGTGTTGCGCTTTTAGCTGTTCAAATATTTGAGCCATCTCCGCTTTGAGTGAACTCGTTATAGCTTCTTTCATCTCCTGAGCATCACGTTCAGCTTTTGCCCGTTTCCTCTCCTTCCAAGACTCTGGGTCGCTCGGGAAAGCTTTCTGCCAAGGGACGTACAACCCATAGCCCCGCGTACGACCTGGATGCTCAGCATTACCCAAAGCCTGGGAGAGTATATATTTCTCTCTATCACTCACGAAGGAGCTTTGGGATGTTCTGAGCTCAACAGCTCCTGCAAGAAGGCTTACATATTAGATCTCTTACTACCAAGTTGCGTAATAATCACACAATTTGAGGGAGGTAGTTCTCTTACCATTCTCTGGTACACCTCCTGGTCAGCCGGATTAAGGAAGGAGAAAGTGCCCTTACAATCAGGCTTTGCCCTAGCCCGAAGCCGAGTTTTTTTTTAAATATTATTTTTTTTTCAGAAATTTCAGAAATAATACCGCATTTCAAAATATTGCAAAAATAGCTTCCAATCGCCACGGGTTGTGGCGATTTGGGCTAATCGCCATGGCTCATGGCGATTTCGGAGTAATCGCCAGCAGACCTGCCGATTCAACACTGAATCGGCATGGGCCATGGCGGTTGGATCTAATCGCCACCAGCCATGGCGATTTCTTGTAATCGCCAGGAGCCATGGCGATTTCTCCGCCGAAAGTGGCCCTGCCCCCCTCCAGCGTCCTTTTGTCGCCCGTGAAGTCTCCTGCCCGCTCTCCTGCCCGCTCTCCTGCCCGTCTCCTGCCCGCTCTCTATTTATTCACCCCTCAGCTGTCTCTGCCTCGCACCAATCCATGGAAAATTAAAAAAGGGATACAGAGAAGAGAGGGAGAGGGAGTAGGGTTTGGGAGCGAGGTGAGAAGAAATAAGCTCTCGAAAGTGGCAAGAGGGAGAGAAGGGACATTAAAGTTCGGGCGGTGTGAGGTAAATAGCTGCGTTATTATTTTGTTTAGTTTCGTAAAAATAGTAACTATGGCGTATTCCAAAATGGCAGGAATGGCCTCATCTGGTGCTGACGAGATGCCGAAGCAGAAGATGGTTGCCGACTTGCCCGCAGGTGTCGAAGTTCCCCTTTGCTGGTGCCAAGATCCGTGCAGACTGATGAAGTCGGATGAGTTCTCGTACACGTACGGAAGAAGGTTCTTCATGTGTGCTAACTACGACGAAGAGCCACCGAAGTTTGGCATGTCCAGACGGAGTCAACTGGTAAAACTCGCACATACCCGCATTTCTAACACGATGCAATACTATGGTAACAGTCGTTTGCTTGCAGTCTGCACCTACTATATGTGACTACATACAGTGGCTGGACGTTACCCAATCGAAAGAGGATGAGGAAGAACTCATGTGGAAGGTTAACTGTGCTCGAGGTCGGATTCAGGAACGCATGCACGAGGCAGAGGAGGAGGAGAAGAGAAAGCGTTGGCAGGAGATACAACGCAAAGAAAAGGAGGAGGCGGAACGTCGAGCTGCGGAGGCACGTGAGGCCGAAAGGGCGAGGAAGCGCGAGATGGCGCGTCGCGCGAAGGAAGAAGGGGAGGAAGCTCACGCTCGTCGTATGAGGAAGGGAAAATATCCGAAAGGCCCTGAGTAGTTATTTCAATATTGTATTAGGTTGTTTGGCTGTATGCGAATGTTATCGTACCGTGTTGTCACGCCATGCGTAGTCCTAACGATGTATCGAACTCTATATTTCGAAAAAATAAACTGAGTGTTCCATGCAATTCAGTAGAATAAACTGATTTTGGTTGTGTTTGATCAAATAAGTTGATTGGTGTTTGCTCAAATCAATTAGTAAGGATGAGATATGTACGTATTCTATAAAACATAGTTTCTCCACATGTCTGTTCATGCAAGCGTGTCTCGTGATAAGTGGTGTACAATCCTTTTGTCTTCAGGTTTGATTTTAAAGACTGACAGGAACATGTCTGTTATATTTAATGTTCCGAGGAAGAAGAAACCACTCTGGAAGTCATCGAGCGTAAGGAGATGGTGAATGATCCGGCTACCGTCGAAACGTGCAACAACGAGAACGAACTAACAATGCTCCATCGAGAACTAACACACACGTCAAGTGTACTAATTCATAAAGCTGTTACAATAAAACGTACTGAAAGAAATGCGTAATTCAAACGCCTCGTCGTCCCCTCTTCCTCCTGATCAGGGGCGAAGGTGAGTACCTCGGCCTCGCCTGTCCCGCTCCCGCTCTAGGCTGCCTGCCCACGTGAAGTATCGGGTCTGCCTCGTCGGGGTCCTGCGTACTCTGCGTGGGCAACGGTGGATGAGTGGGAACCAACTCCTCCGCCGTGTCGTGTACGATGAAGCCATGAGTGCCGGGGCTGTCGACGAGATAGTCAAGCGGACTAGATGGCATCTGAGGCGGCATCACAGCTGTATATGACCCGAATTAGTGAGCACGACAATATAAGGAAAAAAGGCTTGTACGAGTCGAGATTTATTTTACCTTGCGGAGTCATGAAGCGTGTGCCCGCACTCTGCTGCCATGCAGAACCTCCCGCCTCTGTGGGCCCCGGCGGCTGAGAGCTACCAGGCTGAGGGTCCGTCGCCCGTGTAGGACGCGGTGGTCTCTGTGCTCCCCGGCTAGTGCTCGCGCCGGCAACGACGTCATCCCTGCGCGTACACCTGAAGATGTCCATGATCCTCCTAGTGTACTCCGCGACCCTGGACAACCCTGAGTGGTGCTCCGTGCCGGATGGGATCTGACGAAGAATTGCCGTGACCTCCGTGTTCGCCGCAGTCGCCCACTGTCCCTGCAGAGTGAGAATCATAGGTGCGCGCATTAGTATAATTAGTAAAATAAACTCGGACAAGGAAAGCACGAAATGCACTGACCGCCAAATCCAGAGTTTCAGCCCCGATGATCGGGTACGTGTCTGTCGTCTGTGACGCGGCCTCGTCAGGAGCCTCGGTACCGCGAATAAGGTGGACGCGCGTACGTGGCAAATACCACTGCAGGTAGGCGTCGAACTCCGCGTACCGAAACGGCCGCTCCTCGTGTAGGACGTTGTCCAGAGCAGTGTCCCACTCGGCAACGAAAGGGGCCATCCGTGCTGCCCACTGTGTATCCCTAGTACCCCCGCCCTTGCGAGTCCACCTGTTTACGTCATGAATTTGTATATCGTAAAAGCAACAGACAATTTAAGTACGTACGAGTTTCGGAAAATTGACTTACGTGTGTGCGTTCGGCTCGACGGGAGGTACGTGCGGAGGCGGGTACGCCTGGTACAGACCAAACTGTCTCATCACACGGTGTGGTGAGTAGGCCTCCACGAAGATGTCGAAGACAATCTTCGAACTGGTCCTCCAGTACGTCTCGTCCCGCCGGCAAAGTGAAGACATCCCCTGGGCAGGCGCACGTCGCGACGTCCTCTCGTCTGAGTACGGCTCCCATACGACACTCTGCGCAGGGAGGTGCTGGAACTGCTCCACGAAAGAGAGGTAACAACCTCGTACCTGTGCCCTCGCCCACTGAGGCTGCAAGAAGTACGTACGAGGGTGTCATACTCAATGAACTAACGGCCTGAGGTAGAAATGCTATATGGAAATACAAATCGAGTAAGAGAGGAAGTAACTCACTGTTCTTCTTGTCCAGATGGACCCGAAAGTAGGTCCGTCCAGCGGTCCTGGTCCACGGTAGAACTCTGGGCCGTAAGCGTCGTCGTCGACCCATGGACGACCGACCGGAAAGCGCTCGAAGGACCACAGCTGAAGAAGAAGCGGGCAACCTGTGAGATTGGCGGCGGCCGCCTTCCTCTTGCACGCGCCACAGAGCGCTCGGTACAAGCCCGCAAGCACTGCAGACCCCCAGCTCGTAGGAGGTAGCTCATCCGCTGACTCAGCATCCGCGATCTGCCGGGCAAGCCCGATGTACCGAGCGTCCACGCTGTCTCCGTACGCACTCGTGAACAGCACGTACCCGAACAGCCAAAGCAAGTACGCCTCGAGTCCCCGGTCGAGCTGGTACTCGTTGAGATCTCCGTGAAATCTCTGCTCAAGGCTGCCCAGCTGCAAGAATAAAACAATAGAACAGAAATATGTTCAGCCCAGCACGAATATGTCGAACATCATTAAATGAGATACGTACCTCGAACTGACGAATCCACATGAGCCTGGGTCCGTGCTTCTTACGCGCTGTCACCACCTCAATCTCAGGCGGCCCAGGTGGTAGAGCTGCGGCAAACCTCTGCACAAGATCCTCCGGCCAACCGGCAAGAACCGGTAGCGGACCTACTGGCGCTCCCGCCAAAGGTAGGCCAAGTAGGCAGGCCGTGTCCTGCAGCGTGACCGTCATCTCCCCCCAGCCGAAGTGGAAGGTGTGGGTCTCCGGCCTCCACCTGTCCACAAGTGCGGTGAGTAACGAGGCATCGAATGGAAACCTCCGGGAACGAGCGCCCGCTGCAGCCGGGTCTCCGATGTCCTCGTCGTCCACCGCCTCAACCATCCGAGCGAGTGGTAGTAAACCGGACCACGCCAGCCTGTCAAAACAGGAAAGTAGTCAAATTAGTACGGAAACACGAAAACGTACATGCATTCAATTAACGTACCTGTCGATCCACGACTCGTGAATCCTCCACGCGTGATCAGGTGTACGAGTCCGAAACACTCCGAGATCACGGTCTCCTGAAGCCAGCAGCCTAGACCGGTGATCTCGGTCCTCTCGGTCATCTATCAGCTCGAATCCAGCCATCCCTATTCATGCGATACAAAAAAAAATTTTGTCCAGATGAAATAATTGAAGTACATATAACACGGATACATGAAATACATTAAGTACGTGAAGTAAATATGACAGGCATGTGAAAGGCAGTAGCAAATTACATAATAGAAATAGATGAAATGAACGAAGTACATAATACAAATAGACGAAATGAACGAAGTACATATAACACGGATACACGAAATACATTAAGTACGTTAACTAAATATGACACGCATGTCAGAGCTAGTAGCAAATTACATAATACCAATACTGCGACATAGACTACTGATGCCCAGAACCGGAGGCACCACCAGCCGCCTCCTGCTCCCTTCTTTCCTGCTCCCTTCTTTCCTGGTCTTCTTTCATCTTCGGACATTTCTTCACGCGGTGGCCAAATTTCTTGCAATAGCTGCATTGTTTGGTTGGCCCACCAGCCTCCGCCTCGTCCATCGTGTTATGAATACGGCGAGTTCGGCGTCGTCCCACGGTAGCTCGGAGGAGGCCGAAATCGGGGATATACATCCGTTCGCCTGGAGGAGGTACCTGCGTGAAATTACCGACCACACGGAAACCATACAGCTCGCCTGTCCAGGTATCGCGGACAGCCTCCTTCGTGAAGTAGTACGACACAAACGGTCTTGTGTCCATCTTTGTCTTCGCAGCCGCACATAGCACGTGAGAGCAAGGCTTGTGCAGAAGCTTCGGCTTGTTGCACGTACACGTAGCAGAGATATTCGGTTGGACATGAAAAGTAACCTCATGAGTAATCTCCTGCGTGGAAACCCCAAATCCACTCTTCTGCTTTAAAACATACCTCGAACCTACGGTGCACGTTACCCACGCGTCTCGCCTTGTGCATTTGCCCCTTCTTGGCTTTCTCCTCAATGTACAACATAGTCTTCGCACAATACGGTGTATCACCGAATTTTTCCATATGCAGTACTGCCTTTGCACGCCTCTCCTGAAAGTACTTCATTGTGCTGTGAAGCGAACCCTCCACGATGGCTACAAGCGGCAAACCGCGTACCCCCCTGAGAACGAAATTGTAAACCTCAGCAAGATTGCTAGTCATGATCCCGTACCTAGCGCCGTCTGTGTCATGGAGGAGGGACCACTGCTCAAGTGGCTCTTTACTTATCCAATCCGAGAAGCACTTCACCCGGTTCGAAGCCTTCCTCCTAGTGTTTGGATCCTCAACTCCCGGAAGGTCACAAAGCCTGTGTGTTACATCCGCAGGGTTACGTTGTCTAACCTCCTTCTTCGTGAACTCGTCGAGTCTGCTCCATAACTCGTCAAACTTCCTAGACTGGTTCTGTTTGCATAACGATTTGAAGAGGTTCATCAACTGCTTGTTCTTGAATTGCCGATAGAAATTGGCAGCTAGGTGGCGCGTGCACCACCTACTCCGTATGTCGTACCAACTGCCATCTTCTGGCAAATCTTGCCCGTCCCCAGTCTTTGCTACTCCCTCCTGAAGATGGCGAATTGCTAGCAGCAGCCCGGCATGCCGGTCATGGATGACACACACGTTTGGTCGATCCTGCACAACACCTCTCTTCAGACACACAAGGAACCACAGCCAGTTATCGTAGTTCTCGCAGTCAGCGAAGCCCATTCCCAGTGGCACTAAACTGGTCATTTCCGTCTGCCCCAATTGCGGTAAATAGTGTCCCCTTCATCTGGCCTGTCATGAACGTCCCATCAATACAAATAACCGGCCGACAGTGTCTGAAAGCTTCTACGCATGGGCCTAGACTCCAGAAAGCACCCTTCAACGTCATTTTCCCAGGTATGTCCTCAGAGGGGTGTACGAGATGGCTGATGAATGACTCGTCGTTTCTTTGCCGCAGTGTGTCCAGCAGGTATGGTAAATTGTGGTATGAATCGATGAATGTCCCAAACCGCCGCTCCAGTGCGATCTGCTTCGCCCTCCATGCCATGGCATAGCTGATGCTGTACTGGTATTTGCTCTCTACAGATGTCTGTATGAACTGTGCTGGAATGCAGACATTCTTCACTATCTCGTGATACATCAACCCAGCCACGAGCTCAGCACTGATGTTCCGATGGGTGTCAGGAACACCGCTTATTACACATGTGTGCGGCACAACCCTTCGTATGACCCAATGCACTTCATACTTCCTCAGGGACGCATGCACGTACCCCTCACACCCAACAGACCTACATTTCACTGAGTACTGATCCCTGCTACTTTTCTGCACTCGAAATGTTCTCTGTGTCGACATCGCCCAAAGCTTCACCGCCTCTTTTACCTCTTTCTTCGTGCCATAGTACGCGCCTTGGACAACCTCGTTCGGTTTGTACGGATACCTATCGTCACTTCCGCCCTCGAGATTCATTCTGCCGGACATGTCAAGATTCCACATACTAGGAATCGGATCGTGGCCTCCGTCTTCATCCTCATCTTCGTCCTCTTCGCTGCTACCGTCTTCGACATTCGCCTGTTCCTCTCTAGCAACGGCATCATCATGCTCCATGATCTGCACTAGTTCAGGCCGTATCTCCCCCTCGTCCACCGAACCGCTGAGGTATTCAGTACCTCCTGTCGCGGAAGGTCCAGCGGAAGTTCCACCGACTTCCACTACAGGGCCTTCTTCTTCGCCAACAACTTCCTCTGCCGCTGCGCTGTTCTGTCCAACCCCGTTGCCTCCGCGTCCGCCTTCTTCAGATGACACCTCCTTATCTACTGCCTGGACCAACATATAATGCGGACCCTTCCGTGCCTTACTTGCCCTCAACCAAGCCCGCCAGTCCTTTGTCATATCTAGCGTGAAAAGATCCCACCGGACATGCTTGCAAGACTTGCTAAAATACGCCTGCACGGTTACACTTGAGACCTCCGGATCAAGACCGAATGCCCGTGTTAACCATTCTTTAATGTCATTGATGTGGTATCTCTCTGCATCTTGCAGGGTTAATCTCGTTTGTGGGAAACTACTAAGATCCACCGAACCAGTCTCTGGAATTGTACGGACGGTGCCAACACCGTAGTAAACTATAAATTCGTCTGGTTCTGACATTCCTGCCATCCAAAACGTCATATTTTAGCCTATACAGTCGAAGATACTATCATACGCCAATAATTTTTCTCGTCGATTTCTAATACGTTTCGAGTATTACGAACTATTATTCAACTTAATAGAAATTCTAAATCGATGTCGATTTGCTACTTCTAAATCAATGTCTATTTATTGTACCGTAATCATCTAATCATCTAATCGACTTACTACTCCGAATCATCTAATCATCTATCTATTGTACCGTACGTATCTATTTAAATTGCTACTCCGAATAAATATACCCTACAATTATATTTAAATTGCTACTCCGAATAAATCTACCCTACATTTACCCTTAAATCTACATCTAATACTATATCTACTACTACAAATATTAAAATGCTACAATGAACGGTGAAATTTTCAGAAATTTACCTCCAAATCGCTGCACAACACCTCTCTTCTTCCCTTCTTCTTCCTCCTCTCTTCTTCCCCTTCTTCTTCCTCCTCTCTTCTTCCCCTTCTTCTTCCTCTCCCTTCCTCTCTTTTCTTCTCCTTTCTTCCTCTCTTTTCTTCCTCTCCCTTCCTCTCTTTTCTTCTTCTTTCTTCCTCTCCCTTCCTCTCCCTCCCCGAAACGCCCGTGCCCCTTTGCTCCCTGTTCCCAGCACCGGCGGCGCGCTCGGGCTAGATATCCAGGCGTTATCGCCACGGCCCGTGGCGATTAGGCAGTTATCGCCACGAGCCGTGGCGATTACGACGCGTGGCCTGGCGGTTGGCGAGTAGCGCGCGCATTTAACTCCCTATCGCCATGGCTCGTGGCGATTTCCCTTCTATCGCCACGGCTCGTGGCGATTTCTGATTTATCGCCACGCGTCGTGTCGAGACTGGTAGAAATCGTCGGTGGCTCTGGCGTCACCTGCTATCGCCACGAGCTGTGGCGATTTGTGCCTAATCGCCAGCGGCCGTGGCGATTGGAGGCTATTTTCGCAATATTTTGAAATGCGGTATTATTTCTGAAATTTCTGAAAAAAAAATAATATTTAAAAAAAAACTCGCCCGAAGCCAGTCTCGGCCCCTAGGGTTGTCAACACTAGAGAAAGGAGGCTCAGTGCCCGCCAGTCGTGCCTCTTCGTCCTTCCTTTCCCATTGGCTCCTTTTGGTTGCATACCCCGACGTGCCAAGTCGATGGTGGTGTCTGTTTTTCATGGCAATGGCCTTGTTTGCTTCGCTCTTAAGCCGAAAGTCGTCTTCCCTCTTCATCTCCACAAAGGTTTCCCAGTCTCCGGGATTAATGAACCCACACTTCTCAAATGGCTCTTTATCCTTTTCAACGAACTCTTTGACTAAGAAACTCTTGAAATTCTTCCATGACTTATCTGCTGCTAGACCTGCAACTCTTCACACTTTAGCTTCAAGTTCAGAGGGGACTTCAAATGACATTAAGATTTCATCCACCACTCCCTTCCTCTCCGCCTTACTAAGCTGCTTCCATGACGTTAACGTGATGTTAACTCACTCCCGCACTACAATGCCACAGATTGTTCTAAACTTCTTCATCGTTTGTTCTGGTTGAATAGGGGCTCCAGAATACTCATCAACCGCAGCCACGACAAATCTGCCTTCTGGCTTCTGCGACCGCTTTTGACCTTTACATTTTGTTATTGCTGAAGAGTCTGGCATGTCAGGCGGCGACGACCCTCCCGGCGGGGATGAATTCTCGGCAGACATATCTACCAAATTCTCTACATTCTCAAGTTGTCATGCTTTAGAAACAAGAAGTGATAGACAATAAAACAATTTACAAATAACGGATAAACATTAACATCCAAACTTAGGTCCTTTAGTACATCCCTTACTTAAGAAAAGAAGAATAATAAATATAGATTAGTATAAACATTTTATATAGCTCTCCAAATCACAACAAGAGAACCGTTACTTCCTATTTTTGGATCCTATAACTTCTTCAAAGGACTAAAAGCACTGATGAATATATAACAAGCTAGTTGTCAACTTCAAGCGCAACATTAGAGACATAGCTATGGAAAAATCTTGTCAGACAATCAGATATCAACATTTAAAGAGTCATATTAGTAAAATTGGTAAAACAGACTATTCTTCCCAATGCAAACATGTGAAGACATTTGCTCAAATAGCTAGAGAACACAATGGAGATGTTTAAGTAGCAAAAACAGGAAATAATAACACTACAACTACTGCTACCTTCATCTCTTGCAAGCATGATCCTAATGCATAGCAACAAACCTAGGAACAAGAGAAGAACAACTGGAGGTAGCTAGGACATCAGTACATTGGAATAATTTGGAATCGGTGGGTGCAAACTCACGTGAACAGCCGATGTCGGTGGAGTCGAGCTCGGTGGCGGCGGCAGCAACAGCGTGGAGCTCTGGGCCGACGGTCGTCCTCCTCGCCGGCGGGGGCAGAAGGCAAAGATTAGGGCAATGTGGTGGCTGAAGGGCTCGGGGGAGACAGTGGAAGGGCTCAGGAACGGCGGCGCAAGGGCTAGGGGTGGTGGCGCTAGGGTCAGGGGGCGGGGGCGGCGGTGGTATGGCTCGGGGGCGGCCGGCAGTTAGGGCAAAACTTCTCGGGTGCTCCGGGGTCTGTTGGGACGATATATGAATTTGCATGAGAGTTGTGCGCGCGGGTGTCAAATTAAACGAAGTGGAGAATATCCTAGACGGTTTAAGTGCAGAACAGCCTAGGATGTTGTAGACACGAACTGTCTGGGATTATACATATCGTAGATGGTTGGGAGATATAGTATCCCAGACGCTTACTAAAATGAATCGTCTGCGATATTTATAATATCTCAGACGGATGTAGAGTTAAACCGTCTGTGATATTTGTATCCTGGTGAAACCATCTAGGATAGGCATCGTACTAGACGATTGCTCGTAAGAACCGTCTGAGATACTTATCGCATATGAGCAGACCATTTAAATATCACAGAAATTCATAGTTTTCACAACAATATATAGCACATGAATAAGAGGCAGAAGTAAAAACATACATATATCCATTTCACATACACAAAAGATCATGTCATGGATTTCACAATTTTTACAACAATAAGCCATGAACTTAATATTGTAGTGCTGGAACCTCCTATTAAGCTCCAAAGAGGCTCAAACAAAGGTATGCTCCAAAGAGGCTCCAATTGAGCTTCAAGTATGCTCCAGTCTGTTCATCACTCACATGTGCATGCATAACTCATCAAATGTATGATATAACTGTTATAAGTCATGACAAATATTTAAAAAATAGCTCAATTCAGCAGTACTAATATGTTACATACACATTTCATCCCTCATGTACTTGCATATTTCCTTTAAATAGTAGCCATTCATGATAATCGTCGCGTGCATAGGCAGCCTCATCAAGTAGTTCTTCGTCGAGCAGCATGCGGTCTCCGATTGGAGGCAAATCATCAAATTGATTATACTCTTCATCGTCCACTACATTCTCAACTCCGACTATTTTCCTCTTTCCTTGCATCACCACGTGACGCCTTTTATTTGACAAGTCCGTAACATAGAAGATTTGGACAACCTGCTTCGCCAGCATGAATGGTTCCTCTTTGTATGCAAAGCGGTTGAGGTCAACAGTGGTGACACCGTACTTGTCGATTTGAACATGTTGGAGATTGACCCAACAACATGGAAACAATGGTATGTTAAAATGACTATAATCGAGCTCCCATATATCCTCTATAGACCCATAGTATGAACTTCTCTTCCCAGCTGCATCAAATGCATCAATACGGACAGCGCTATTCTGGTTTGTGCTCTTTGTGTCCTGCTTTCTTGTGTAAAATGTGTATCCATTTATGTCATATCCTTGCCAAGTCGCAACTGTGAATGTTGGTCCCTTTGCTAGCCAGGTAAGCATATCAGTTCACGACCCCTGACACAGTCGATGCTTGAACCACAGGTTGAACGTTTTGTTGTGCTCTTTCGTCCTCCAAGCATCCGTCGCCTTTGGATAATCTTGTCTCAGCTTCACCTTGTTCTCCTCGATATATGGGGACACCGAAGTCATGTGCTGCAGTACAGTGAAATGGGCTTGCGCATGGCCAACCCGATTGGCATTGATAGCTTTCCTTCCGATGGTCCCGATGCCTTGAAGCCTTCCCTCGTGGCGAGATCTAAGAACACCTATAGGCTCGGCTTTAGCCATATAGTTCATGCAAAACTCAACAACTTCTTCCACTGCGTAACTTTCTACGATGCTGCCCTTCGGTCGATATCGATTCCTCACATAAGCCTTGAGAATTCCCATATATCGCTCGAACGGGTACATACTACGAAGGAAAACCGGGCCGCACATCTTTATCCCGTGAACAAGGTGAATAATAAGATGGACCATGACATCAAAGCACGATGGTGGGAAATACATTTCAAGCTGACAAAGAGTGAACACCAACTCCTCTTGCAGTTGATCAAGTTCAGAGGGATCCATGACCTTATGTGAGATCTTGTTAAAGAATGAACATAATCTCATAATTGTTTCTCGGACCTCGATCAGCAGAATACTCCAGATTGCAACTGACAACATCTAGGTCATCAGAATATGACAATCGTGAGACTTTATGCCAACTAATTTCAAGTCCTCCATCGAAACAAGCTTTTTTATGTTCGCAGAGTACCCAGACGGAACTTTCACACCATGCAAAAACTTGCACAGTTTATTTCTCTCAGCCTTTGATAGAGTGTAGCAAGCTGGGGGGAGGTAAGTTCGCCCTTTCTCAGTTACTACTGGTGCGAGCTCAAGTCTAATGCCCATATCGACCAGGTCTAGTCGTGCCTTGACTCCATCCTTTGTTTTCTCCTTAATGTTAAGCAACAGACCCATCACACTGTCACACACATTTTTCTCAACGTATATGACATCGATGCAGTGACGAACTTCTAGATCCTTCCAATAAGGTAAGTTCCAGAATATGACTCTCTTCTTCCGGGGGGGGCGCCTTCTCACGGGTCGTCAATTTTCATCTTTTTCCAAGCATAACATTGATGTCTTTAACCATGTCATACACTTCTGTCCTGCGGTAAGGCTTGGTATTGGACCGTGCTCCGTATTCCCATCGAATTGCTTCTTCAACTTGCGGTACGGGTGATCTCTTCGCAAGAACCTACGGTGCCGCATGTAGACGGTCTTGCGTGAGTTCTTTAGGTACACGCTCGCGGTATCATCTATGCAAGTAACACATGCATTGCCTCCTTTCGTACTTTGGCCCGACGTATTACTAAAAGCAGGATAATCATGGATATGCAGAACAACAAGGATCATAGAGAAAAATACTCCTTTTTGAACGCATCCCATACATGTACCCCTGGATTCCACAATGTCTACAGGTCATCGTACAATGGTGCAAAGTACACATCGATGTCTTACCAAGTTGCCTTGGCCCTTGAATAAGTATCGACATCATAATATACTTCCACTTCATGCACAACCAAGGAGGGAGATTATAAGTACAAAGAAGCACTGGCCAAGTGCTGTGTCGGTTGCTCATGCTGCCAAAAGGATTCATTCCATCTGTACTCAATCCAAACCTTATGTTTCTCACTTCATCACCGAAGTCTTCATACTTCCTATCAATGTTTCTCCATTGTACGGCATCTGCGGGATGTCTGTACTTTCCATCAACATTCCTCCTCTCGGTATGCCAACACATCAGTTCAGCCTCCTTTCGATTTGCAAATAAACGCTTCAGACGGGGAATTAATCACTTCCTCACCATCGTCGATGCCTTCTGGTTCAGTACTCTTGTGCTTGTAGCGAGATGCTTTACACACAAGACATGAATGCAAATCTGCAAACTCTTTACGATAGAGTATGCAGTCATTGGGACACGCATGTATTCTTTTAACTTCCAATCCCAAAGGACAAAGAACTTGCTTGGCTTTGTACGTAGTTATCGGCAACTGATTTTCCTCTGGGAGCATGTCTGCTAATAGGCTTAATAGCGCAGTGAAACTCTTGTCGGACCATCTGTTGCTTGCCTTCAATTTCAATAGCTCGAGCACGGATGATATCCTTATGAATTTTGGCTTACATCTCGGGAACAATGGTTTCTTCGAGTCCGCCGCCAATCTACGGAATTTACTGTTACCATCATCGTCAAGGTCGTTTCCCTCAGCGTCCCGAAGCATTTGATCTAAATTGTGCATTTCATCATCTTCTGATAACTCATTATAAAATCTGCACTACAATCGACTACATCTGGAATATCAGTCACTCCGTCATCGCCTCTATTACTATCTTCACGTATGACGACCTCCTCCTCACCGTGTTTGGTCCAACATGTATACCCATCTTTGAAACCTCTTTGGATCAAGTGTGCTTCGATCTGCCTTATGTTGTTGAACATCTTCACGTTATCACAGTCAATGCATGGACAACATATGTATTCACTCCCCTTATTGAGCATATCCCCTTCGGCGGCTCTTCTAAAATCAATCAAGCCCTTAATGTATTCATCACTCACACAACTGTAATTGTACATCTATCTTCGATCCATCTATGCTACGCATGTAACATCCCCATTCTAAGTTCCTTTTTGATTGTGCATATCATGGCATGTCATGGCATTGCATAGTTGAAGTAAATTCTGATTTAGAGTTTAGTTTGAAGCCAAAAGAGAGGTGGCAAATATTTATATACAAGTTGGTAAAACGTGTGAGAAAGGAACAAAGGAATCCGAACTTCTAGTCGAATCTGATTTTGAATTGAAGAAAAATGTTGAATTTCAGAATAGGTTTGAAATTAAACCTGGGTTGAATTTTGTAGAAACAAAATAGAAAATGAAAAGAAAACAAAACCCTAAAACCTAACCTATCTAACCCCCCCCCGGCTGGGCCTTTTCTTCCGGCCCAGTTCTCTCCCCCGCGCGGCCCATCCTGCCCGCCGCCCCCCCTTCTCCCTCCTCACCCCTCCTCTCACTCGGCGCCACCTCCACTCCCCCATGGCCGCCTCGTGGCGCCTCCTCTCTGTCACCCGGCGCCATCTCACCCCGGCCACTCCCGAGCCCCCTAAAACCCCCTCCCCTCGGTGCACTCGCCCCCCCCTCCTCCCTCTCTTGCTCGCTCCGCCCCCCCTCTGCCGAGCTCCCCACCGCGGTGCCCTCCGCCTCCATTGCTCGACGGAGCCCCTTCACCGCCTCCCCGAGCCTCCACCCGCCACTCCCCCGAGCACCGCTCCTCCTCGCTCCAACCTCCTCGCCGACCCCCACCCCGGCGACCTCGCCCCGCCATCGACGCCCCGAGCTCGCCGCTGCTTCCCCGGAGCCCCGTCGTACCACCTCACCGCCTCGAGCCCGCCGCCACCTCGCTCGGCTCCCCGACGCCGTCGAGCTCCCCTCCGCAGGTCGCCTCCCCGCCACCAGGACTCGCCGCCGCTTCCCAGAGCTCCGCACGACGCCGTCAACCGCCGCCTCGGTCCAGCCCGCCGCCCGTCGCCGGAGCTTCTCGTCGCCCCCGTCGCCGAGTCCTCACCTCCGAGCACCTCGCCGTTGCCGCGCCCGAGCCAACCGCCGCCTCACCCAACGCACGCCTCCTCCCCGCCGGTGAGCGCCGCTGGCCAACCGAGCCCAGGCAGTGGACTCTCGGCAAGTAGCAGGGTTAAGTAAATTAGTTAGGTAGTTAATGGTTAGTAGAGGTAGTTAGCTGTGTTAGTAGTTAGTTTTGTTAGGTAATTAGGTTAGTAGTTAGGTTGGTTAGTTAATTAGTTAGGGTTAGTTATTTGGTTAGGTCAGTAAGGTAGTTGTTTTAGTTAGGGTTTAGTTAGTAGCTTAATTAGACTAAGTGTAATTATTAACTAGTGTGCTAATTGCTGCATTAATTGCTAATGATTCTAAACCGACAGCTTAAATGCTTCTATTAATGGCATCAGTGTATTAAATGAACTCTGTTGATAGTATGTCTATGACAGCCGGGTCCCACATGTAAGGAATTAGGGAAAAGAATTAAAAGAAAAGAAAAGAGCTGACTGGTAGGCCCCACATGTCATAGGCTCTATTCATGTTGACCCTAGTTGACCCCAGGGCCCACTTGTCATTCTCTGTAACTAGGGTTGAGCTGAGTAACAAATTTAATTCTGAAATTCTTTACTGAGAAAAATACAACAAAGGGGTTTAAATCTTGTTAAATTCGTAGAAAATTCATCTGAACTCAGAAAATTGCAAATAATATATCGAAATGTTCAGAAAAATGAACTATATTCAATCATGTCATGTTCATCCATGTTTGCATACTAGGAAAAGTAAAATTGACTAAAAACTCCAATTAGGGTTTCCCCGAACTCCCGGAGAAATTCGGATCGCGATAATTCGAGCGTCCGGACTCCGATTAACCTGATTCCAGTTGCGTTAGTTTGCATTTCGAATCCTCTAGCTCATGGCATACATTGCATCTCATGCTGAAGTTCATCATCGTGGTGTTCACACTGCGCTTGTTTCTGTGTTTTCGTTCTTCCGATAGGACCGGAAGAGCACGACGAATATAACTTTGAGCAGGAACAGGATCTAATCGTTGAACCGCAAGGCAAGCAGCCCCCTTTGACCATCTTGAGGATAACCCATTATTTGCAACTTACTATTTGCTTTTAAAATCGTATTGCATGCGTTCCACTGATATTTTATGCTAAGTGTGAACCCTATCCTTTGCATGAAAACTTACTTTGTCGCTCAATCAACACCACCGACCCTCCCAACCTATTTAGAGTGAATTACTTGTGTTGTAATATTGCTATTCTAGCTCATGATGCTTAGACCTGCTTAGTTGGATTCAAGTCGTAATTCCTAGGATGGCAGACAAAACACAATACTCTGGATGGGTTAGCGGTTAGGTGGTTGTTCACCGGGCGGTTGTTAATAAATTTGACTAATCTCAAATCGGGCATCGACGAGAGGCCATGCTGGGAGCATGGTGGGTTATCTCGTTAATCCCACAAGGACCGGTTCCCGGTGTCCTTTCGAACCAAGATTTGCGTGCTTCTACGCGGGTGGTATAATGGGCCACCCACGACCGAATAATCTGTCTAGGCTTAGGATATGAGCTGCATAGTTTGCCGTTTTCGTGACTTGGGTGCGTGGAAAATAAGGAGGTGGTGTGATGCAACAATATAGGAGTGAGGGGTACACACGGTCCGGGACCGGGGATGTATCACCTGCCACAACTAGTGGGACCGCGTCGAAGTATCGGCTGAACTATCGTTCGCGGACTAGCCTATTAGGGCGGCTCATACCTAGGTCGAAAACATTGTAAAGGTCGTGTTCAACCTCCCTCTGCTAGCACACCTCGTGAAAGTGTGTTCTCGGTAGCACTAAGAGTCGGTTGATACGCGTAGGTAAAGATGTACACCCCTGCAGGGTTTAAACTATTCGAATAGCCGTGTCCGCGGTTAGGGACAGCTTGGTAAGAATCCGCATCGAATTAGACAAGTATAACCCTAATCTAAAACTTGCCAACTTAAGGATGTAGTTTTAGTGATTGCTTCCTCCCTGGTGGTCGAGGAAGAATTGAGGGTTTCGTGTGTTCGACGGTCTGCTTTAGGTTTATTATGCAGTTTCAGCTCTTCTCCTTGCAAAGTATTCCAGTAGACAGATTTCAATCTACTTACAGGTATTGTGAAGAATAAATTAGCTTTCTGCAAAAATAGTCCACAGATAGCCCCCTTCTTGATACCGATGCATCTATTATTAATTTCCCCTATAAGTCTTGCGGAGTACATTTTGTACTCACCTTGCATTCGTTGATATTATTTCCGTGCAGAGGAAACCACTCCCGCAGCGGAGGGTTTCTACGTTGAGGTAGACGCCGACATCGACTAGTCGCTGGTGATCCCGGGCAGTGGTCCTGCCCTGGGTTCGGCAGCTTGGTTTGTTCTGCCACCACTTTTGGCCCTACCCTTAGACTTCTCAGCCAAACTTATGCTTCCGCTGTGTAAATAACTTTTGGTATGTATATGTGTTGTTAAGTTTCCGAACAACTAGTATTATTGCAGTTTCGGTCGTAGAGTCTCTGTGATGATGCTGGTTTGTTCTCCCCCCTGTATCGTGCACAATGCGTGTATGTTTGAAGTGCATGATGCAGGTAGGATTTCAGAGTCTTTAACATAGAGTCATTAAGTTTAATTACTCCTGTGAAGCGACTCTCCACTGAGAGGTTGGGAACTATATCACCCTACTCCAGCCGCGCATTAATTTGCCGGGACGAGGTCGGGGTTGATGTTCCGGCTCAGTGGGAAAGAGTGAGGAGACCATATCACCCTACTGCTCTGTGCATTGAACTGCCAGGGTAAGCTTTGGGGTTGAAGTCTCGGGCTATTCGAAGCCATATCACTCCACTCCTCTCAGATTTGACCCCCGTGAGTTGAGGTCGGGGTTGACGTTTCGATTTAGCGAGTGATTCCTCTTAAGACTCTCTGTTACGGAATCTGGGGTCCGACAACGCATTAAATATTTAAATTCATTAATGTAAATTACAATTATTACTCTTCTATTTAACAAGAATAATTTATATTATTTAGTCATAAATCTAATCTTTCATTAATCAATTATCAAAATGCTAAGTCATCGATCATCTCTATCTCTTTTCTCTATGCCAACACTACGAAAATCATCACTATTCAATCCATTCCTCTCTGAATTATCTCTATTGGCTCCACACCTAGAAAAACCCCCAAGTCAAATAATTCACCACTAGGGAAATCGTCATGACTATTTGATCCATTCCTCTCTCTCAATATTATCTCTCTTCTCTCCATGCCTAGCTAGCAACTTCGTCTAATTTAAACCCCAAATCAAATAATTCAACACATTCTCTCCACTTAGTTCTTACTTTTGATAAATGAAATGAAAAATACATGCAATGAATGGAGAAAACTACTCTAATGTGAATACAAAGCTTTACTAACCTTTCAAAATCAATAGCCAAGAGATCTTCCAATATCTCTTGCATATCCTCCCTCTTCACTCCAAAAATCACCCCAAAATCGCCTTTACTGCACCCACCAGAAATAACCTAGATCCAGATCTGTCTGGTGGGTGGTCGGGCACGGGCAATAAAGGTAGGATATATCTTAGCCGGCTAAAATAAAAACAGTCTGGGATACTAGGATTATCCCAGGCTCTTTTTGAAAAAACAGCCTAAGATATATCCCAGACAGTTGTTTTGTACATAACCGTCTGGGATAGTGTAAAACATCCCAACCGATTAATCTTAGAAAACCGTCTGGGATACTATCCCAGACGGTTTTTGTCCGAAACGGTCTAGGATTGCAATCCATCGGAAGCATCCACACTTTGCCCAAATTTTTTTTAGATTGTTTCCTATTTTCAACCGTCTGCGATTAGATTTATCCGAGACTGTTCGACTGAACAGTCTAGGATTAGCCGTCAGATATGCTTGTTTCTATACTAGTGCATACTGTTTCCTACGTCACGATTAAACACAAAAACTTTTCGCAAATAAATAAATAAACACAAAAAAGTGTTTCCCACGCGTGGTAAAATACATTGGCCGTGGGAGAACTAGCTACCACATATTTTCTATCAGCTGAAGCTTTAAGGTTCTCAAATAGTTTTTGAATTATACGATTCCACACGAGTAGTTAGTTTCCTTAAATTGATTTTAATTGTTGTGGCATAAGAAATGATTATACAACACTATAAGGGCTCTGAATTACCGGGAAGCATGGGGGCGTGTAGCTTTCATAGGACACGCTGCCTCAAGTGAAAATGCAGTTCAACTTTCCAAGTCGTCGAGTAAAAATGGAGTGCAACTTCTCAAGTCCTCGGGTGAAAATGGAATGCAGTTTCCCAAGTCCTCAAGCGAAATTGCGATGCAACTTCCCAAGTATTGGCGCATCAGGTAATATATATAGGTTTGTGCAAAGTCAGTCAATGCTTTTGTTTTCACGTGGTGATGTGATAGTGGTCCTTTTCTTAATTCTGCAAGGCTATCACTGATCTGTACTAGCCATGTTGTACCACATGGTCCCATCACCATAAATTGCTTAATATATACGTGGTATCGCAGGTAATATATGTTACATATACACAAGCACTTTCTTCAAGGCTAATGGCGCCGAAGGCAGATTGCTTGAGATATATGTGTATTTCAGAAGAAAAAAACCATTCTCTGCTTTCGATTTTGTAGCGGCAGCGTCGATGTTAAGAATTCGGTCTTTCGGAGAAGCTGCAAAGTTTAGGACATATTTCTAGCACACAAAATTTCATGTTATAATAGTCATCGAATGTAATTACTTCATGTTGTATACATGCCTGCAAAACTTCACAGAACTAGTACGCATCCAAAGCTGAAAGGAAGACTGACATACCAGTGTAACAAGATCCTCCAGTGATGCGGCGACATGTTAAACGCTGGTTCCATCGGTCAAGATCCAGGGAACTCGGCCTTATATAAGAACCTGTGCTCATAGGAACTCTCCTTTTTTATCGTTCCTCTTAACTCTACATGCTAAAAAGGATGTTGGATACACGGGAGAACTACATACTAATATGCACCTAAATTCAAGTAGAGAAATTGTCCGCGCAGAAAAAGAGTAGAGAGAGCTTGCAATTAAGTGATGACATTGTAGATCCACTCCGTCCAACTAAGTTGGGGACTCGTTGCACAATGCTAAGAGAACAGTTATGCTACAAGGGTATCTGGTGCTACCGTCTTCGCTAGATTGTAGAACGTCGGATCCAAATGGAGGGACATGATGACATCAGTTACTTGGCTACTCTCACCCCACCGGTACACTTGTAATTCGCCCTGAACATAAAAAATTTTAGCAACCATATCTATTTTGTTAATTAAGCAAAGACAGTATAAGTAATTGAAGAAACTGAAGGAAACACAAGCAAGAGAGACTCACTGATAAAAGCAAAAGTTACATCATAGTACGTACTTTGAAGTCGTCATCTCTAGTTCCGCCCATCGCATCTTGACGTTTCTCTGAGCCTCGGTGAAGGAACTACAGAAGGTCAAACCTACACAAGTTAGACTAACCTCAAATTAAGGTTGAAGAGCCGCATGAGCCACCCATCACAAAAGTGGTAACTTAATACCATTGAATGCACTTTCGTCAGGGACACACCCCTTGTACGAAAGGACGAAACTAGAGAACCACTGACCAAAACAAGCTCGACACCATCGTCGCCGCCACCACCTCCAAGTTAGGCCAAAACACCAGACAACAATCCACCGGATCGGGAACCATCGATCCGAGTGGCACAAAACACCACTGGTTCCCGGTGTTGGTCGCGTCGACCACATCCGAACGGGTGTAGAGCTAGGAGACTTTTATGCCGTACGACGCCACCTCCACTATGAGGATACGGCCGTCAATGACACACATACCTAATATAGAAGGGATCTAATCCGCATGAGAGAATTACACTCCATCTCTTTCCTCTCCCAACCCATTCCTCTCGCCAACACAATGTAATAGGGATTGCTGATCAATTCTTTAAGGTGATCCCACACAGACATACCTAGTGATACCATTATTTAGATGCTATACCATGCTCGCAACCTCAAAAAGGAAAATCATTCGAGCTAACTTCAAACAGGTTTCATGAAGAGAATATTGCAGTAGATAAAATCATATAAGCAAACCGGAAAGCATTTCACATATGGTTAATCCACACATCATCCATAAAAGAAGAAACTGATGAGCTTGTGGCCTAGTGGCAGTGAGGTTATTCGTTTCCACCAACACGGGTTCAATCGCTAGCTATGACATGGCGTGCTGTATTTATTTGGAGTATACACACGCTGTAAGCGTGCACGTTAACTGAGACAACACGGGTCTATGTTAAGTAGGATCGGTTGAGTCGTAACTAGTTTGTAACGTGATAGAAAAGCGTACATGTGTGAACGTGTGGTCATGCATGTGAGTATGATGTATAAATTGACTACATTTTGTTTTATACTCTCACAAAAATAAATAAATAAATTCACACTATACTCATTTCTAGGGCGTGTTACCATGCGGGGGCAAATGTCCGTTGTGCGCAAACCTTAAAAACAAGGGCATACATGAGGATCACCACGAGCATACTGAAATCTCTGAAGTTTCGTTCTAGCATATTTGGGTCATTTTCGGCCCGTACTCCCCGTACATTGGCATTTTTAGTTTAGAACTGGTGACAAAGAGACGAAGGATAAGCCAAACAGCAGACGAAACATTTGCTAGTTTTCTGATATTACTTATCCCTAGGGGACAGTTCTATTGGGCACTTCACATTTCCATTAATTTTTCAGACTTACTTCCATTTGTTTATTACCTCGACAACTGTATTCTTGCTGGAGCATCGAGCTAACAGTTTTTTAGTATGTCGATGTGCCCAAGAAAATATACAAATGAGTGGGGATGTTCATCGACCAAACTTTGGGAGTTTGCATTGGTCACATGAGTTAACAATGACATGCGTCCTGTCTGATCAGATAGGAAAGGACAGTACATTTTTATTTTTCTAAAACATCACTCCGGAAGGGGATCGATTATAAACAGTGTGAAAATAAAAAACAGGAACACGATAAAATGACTGGTGATGAAAAACTAACAAAAATGATACTACTAGATAGAAGTGAAAATCTACCCCCAGAGGAGTGCACCTGGGTCATCTTCCTCCTCCGCCTGGGTGCGCTCCCCTCCCACACGGTGCAATGCTATTTCCCGGTCCAGATATGTATGGATGGATCCTTGCTAGTTAAAGAACCATGGTTACACTTAACTCAAGAATAGATTGCACTTTGCACCACCTAAAATACACCTAGTTTCATACAAACACAACAGCGTGCAAATGTGTCTCTTAACACCACCTAAAATGACATGTTAGTAATTAATGATCGCACCTCTCAAATTATTGCGTCCTTTTGTTTATCTAGAGAAAGAAACTAAAGGGTTGAGACGTCCAAACCTGACAGCACAAAGCTGCCTAATTCACACAAAAATTTGGCACTATTAGTCGGAATTTTGGATCATATTTGCTACCCAACCAACCTAGGATGCAGGCCTCTTCTCTTTTTTTTTAATACAGAAAAGACGAGGCAGATGTAAAGAAAAGGAAATTCGATTCTTCCATAAATATACATAATTTTTTTTGCTGCATGTAGTAATGTTAGATGTACACGGATGATTTCTAATTAAGTTCAAATATACGCCTATATGGCATGACTTAGACTTCAGTTATGATAATGAATGCGACGTCGGATAATTCTAAAAGTATCTTTGTCGAAAAGCAAGTACCGGTTACTGTACGAAAGTGAAAATTCTACATGTCGTACGATATGATGGTGACCAATTTTGAAGCAGCTGGGCGTGGGCGTTCCAAATGTAGAACATGTTTCTGCTCTAACGTGGAGAAATTAAGAGTGAGTCTTGATTAGTCACGTTTAATGCAATACTGCTAGATTTGGACCCCTTTAGATAGAAGGATTTACTAATGATTTTCGTGGTTTTTTAATTCATAGAAACTTTTTCTGTAGAGGTCTTAGAATCAAATGAACGAGACCACCGTTCAAAATTCCTAGTGATTGCTTTTCTACGCTCCTCTCACCCTCTCCCCCTACCCTCAATTATAGGATTCCTATAACAAGAGGCTAGATTATTACAAATTTTTCATTAGTTTATATGACAACTATAACATACACTTAACTCCTAACAAAAAAATTTGAAATTTTCTTGTGGTGCAATCAAAATATCTTCTATTAATTATTCACATAGAATTTAACATGTCATGCCATCTAATTTCTATTTTTTTTTCCATCCCAATGTTCCAATGCTACAGCGGGAAGTGCTGAAACCTGAAATGCAAACAAGAGTGGATCGGATGACCAATATGATTCAAGGGTATACTAACAAGCTCAAGCGGCGTGCAACTTCAATATCGGTTCCTACAGGAATTGGATAATAGTGTGACTGTTTTATCTAGCAAAATGTTAGTTTCAGTTTTATTCTGGTCTGCAATCGTGAGTGGGTGTCTCTGCAGCTACTCTTTTATGTTTGTAATCCTGCTTTGTTTCTAGACTTTATATATGAAAAGTCTGAAATAGAGTAATTTGGGTCATTTAAAAGGCGTTTTCCATATGGTTTTCTATGCATACACTAAAGTACAATTTCCAAAGGAAACAGAAGTTATGTTGTGCTTGGTATATATATTTTGTGCAGTGGTTATCTCCATGATAGGAAAGCATGATCGATTTACTTTTTGTTCCGTAGGAAGTTATGGAGACATACATGTATAATGTTCAGGCTCCAGAAACTTCATGCTTCTTTTGTAGTCATGTTTTCTTTTTGTCTCTTTTGCAACTGCGGCTCAAAACACACACCAAAAATGCTTTGAAAGACGCAGAGAGAGTCGGGAGATCATACCAAGTCCCATCCAACGGCTTCAACGATCCGGTCTGGACCTCCTCGTCACCTCCGATAGCTTCCATGCCCGGATCGCTTGCCACTGAATCCATCTCCCCAACGCCAATGATGTTAAACATGAGGTGCACCGCCACAAGTCTTTGGATCCGAGTACCGGGTTCAAGGAAGACGACGTGCATGGAGACGAATGAGAGAGTTTGAGAAGGCAGACGATGACACCAAGCCATCGGATCCGGCCTCCACCACCACTGGAGCCACCAGATCTAGCGGCTCCTCTTGCGGCTCGAGAAGGATAAGAGGAGAGTGGCGGCGACACTTGCAGGGAGGGCGGTGCTCTTAGGGAGGGGTAGAGACGGGCAACACTTTGATTAGATTTTGGATTGTCCCCTCTCCTAGACCTTGGATCTCACTTAAGTGCATAGATCTTAGACGTTCGATCGTTGTAACATAGAAATCCTGTAAGAAATATTTTTTTACCTATGCAATATCTGTTCGACTTATATGTGGTTTTCAACATTTATTTATGGTCATAGTATTCAATTCAATGCAAAAATATTCATATCATGGAATTGATGCTTATGATCGGAAATAAATGATGCAGAATTAACTCGAGGAATTAATACTCGAAGTGTCGAGGACTGCTTTGCTGGAATACAATAAATGAATTAATTGAGATCGACTTTATTAAAATTTATATGTAAGTATATGTTTTACCCGGATACATCACAAGGTGTAATAACTAGGTTTGTTTTGCAGGATCGGCTCTGCAGATTGTTGGCCCACATGATCAAATTGGTTATCTCCATGATAGGAAAGCATGATCAATTTCCAATTTCCAATTTGATAATGACTCACACATGTGTGCTAGGGACTAGTATATTTTAGACTCATATAACAGGCCTAGTTGATCGTGCTTGGTGACATGGCTTAGGAGTCTAACGGTTTTCCAAAAGTAGGTGAAACACCTAGAAGTGGAGTCTATAAATAGGTCCCTACGCTCTAGTCTCAGATGCAATTATGAGTGGCACCACGGAAAAAGCAGACGAAAAGAGGTTAGACCGGATAACTCCACAAAACCCTAACAATATCGTTGCAACATTTAACTCATGGTGCAATAAAAGCATGAAAAAATACATGTGACATTTGCATCATTTCAAATAAATTTGCCAGAGCTCGGAATCAGGTGTGACTTAAAAGAACGATTTTTCACCAAAGACCGAGTAGTCACCCAACACACCATGCGCTCACCAAGAACGTCGTATGCCTTCTTTGTTTGGTGGCCCGACACCTAACCAACACACAACATACACATACTTAGTCGTATGTATCATTGCTAGTCAAGCCAGCTAGAAGCAAACACCATTCGGTAAGCCATACACAATACCAAACACCCTTGTAGAGGCTCTGGTGCTCGTAACCTGGTACGATCATCGCAATCGCTCAGAGGAGCCTAATACCTGTGCCCACACCTTAACCTAGCTGGCCAAAGCGTAGACTAGTGGGTCGTCCGAAAGCTTGGCACAGCTACCTACACCCTGCCAAGCCGGCAATCGCATCGCCGCTTGCGGGTCACTCTACTAAAACGATCATCAAAATCGTACAAGGTACAGATACCAGATCTCTACCGTCAGTTCATACACTTCATATCATTCATGCAATGTGTATGAAGGGACATAATGAACAACTTGGAAATCACAACACAAACTTTAAATCAAGAATTAACATAAAAATAAATCACGTTCCTTAAAAACATGGGCAATTTAGATACTTACAGGGAAAAGACTTGGAGGTCGCAGTTGATAACTTGATACCTCAATAACAGTGGAAACATAAAGAAACATACAGCGGAAACATAAAGAAACATAAAATCCGATGGACCATGGGACCATAATCAAAACCCATAAATGTCCATAAGGCCTTTAGTCGAATGGTTAAAGTAAACAAGTGCTAATGAGAGAACTCTTTACAACAATTTACCTGTCCAAAATAAAAAGGAAATGGAATTCCACTGCTCGTAAGACTTAGTTGCACTTATGAATTGTAGCATGGCATATGAAAATAAAGTAGCATATCAATTAACATTAGAATCATAAAGATTTAAAGCCATTGTAGTGTCATTCACATTTGTCCAAGTACCGTTAGGACAAAAATTAATTTCGTATACTGGGCTAACTACCCAATACCCAATTACAATGGTGAGGTTCAAAATGTTCATGCTTGTCTAGATACCGTTAGGACCAAACCAATTATGATATTGAGCTAACCACCCAATATCCAATTAAGATTTCCTAGTATTGGGCTAACCACCCAATACACAATTACAATTCGTGATACTGGGCTAACCACCCAATATCCAATTAAGATTTCAGGTATTGGGCTAACCACCCAATACCCAATTAATTCACACAAAATGTAAACCGTTTAGCATCACTAACGAGCGTTCTGATGGTTCTACAAACGAGGGTTGCAAAGCCCCAAGTGGATGACATCCAATCCAGAATCGCTTGCAATTGGGATCACAATCCACATGCGGCTGATAGGGGGTAATCGGGTGATCAACCCATAAACATGATGAGTGATAATGGCTAACCACCATTATTTGATGAAATTGGCTAAACCACCAATTCACCCCCAGGTTGTCACTATCACTAGTCCCTTCGTCACTCTTACTCACTGGTTTAGGTTGAATTAGGTAGGTTTTAAATATTCATGCGTCAACCAATATTTAATCAAGGCAATTAAACATAATGACATAGAATTAATTAATTGTATGACAGACAAACAACTCTTTGCTTGCCTGGTTGTTGCATGAAGGTGCAATACTTCCAATTTCAATCTCAAAAGAATTCCAAAACTTTGAAATATCGGCAAGAAGCAAAATAGCCCTTGAAAGAAAAAAGAAGTCTAAGGGACTATTTGAAATAGTCTAGATATGTATGGAATGTATGCTGGAATGAATCAAGGTGGATTATGAAATTCATATAAAGGATTATTTAGTCATACGGTGTGCACGACTTTGGTTATGTTATAAGCTTAACATGAATACAGGCATGATGCATATATCTATGGCATTTTCTAGTGTTAATTAGGATTTTATAGGACCTAGCAAGGTATACTTTTATTTAACATGCAATTTGGGATTCAATATGTTTCATAGAAATAATATGTGTTAATTGAACATTATGTGTCATTGTTCATAGCTTGATTGCCACAAGTTTTACAGAGTTTATAATTCAATTCTTACATTAGCATGCTCATTTGTATTACTTAAAGTAGTATTTTATAATTAAAAGTAATCTAGACAACAGAATGATGTCAGACGTAGTTTATGGATGGTTTATCGAAATTAGATAAATAAGCAATTTGAATGATGATATTAATCTTAAGTGTATTTCATGATAACCAAGGGTAGAGCACCGAACTAAGCTCAGAATGTTTCTGCCCTGACGGCAACATACAACTAACAATTCCCGAATCGCACAATTCATCCCATTTGCCGTAATCCTCACTAAAAATCATATCCAGAAGTAATATTGATGTGTGAACACGACACTATCATCGATGAGGACGGTCTGGCTGCGGATTGACTTTATTCATGGCGTCGCTTTCTTCATGGTCGACGTCACCTGGATCCTTGGACATTCGATGACATCTCCTTCTCCTTCCACACTACTCCACCTCCACCTTCCTTCACTGCCCACGAAGACTAGCGGCAAGAATGGCAAACGGAGACAGTGGCATACGTCAGCAGCGACATGCGACAGTAGCATGATCGAGACGATGGTAGTCTGCGGCGCCAACGGGACAGCGGCACGGGGAGCACAGGAGATGAATAGCGAGGTGGCATTGGCAGGCGCTAGCAGCCGAGCGGCACCGGACAGGGGAGGCAATGGCGCGCGCCTGTGGCATCACATATGCAGGCACTGTGGCAGTGACGCGTGTGGCAGCAAGCCCATGGGAAGAGACTCACCAGGGCAGGGCTGGCCAGGACCCACGGAGATGGCGGCGCGGGCTTCAGCACGGCTCGTCGCGGCATTAGGGAGGAGGCGGCTGGAGGAGGGGCGTGGCGGCACCCTGCACCATTGAGCGATGACGGGGCCAGAGGCCGTGAGTGGCGGTAGTCGGCTCCACCGAAGGTGACATTGTGTCGGGAGCAAGGAAGAGGCATGATAAAGGCGCCGTGCATGAGGAGGAGGAAGAAAGGGGCACTTTAGTTGGGAGAGGGCAGGCGGTTCACAACGAGGAGGTGACCTGCTGGCGGTGAAAGCAGCCAGCCCTGCTCCGGTGGCTGGCGGTGCCGATGGCTGTCCCGTTTAGTCGAGGCGGTGGGACGCAGCACGGGCAGCAGCCAGGCGAGGAGAGGTGGGGTAGTGTGTAGCGGCCAGCTTAGGAGGCGGCGGCGATTCCTAAGGGAGTAGCAGCGGCAAGAATGGATAGGTGAATGGGGGTCGGTCCATTGGATAAGGACTGGTTGACCCCTTATATATATATATAATTACCTTTTACTTATTTTTTATGTGTATAATTATTATTTTAACTTTAGTTATCTTTATTTTTTATTATTATGATTTCTGGATTAATCTTGGCCCTCAAAATTTGGTTAAACTCTAATGGAAGCATTGGTTGTCTGAATTCATCAAATAAATAGTCTATTTCGGTTATCTCAGCAACACGGACATGAGTGCGGAACCGGATCGCCCATTCGACGCTCAGATCTTTAATTCCATTTTTCTTTTATCATTTTGGTTTGCTTTTCAAATATGTTTCATTTGAAAATATTTTAGAAGAATATCTATTTCAATCTACAAGTCGACTTCAAAGGACTTGAAAGTGTTTGGAGATATTTAAGTTTCATAAAAATTATTGTACCCTTATTTAAATAAATTTTGCTTCCAAATTTTTATTCGAGTGAATTCTAGGCTGAGATTTTAGGATTTTTGAACTGAGTCATTTTTAAATGACCTAAATGCATGTAGGAGCGGAAGGAAATCTAGGGTTTTATTTCCTTCGGATATTTACAAGTATAGATAACTCGATTATAAGGTTGGGGTGTTACAAAATTATGCCATAATTTTTTTTGATATACAACAAATTCTCATCCAATGCATCGGGTCATGAAAAGTAACTGCAATGTATTCAACATAGAAAATATTAACCAATTCCAAATCATGTATGCAACAATAAAAAAATTCATGTGTATAACATGCAAAAACATATACAAGAAAAGCCAAAAAATACATAGGTTTTATCAACCCCGAAATACACCCGCCGAACCCAAAGAGGGAGTCAGCCGGGCAGGCAGCAGAGCGGAGAGGCGACGCCAACAACCAAACCAGCCAACCGAACCCCCCAACCCGTCGCACACGTCGACGACTCTCTCTAACCTCTCTCTCTGCATTGCATCCCCCGTCGGCCGTCGCTCCATTCTTCGATAGACCTCTCCCCCCCGCCTCACTAACTTCTCCTTCCCAAAGCTTCGAATTTCCCCTCCTCCAAACCTTCCTTCCCACTTTCCCGGCCCGCGTCTTTGATTCGTTCGCCGCGGGAAGCCTCGAAAGAAACATCTGTTCCTTCCTTGCCGCTGCTGCGTCGCGCGCATTGGCACCCGCGAGATTCCTCGCCCCCCTCGCGCGTGCGCGCGGCGCCTAATAAGTTTCTTTCTTGGAGACGTTTCTTGGAGAAAGAAGCGCCTCGCAGCCGTATGGATCAGGGCCTCCGGTGCAGCCGCCTTGAGTCGGGATTCCGGGAGGCGGGCGCTCGCGGGGGCGGGCAAAAGCGGGGGTTTTCGGCTGACGCCGTCGCGGCGGCGCCGTGGCAGGGTGGGATCTTGGAGCTCTGTTGAGGGTGTTCTTGCGAGGTGATTTGGCTAGGCTTTAGTTGAGTACAGTCCGGTTTCTTGCGCAGCTGTTTGTTGTGCGTGTCTGTGTGTGGTTCGTTTGGTATTTTTAGGTAGGTCTGGGTGGAGTCTTGTTGGGTGGAAGATGAGCTCGAATTTATTGCAAAGTGTTTCTTGGGTTTTTACCTGACATCCGAGTGTTCTTTGCTCAGGGCGGTGTCCAGTAGTTTGGACCTGATTAAGTATTTCTTGAGGGCTGAATTGAAGATTCAGCTCAATAAGTTTGAGACCACAAGTTCAATAAGCTCAGCAGTATCCAATAACCCTGAGCTTCTTGCCTTGGTGAGCTCTGGGGAGTAGCCTCGTGCGGTGATCTGGTTGTTTTTAGGAAAATGGCACGGGGGAGGAAGAAGCTGGAGAAGCTGAAGCTCAGTGCATTGTACAGCTTTGCGCTGTGTGGCAAGGGCTCCACTGAAGATCACTCCAAGATTGGGACGACAGGGTTCTCCCGAGTCATTTATGTCAACGAGCCGGACAGGCATGAAGAGGAAGGCTTCAGATATCCTCTGAACGAGGTGTCCACGACTAAGTACACATTGGTTACATTCCTGCCCAAATCCCTCTTTGAGCAGTTCCGGAGGGTGGCCAACTTCTACTTCCTAGTCACGGGTATCCTCTCGTTGACCCCGCTCGCGCCCTACACAGCGGTCAGTGCACTACTGCCATTGTGTGTCGTGATTACAGCGACCATGGTGAAAGAAGGGGTTGAGGATTGGAGGAGGAAACAACAGGTATTGTTCTTGTTACCTTCAGCTCATATCCTAGCACAAGTGAACTTTGTTTGATTCATATGAGTAGACTATGTTGTGATTCACAAGAACTCAACTGGCTTAAGCATAATCCAACCTATCCAATGGCTGTTTCATGAACTGCCTAACGAGTTGAAACAATTTTGGAATCTCTCTTGTAGGGCTTTCTCCTTTCTAAGTGTTGAGACGTTTTTTTTCCTCTATACATCTGGGCTTGCATCTTCAAAGGCAAACTCTTTTTGCACGATTTCATGGTTAGGGATGAGAGGGAGTAGGTAGGAATTTAAATCTAGAGGAGCTTTCTTTCTGATCAACAAAAAAGGTTATAAATCTGCAGGGAAGTAAAAAGTTTGTATTTTTCCTGGTATAATATAATACAATTGAAATTCGTTAAGAAACCGCAAGTAACTCAAAGTAAGATAACTATCAGAAAAGAAGAATAGGAAATTGGATATGATGAATCTAAACTTAATATGTGTTGCTTAGATTTTTAGGGAAATAATTTTGTCGCGTAGTTATCCAAGCCACAAGCTTCTTTTCTGAACAATAGCCTGAACTATGTTCCAAATGACTTTAGTTTTGAGCATTAAATTCTCAGTTTTATCATTTATGTTCTTGAGATGTAGCCATACGATGGATTGTACTGTATCCAAATTTGCTCATTCTACTTCTAGGCGGCCCATAAAATGATTTAGCAAGAATTTGCAATATCAGTTGTAGCACATGGTTTCATTCTACAAAACCATCTTTTTTTTTCTGTCAATAGATCGATAGTGAGTCTTTCTGGGAATTAAGGTAGAGCATAGCTAAATTTGTTATGAATTTTATTCGTTGATGTGGTACACTTCTTTGTGATAGTCCTTTTGCAAAAATATTGACCATCAAATGTTGCTGCATTATCTCTGAGATTTTAGTTAGTCTGTATATTTATCATGCTTTTGGTATGTTAAGTTGATATATGCAATTCTTCACTCAGGATCATGAGCTCAATAATCGAATAGTAAAGGTGCATAGAGGGAATGGCAGTTTTGAGGAGACAAAATGGAAGGATATCAAAATTGGGGATGTGATAAAGGTGGAGAAGGATAATTTCTTTCCTGCTGACTTGATTCTACTTTCATCTAACTATCCGGATGGAATCTGTTATGTAGAGACTATGAACCTTGATGGTGAAACAAATTTGAAAATTAAACAATCTCTCGAGGTGACATTGGATTTACAAGAGGATGCTAGTTTCGGAAACCTCAGACAGATCATCAAATGCGAAGACCCGAATGCGAATCTCTACTCTTTTGTTGGTACTGTGGAATGGAAGGGCAGGCAGTATCCTCTGTCACCCCAACAACTTCTTCTTCGGGACTCAAAGCTGCGGAACACTGATTACATATATGGGGCTGTCATCTTCACAGGTCATGATACAAAAGTGATGCAAAATGCAACTGATCCACCATCTAAAAGAAGCAAGATTGAGAAGAAAATGGATAAAATCATTTACCTGCTGATGTCTTTTCTGCTCATAATTGCATTACTTGGTTCAGTCTTTTTCGGTATATGGACCAAAGATGATTTAAGGAATGGTGAGCCCAAACGGTGGTATCTTCGACCCGATCATTCGACTGTCTTCTATGATCCAAAACGAGCAGCTCTGGCATCTTTTTTTCATTTGTTGACAGCCTTGATGTTGTACAACTACTTCATCCCAATTTCTTTGTACATATCCATTGAGATGGTCAAGATCTTGCAGGCTGTCTTCATCAACCGTGACATTGAAATGTATCATGAAGAATCAGATAAGCCAACTCATGCTCGAACTTCGAATCTAAATGAGGAACTAGGTCAAGTTGATACAATTCTCTCTGATAAGACTGGGACATTGACCTGTAACATGATGGAGTTTATTAAGTGTTCGATTGCTGGCACTGCCTATGGTCAGGGTGTCACAGAAGTCGAGAAAGCATTGTCTCTAAGGAAAGGGGTTCTGTTAGATGATGAGATAGAAAGTGGAGGGCACGAGGAAAAACAAGCTGATGAAAGTCCTCATGTGAAAGGTTTTAATTTGAAGGATCCACGTATTATGGATGGAAACTGGATTCATGAGCCTAATAGAGATATGATAGAAATTTTTTTCCGTCTTCTAGCCATCTGTCATACATGCATACCTGAAATAGATAAAAATGGGAAGGTTTCATATGAAGCTGAGTCCCCTGATGAAGCTGCATTTGTTATTGCAGCAAGAGAATTAGGGTTTGAGTTTTACCACAGGTCACAGACAAGTATAGTTGTTCGTGAACGGGATCCAAATCAGAGTGCTGTAGAATATCATTATAGGTAAGTCGAATTTCTTTGTTTCCTTAAAGGATAATGCTTATTACCTAAACTTGACCCTTTGACATTCTTTTTGAAGAACATATGAGCTTCTACATGTCTTGGAATTTAGTAGCTCACGGAAACGGATGTCTGTGATAGTGAAGGAACCACAGCCAGAGGGAAGGATATTACTGCTTAGCAAGGGTGCTGATAGGTTAGTACTCCATTTCTTCTAAATGTCTGTATCTTTTCACAGATAACTGTCAAACTTGTGTTCCTGTCCATTCTTTCTTATCTGTCTTCTCCATGTTAATAGTGTGATGTTCAGAAGGCTTGCACCAACCGGAAGAAAATTTGAGGAAGAGACTAAGAGGCACATAAATGAGTATGCTGAGTCTGGTCTAAGAACCTTGGTTCTTGCTTACCGTGTCTTGGATGAGGAAGAGTACGAGAAATTCGCTGAAAAATTCAACACTGCCAAAAAATCTGTAAGTGCCAACAGAGATGAAAAAATTGAGGAGGCTGCTGACAGCATCGAGCAGGACTTGCTTCTTCTTGGTGCTACTGCTGTTGAAGACAAGCTCCAGAAAGGGGTATGCTTTTTGTGAACAGGCTATCTTTTCCAGTCCATTTTGATTTTGTTCAAATGCATTCTAATAAATATTAAATAGTTCTTGTTCATTGGTGCACATGTGCATTTGTATTCAGGTACCAGAATGCATTGACAAGCTTGCACAAGCAGGAATTAAGATATGGGTGCTGACAGGTGACAAAATGGAGACGGCTATCAATATCGGGTACATTTCTTTTGTGTGCATAAAAACGGATAATTTTAGTGCAACCTGGCTATTTCTAAAAGAGGTACAACCTGGTTATTTCTGTTTCTGATTATGTGCTTCTTCATCTTCAGCTTTGCATGTAGCCTACTTAGACAAGGAATGACGCAGATAATCATCACCCTGGAAGAACCTGAAATCATTGCATTGGAGAAAACTGGAGACAAACAATCCATTGCCAAGGTGAATAAATGATTGAATTACCTTTGTTACTGAAATATTGCATATGCTTTTGTAATTTTAGAGTGACTATATTTGCAACAATAGCTCCCAAATGTTTAAAAAGAAAGAGTTTAAGAAAACATGCATTCACCTAGATGTTCGAACCTGCGATAATTACTTTTCTCTATATTGGCTATTCAGGCATCAAAGCAAAGTGTCTTGGATCAGATAGAGGATGGAATCAAACAAATTCCAACCTTAACTCAGTCCAGCACGGAATCTTTTGCACTGATCATTGATGGTAAATCGTTAACTTATGCTTTGGAAGATGTTGTCAAGTTTAAGTTCTTGGATCTTGCTGTCAAGTGTGCATCAGTTATATGCTGTCGATCTTCACCGAAGCAGAAGGCATTGGTCAGTGTTTTGCTTTTATGAAGTTCATATTTCTCTTTTCTATGTAATTCTCCTAGTGTTGTTTCTGAAAACATACATGTAAGTTAAGATGGTGGAAAAATTGCAGGTTACAAGACTTGTTAAACATTCACATAAAGTTACATTAGCAATTGGTGATGGGGCAAATGATGTTGGCATGCTTCAGGAAGCTGATATAGGAGTTGGCATTAGTGGTGTTGAAGGGATGCAGGTTGCTAATTGATGCTCTGTAAATTTTGTGAAGGTGCTTGCATAATTTCTTTTTAATGATTTGTCATTTCCATTCACAATGTTTCAGGCTGTCATGGCAAGTGATATTGCCATTGCTCAATTCCGCTTCATGGAACGGTTACTTCTGGTGCATGGGCATTGGTGTTATCGACGCATTTCAGTGATGGTATAATTTATGTTTATTTGGACCTAATAATAAACTTTTGAAATTCAAGTATTATGTTGATCTTATTTTTTGGGTGCAGATATGCTATTTCTTTTACAAGAATGTGACTTTTGGAGTCACCATCTTTCTGTATGAAGCATTTGCATCCTTCTCAGGGAAGCCAGCTTATAATGACTGGTTCTTGTCACTGTATAATGTCTTTTTCACCTCCCTTCCTGTCATTGCGTTGGGAGTATTTGATCAGGATGTGTCTTCCCGGCTGTGTCTACAGGTACCTCAATGCCAAACAGCTTGGAAAATATACGATCTTTCACAATAGTAGATAGATCCATTTCAAATTATACATGCTCTTGAACATGTTCCACCTCATCTTGTCTGAATAAACTACGCCTTCTACACCATTGTTGTGTAGAAGCTACATAATTGTACATACTCTTGAACATCTTCCACCTCATCTTGTCTGAATAAACTATGCCTTCTACTCTGTGGTTGCATAGAAGCTACACTTATGTTTTTTTAACACAAGTTTAAACACTTATGTTCCGCCTTTGTATTGTTTATATCTACCTTAATGCATTGACGTGCAGGGGACGTCACGGTCTAAAAAAAAAGTTTAAAATTTCATGTTTTGTTGTATTCTTGGTCCACTTGATTAGTTAAAAGTTTTCACGACTTCACTTAGGACCTGTTTGGTTGGGCTGTGGCCGTTGACAAAGCTGCTGTTGGCTAGCTGTCTGGAAAAGCTGCTGCTGCTGTGGAAAAATGAACATATAGTTTTTGGTTGATCCAAATCATCTACAACATTTTGGAAAATGAGCACTGAAGCATCAACACATTGCAAAAAGCTGGCAGAAGGCAACTTTTCTAAACAGCTGAATTTGCATTACAAAACCCATAGCTACCGTTGGCAAAAGTTGCTGAAAAGCTGGCCGTTTGGTTGGGCTGCAGCTTTTTCCAGTAAAAAACTGCTGAAAAGCCCAACCAAAACACCCTCTTAAAATATGTTTGTCTTATTTGTGCTATTTTCAGTTCGTTTTCACTGTCTTCTTGGACAACAAAGATAAAATTGTATTTTCATGTTATACTAAAACGCAGAAGCTATGCATGTTCATTTCCCTCCATTGGATCAATCTGCTTTTAATAAAGTGCCTGTTTGCATGTTACTTTACAGTATCCGGAGCTATATCAAGAAGGTGTGCAGAATGTATTATTCAGCTGGTGCCGGATACTTGGCTGGATGCTTAATGGTGTCATGAATGCCATCTTAATTTTTTTCTTCTGCACTTATGCCCTCAAGGACCAGGCATTCCGTCAGGATGGCCAAGTTGCGAGCTTGGATGCCCTAGGTGCGGTCATGTACACCTGTGTCGTATGGGTTGTGAACTGCCACATGGCGCTCTCGGTGAACTACTTCACCATAATCCAGCACATATTCATATGGGGCAGCATTGCTGTATGGTACCTCTTCCTCTTGGCTTATGGTGCTGTGGACCCAAAGTACTCAACAACAGCATACATGGTCTTCATTGAACAGTTGGTGCCGGCCGTATCATATTGGTTGGTGACACTTTTCGTGGTCTTGGCGACACTCATCCCGTACTTCAGCTATGCTGCAATCCAGATCCGCTTCTTCCCAATGTTCCATAACAAGATTCAGTGGAAAAGATACCTAGGGAAGGCTGAAGATCCAGAGGTGGCAAGGCAGTTATCATCACGACATCGGACGTCATCACACCCAAGGATGGTTGGGATCTCTGCTCGCCGTGATGGCAAGGCAATGCAAGTAACGAAGGAAACCGATCTAGAAGTTCAAGGATAGATTTTTTTTCAGTTGATTTTGTGTTTTGCACAGCTTATAGAATGTTATCTCCTCAAAGATGACAACCATGGACTGAGTAGAACCTGAGCATATTCTTGGATTGTTGCTTTTATGGTGCCATGTGGTTCTTCCAGTTCAAATAATAGAGCTAGATCAAAAAATTGCTTAGATAGGTCACAAGGAGACCAAGAGAATACCTGGTGTAAAGTTCATTTAGCAATTTAAGGCTGCGTATTTTTTCCTTTTCTTTTTCATTTTACACTTGTTGCTGCTTGTAGTCTAATGTTAGAATTTGATTTTGTTGTATGCCTTTTCACCACCTTACCTGCTCTCCCTCAATTGTACTGTAAACTAAATAATGGCATGGTTTGTAATGAAATAATTGTTCCAGCCTTCTATTGCAAAGGATAATAAATGGAGGCATGATAGAATAAAATTGTGATTCTGATTTCTGATTAAAACAAAAGGGTTATCAAATGGAAAATGCATTATATTCAACTGTTGATTATTAGCCAATCTGACAAAAATAACTGGCAGCCTGGAACTACAAGAACATCATAATCTTCGTTTTGTGCTCGCCCTGGCAGCTGCGTAAACTGAAGGCTCACTAAATCAACATTAATCTGTAACATGAAGAATATTCCAGGATTCAAAACAAGAATTATCACAATATTACATTGATATATTATTGCATAGGTATCTTTTTGTTGCTCTCTGCTATCATACTGACCTGCAAAGAAAGAGGAGGACGAGCAGGAACCTGAGCCTCATCGATCACGGCTCAGGCAGCGGCAGTGCCGCCGGCTGCTTCGCCTCGTCAGCTGGCCTGACCGGCCGTCGAGGAGCCCGCCACCACCAGCATCGCCGGCGCCCGGTCAGCCTCGTGCAGTCATACCACTCATCGGGGCCCTGGGCCTGCGCCGCGCACACTCGGCCGAAGAAGCAGGACAGGGCAGTGAGCACCAGCACGGCCGCGAGCACCCCGCAGAACGGGCCAACGGACCCGGAGCCGTTACGTGGATGGGCAGCTGCCCCGGACACCTGGTATTCCGGTAAGGGCGACGTCATCGTCGTCGCCGTTGTCGGTGTCGCAGGCATGATGGTCGCCATTCTTGAACAAAGATACGGTGGTGGTGATGGAACACTGGTGAGCACTTGTTGAGTTGGAGGGTGAGGAGAGCATGGGTGGAAGGAATGGAAGGCAGTGAGGAGGAGGCTGTGGGCAAAAGTGTGACTTGCTTTTGAAATTTAGTAGTAGAGCGGATAGGAAAATAAAGGCTGGGAAAAAGGAGGGAAAGGCTTGCAAGGTCAGCTTTAGTGTGGAAGATTAAGTGGACAACATCATGGAAAAAGAGAAAGCAAGTATGATGGGGGCCATGTTAGTAGATGGTGTATGTATCTACTAAAGAGAAAGGAACTGATCTGATGATGGAGCATGCCAAGAAGAAACTCTTTGGTTGGATAAGAATTAAAGAAGATATATAAGAACAGGCAGGATTCGAGGAAAAATCTAAGTTAAAGGGGACCATTCAATAATTAATATCATGAGTGGAACCATTTGCATCCTTATGTAAATTAACAATTGAAGTTGCTTTACTTCTAAATGTTGCCACTCTCCCCTCGCAAAAAGATATCACTCTTGAGTCCTTGAAACCATTGTTTTCACAGAATTTAGCTATTCGAATGATCTTCAGAAATGCATGCTGCACACTGATAGGTGACAACTGTTTCTCGTTTCTTTGTTGACTTGTCGCAGCTAATTGCTGATTGTATTTTATAATATCTGTTAGACAAGGTTTGTCCAATCTTGCTGAATCAGGAAAACACCAGGGCCTTCATTCATCGTTTCATTGGCAGGATAGGAACACTGCACGATTGGGATTTTTGAAGCTTTTCCCCATGGGGGTAACCTAAAGATTTAAGCTCAGAGATGTCATCATGTTTTGTGTTGTTTGCTTAATGGGCAAGGTTACTCACCTTTGTTCCATTCCTGAAGTCGTACTTTATTTGAATAGTTCTTACACGCGATCCCATTTCTGAACATAAATTGTTCTAAGTCAACTTTACAAAGTACACTATTATAAACCCTTCTCCGCCACTAGACACCAAATTATCGAATTTAGGAATTTTTAGGGTGCATCCAAATTAATATGATCTGTTAATTTCGGATGATCGAAGGGCTAATACCAACTATTACCTCCAAATCAGTAAGAGGCTATGGACTTTGCACTTCGTCCAAATAAGGACGCAGATAATCTGTCATTATATCGCAATGATAAAAATAAGAAAAAACCGTAATGATGCTAATTAATGCTACTTCTATCTTTCAGTTTGGCTCTATTACACGTTCATGCCATGTCCGTTGGTTCCATCCGGGTGCTAGATTAGAAAATGCATACTTTTGAAACGAGTGTCCTATTTCGGATCCATTTGAATTAATATATGTTCCTTATGACATGATCTTCAAAACAAGATTAATGTTAGCTATTCAGATTTTATTTAGTCGTGTATCTTTTTATTGCACATGTTCATTTTTGCTCTACCAAAGATTATGTATTTATTCCATATGACAACTCTTCTATTTACCACGCTTGACTACTTTTGCTTCGCTAGTAATTTTGATTTGTTCCACGTGACCACTCCTTTTGTTTCACTAGAAATTTTCTACTTGTTCCGCATGGCCATTTTTGTTCCACATAATATATGTGCTACTTTGAACTTTCAAGTATAGAAATATAATTGAAATTCGGGTGTCGGGGATGGGAAATATTTTGATGGTATTTTACTAAAGTAGTGATTTTTTTGACATTACAGACCCAAATTCTGCGATCAATAAACCCTACTCTATTATCCAATCCTGTTAGATGTGATGGGGTCTATCATACAACGTTCTTTGCAAATTGGTAATGGCCTTTCTTGAAAAAGGGAAAAAACTCGCAGGAAGGCCAGTGAAGGTCATGAGAGATATTGTATGCAAGAAAGAGAGTAGCATCTCCTCTTTGTGAAATGCAACACATGAGGAACCTGGGAGTTGCTGGTCACGGTCGAATTGCCCTGCAGATCTTTGATCAGTTGACTGGAGTTATCCACACCGTCACTATTTATACTCCAGGAGTCCACGTAGGAAGTGTCATACTAAAAAGTCCACACAAATAACCTATCAATCCGTGGCTGGTGGGATTGGAAATTGAACTCTGATCATGAGCTAGAGAGAGTAATTTTAAAGTAGCACATCTCTGAACTATGCTACGGTTGATGCGGTTTCTGCTGTTGATCTTGCTACAGTTAATTAGCACATGGCTCTACTGCTCTGGCTTGCGCACACCCTTTTTGGAAAACGTTCTTAAGGACTCTCCTCAAGTGCAAGTAATTAGTATGGCTGGCGCTTAAAAATGGGCGTTGGACGTCGGATCGCTTTGAGCTTCGTGGCAATTGGATGTTCTGTCCGTTATGCTCGTCGACAGGTGAGGCGTTAGATGTCTATCGTATAATTAAAAATAAAAGATAAAAAGTAAAAAATAATATTATCTTTTATCTAAAAAAACCTAAAAATAAAAAGCAAATTTAATTTGACGGTCAAGTTTGGTCAGCTAAGACTTAAAAAATTGTAATCGACTAACACTACCACAGAAACGGTTTTTTTGGACCCCTCATCTCAGACGGTTTTAGAAAAACTGACTGTCTTAGAGAATATCTCAGCTGGTTTGATGAATAAACTGACTAAAACAATAAATATCTTAGTCGGTTTTGAAAAAAAAGACTAAACAATTATCTCAGTCGGCTCAAAATAAGAACCGACTAAAATATTATAAATATTATAGCCCGTTTTTGTCTTAAAAACTGACTGAGTCGAACCCATGGCCCCCTCATCCCTTTTCTCCAGATCTGTGTGCATGCCTCATCCCTTCTCCCTCCCCTCATCCCTTTTTGCTAGATCTGCATGCCCTTCTCCCTCCCCTCAGCTCACCCACCACCACCACCAGCACTAGAGGCAGCGGCAAGGTCATCCTCGTTGCCCTCCAAATCTCGCCGCCGTAAGGGGCAGTGGCTCAGGGCCAGAGGCCAGGTCGTCCTCACCGCCCTCCAGATCTCGCCATTGAAAGGGGCAGCAGCTCAGGGCCAAAGGCCAGGTCGTCCTTGCCACTGGAGCCAGCGGCCAGGCTGAGCACCGTTGGTGCTAATCTTTGGGGTTCCTTTGCGGGATATTTCTTCCTCTGGGTGCTAATTTTTTTATGCGATTCCTCAAACTCCTAGATCTGCTAAATAGTTCTCTAATATACCCTCTTTCCAAGATGCAATTTGGTGCAATGCAGCTGAAACTCTTGGCCATGGTGCTGATTTTAGTAATCCACATGTCAAACCTCTTGGATGACGATTCAATTTCTTTTGATGCTGGTATTGTCGTGCTTGTAGATAAAGCTTTGATTAGTTCCGAGGATCCGGAGTGCTTGTAGATAAAGCTTTGATTAGTTCCGAGGATCTGGAGTGGTTCTTCTTTGCACGAGTACCGCACCACCGAGCCTGAGTTTGAGTCCGGTGAGCAGGTATGGGCCTATTTGTTTCTTATTTGGCTTTTCCTTGTACAGTTTAGTACTCAAGTTTGTAAAGTGACGAAATTGGCAAATTAAGTTCACAGTTTGGTTGTGAGATTTTGATAAATGTAACATTCTCGTTGAAGATTGTCTTCTGAAAAACATCAGTTTGATTCTAGCTTGTTGTAAAA
Source organism: Stipa capillata (assembly GCA_019208055.1). NCBI lineage: Eukaryota > Viridiplantae > Streptophyta > Magnoliopsida > Poales > Poaceae > Stipa > Stipa capillata. The sequence goes on along the minus strand of JAGXJF010000788.1, from coordinate 1,114 downwards.
TCATCTGAACTCATAATTAGGACACAGTATAACTTCTCTTTGCTTGTAGTTCTGCACAGTATACGCACATAATAAATGAACATTCTACTTCTTATTGGATTGGAAATTGTTACTCCTACCTGACTGATGCTCCTGTTATGATATATATGTTCTTTTAGGGCGATTATGTTCTTTATCACCTGTTCCACTATGGACGTGCACCGAAGGGTGAGCGCTGAGGTTCGTGCCTGATTTTGGGCGACCGCGAGGAGCAGGGCGAAAGCCGCAATCGACAGCTTTTTTTAATTTTTTAGTCGGTATCCCAGTCTGTTCAGTATGGCTAACTGACCGAGGTAATTTTCTGTGTAGCCGGTTTTGTATTCTTAGCCACTAAGATAAAGATTTTTACAGCCGGTTTAGTAGTCTCACTCGACTGAGATCAAGATCTTTTACAGTCGGTTCTCAATATATTATTAACATCCTTTGCTTACAGTCGGTCTTAAAACCGACTTAGATGGCATTTTTTAATCAGCTAAGAAGGCTGTTTTTGTGGTAGTGTAGTGTAAACACTAGCAATTCCTTATAATTGATCGTGTTCTGATTGGATGTGTTGACGTTCAACCGAATCTTGGCTCATGTGCACTCTTGGAGGACTGGTGGATGCGTACTCGTGCTACGTGCTATCCTAGAGCCACAGAGGAGAGGGTTCGACACCCTGCTTAATTATCCTTATCGCTCGGAGGATTTGGAAGGAAAAGAACAACCAATAGCGAGTTTTCTCCTAGCCTTCAGATGGTTGCTTCTATCAAAGAGGTTTTTCTTTCGCGTCATTCTGAAGTTTTTGCTAGTTGTGAGTGTATCCTTAGCTTATTAGCTTCGCTGCCCCAGGTGTGTGGTAATGAAGTTGTACATATACTTCGTGTTTCTAATCTTAATCATATGACATACAGCTCGCATGTTCTAATTTTCTTTGCACATTATAGTGTTGGAAATATGCTTCAAGACAATAAAGATGATCATATTTTTTTATGTTCATAATTTATTGGATAATATCAGTCAACCTATGGTTAGTGCTAATTTTTTGAGATTAAATCTGCTGTGTTAAATTTGGTTCAACATAATCAATTTGGAGGAA
>JAGXJF010000786.1:0-165027 GCA_019208055.1 Stipa capillata | reverse complement strand
CCGAAGGGTTAAGTGGCCGGGGGCCGTGGGTGGGCCCCACCCCACCCACTCAGCCCCTAGGCTTCTTCCTCCTCTCCCCACCCGAGCCGCTGCCCTTTTTCCGTCTCTCCCCCACTCAATCTCCTCTCAAATCCCTCTAAATCGGCGCCATTTTTTCGTTGAATCGGACCCCTTTGCATCTCTTGAGGTAAACTCTCCCATCTCCCACGATTTGGTTGGTTGAAATCGGCTTATGTGGTGGCATTGTCTACTTTTGGGGAAACCCTAGTTTTTGGGATTTCTCACAAATGCATTGTTGAAATTGTGAAATGTGGGTTGTTTGTGATGTGTAGTAAGCCGTAGGGTCGTTCATATGGGTTTTGTGATGTGTAGCAAAAACTAGGGTTAGGGTTAAGGTATGTGGTAGAGGGAATAATAGATATAATGCCATGGTCTATTTTAGACATTGCTTGTGATGTATTTTGGATATAATGCGGTCGGGTTGTCATTGATGCATTACGTTTCTTGTCATTGTTTTTTAGATGGCGAGAATCGTTAATGTTCATTATGTGGATAAGGTGGTATTTTTGAGTAACAATGCCGAGATTGTTGACAACGAGGAGAAAGTCATGGTATTTGTGACAAGTCCTAGTTATGACGGGGTTGTGGAAAGAGTAAGGAATGTGTTGAATTGGATGGACCCGAGTGAGCAAGTTGAACTAAAAAGGAGGTATGATGTTGGGTCGGGACCTTGTTCTCGAATGAAGGTAATGCCTATCACTTCGGACTTGGATTGGGGGGGCATACAAGGAGTTTGTTATGGCCTCACAAGACAAGTCTTTCGAATTATTTGCCATGAAGGTTGAAGGTCCTCGGTTGCATATTGAGTTGAACCGATGTGCCTCCGCATGTGATGATATGAGCCCAACTAGAAGTGTGCCATTTGTTGATGGTAGGGTCGAGGTTTATGTCCCCAATATTATGAGCCAACCGCCTATGAGCCAACCGCCTATGAGCCAACCATTTGATTCCGAGGTGAATGATATTGACCAAGAGCATGAACAAGATTGTGATGTCAATGTGGAGGGTGATGATATTGACCAAGAGCATGAACAAGGTTATGACATGGAGGGTGATGACATAGATGGTGAAGACATGGATGGTGATGACTCGGAGCGGGAGGATGAGATTCATGATAATGATATGGTGACGTGGAGGCACAAGTCGCGGAGGAGGACATGGACCGTGACATCCCCTATAGTCGTGCCTATGTCTCCGACTTGGAGGACGATGGCCCAGAGGAATTGGACGAGGATGGATTCACGGCGAAAGAAGCCCAATATTTTTTTAAAGTTGTAGGCCGGGATCACGGAATACCATTGTTTCGTGATCTTGGACTCGCCCATAAGGCTATAGTTGATGGTGGCAACACTAAAGAGATTGAGTCGAGACCGTGCCCAAGCAAAAAAAACCGACGAGTCCGATAACGCTTACGTAAAGAAAGGCCAGAAGTTTCCGGACTTGCTAGTGTATAAGATGTGGCTTTGTGAGTACACTGTTATGCACCATAGACCTTTCTGGGTTCAGCACTCGGATTCAAAGAAGCGTTACACCGTGAAGTGTGAGGAACGGGGATGCCCATGGATTGTCCGTGCAAGACCCATCCGCGACGGGGGATGGAAGATATCAAGTTGTCAAGCCCATCACTTATGTGCGAGGCAAGACCCAAGTCCATCCACGAAGCACCGTCAGCTCACCTCCGAATTCATCGGGTACAAATTCATGAAGCATGTAAAGAATGAACCAACCATGAAGGTGAAGCTCTTGATGGGTCTCGTAGAAGATTTCTATGGACACACGATGAAGTATGGGAAGGCATGGAAGGCCAAGCAAGCTACGCTTAGGATGTTGTATGGTGGATGGGAAGAAGCATACAACCGCCTCCCGAGGTTGTTGGGAGCGATGGCCTATAGAAACCTGAGCATGTATCATGTGGTCGAGGATGTTGCTGGAGTGTTCCGTCGTGCCTTCTGGACTTTCGACCAATGCATTGCGGCCTTTCAGCATTGTCGGCCGGTTATGTCCATAGATGGGACATTTTTGACCGACAAATACAAGGGCACAATCTTGGTCGCAATGGCACATGACTCCGGTGACCAGGTGTTACCCGTGGCATCTGCTTTGGTGATAGGGGAGAACCAGGACAACTGGGAATGATTCATGAATCTTGTGAGGACGAGGGTTATTGTTCTGGATAGGGAGGTATGCATCATATCGGACCGGCACCAAGGCATACTCAACGCCATGGAGATTGATATTCCAGGACATTCACGGCTGCACCACCAATTGTGCATGAGGCATTTTGTGTCAAAATTTTACAGGGCCTATAAGAACAAGGAATTGTGCGACGATCTAACCGATGTCTGTGTGGCCTTCACCGCCCAGTCATTCATGAGACGCTACACTAGGCTCCATGGGTTGACGAACGTCGAGGGAAAAGAGTTCTTGAACAGGAATTTGGCAGAGAGGAGCAAGTGGGCACGCGCCTATGACCATGGAGGTAGGAGATACGGCGACATGACAAGCAACATGGTTGAATGTTTTAACAATGTGCTCAAGGGTGTTCGTCAACTGCCGGTGACAGCAATAGCGGAATATACCTTCCAGAAGTTGAATGTGTATTTTCAGGAGCATTCGAAAGAGACCGATAAATTGATTGCTAAAAGAAAAGTGTATCCAAAAAAAATTGAAGAGTGGATGGAGTTACAGAAAACCAAGTCGACGACCCAAAGGGCGGAGTGCTTCGACAACAATGAATGGATTTACCAAGTCGAGCAGCCAGGAGGGACAACTCCAGACGGTGTGCAATTTGGTGGTCGGGCATTCAAGGTGTTACTTAAGACACACGAGTGCTCACGTGAGAGGCCTAAGTTGTACCACTTGCCTTGCTCGCACTTGATGACGGTGGCAAACATAAAAGCGGTGGGTCTTTCTCACGAGGAGACTGTGAGGTTGACTGAGTTCTCACTAGAGACTGTCAGGTTGACATGGGCGGCCAGATTTCATCCTTATTTGGACTAGTCACAGTGGCCGGAGTATCATGGCCCCGAAATTAGGCCGGATCCGGCTCTCAAGGTACTGCCCAAGGGTAGAAGGAGATCGAGGAGGTACAGGAATGACATGGATGCACTTGGTGGATACGGCCGCATGGCAGAATGGGGCAGCGGACATTTCATGGAGTCTCGTGGTACCAACCAGTGTGGTCAATGCGATGAGGCGGCACACAATAGTAGGACATGCCCTAGGCCAAGGAAAAAAATCCAAGGGGATAATCCTGGTACGAGCCAAGCCGGTGGTGGTGGTGGTGGTGGGTGTGGGTAGTGGTGGTGTGTGTGGTGGTAGAGGCGGTTCTAGTGGTGGTGTTCATGGTGGTGGTGTGCGTGGCGGTAGAGGCGATTCTAGTGGTGGTGGTGGTGGTGGTGGGCGTGGCGGTAGAGGTGGTTCTAGTGGTGGTGGTGGTGGGCGTGGCGGTAGAGGCGGTTCGAGTGGTGGTGGTGGTGGGCGTGGCGGTAGAGGCGGTTCTAGTGGTGGTGTTGATGGTGGTGATGGGCGTGACGGTAGAGGCGGTTCTAGTGGTGGTGGTGGTGGGCGTGGCGGTAGAGGTAGAGGTGGGATGTTTTATTGGTTAGGCGATGGTGGTGGTAATAATGCAATATGAATGGTAAACATTTGTTACTTCTTCTATTTATACATGACTTTTGCTAACATTTGTTTTCTTCTTGTAGGCATGGCTTCCTCCGAGCCCACTGGTAGGCCGCCTTGCCGATCAAGAGGATAGGCCAAGGAAGACGAAGCGTTGCCTTTTAGACAAAGGTGTGGTACCTCCTACATGTTGGTGTGAAGATCCTTGTAGGGCGATGGAGTCCACCGACAATTCGTACACTAGAGGAAGAAGGTTTTTCATGTGTGCCAACTATACCCATGATCCAGAATGTCCGCGTAATGCCTATGACCACCCACCGGTAAGTTTAATCACACACTAGACAAATCTCTTGTTCCACCACATATGACTAACAAACATAAGTATGTTTCTTGTAGTCTCCTCCTCCTCTTTGCAAGTACTACACATGGATTGATCATGAGCAATCAAGAGCGGTCAAGGCTATCATGGGGGTTGAAGCACGCATAGCTAGGGAAAGGTATTGGGAGGCTGTGCATCACGAGGAGGAGGCGGAGAAGTACAAGCTTTGAAAAGAGAAGCAACGCAAGGAGAAGGAGGAAGAGGAGCGCCTCGCGAAGGAGGCTCGTGAGGCGGAGAGGGCGAGTAAGCAAGAGAGGGCTCGCCTGGCACAAGAGAAAGATGAAGAGCGCGACAAGAAAGGGAAATGGCCCCGTGTGACTCAATAGACTTTCATGTTGTGAGTGTAGCTTTGAAACATATAAACTTTTATGTGGTGAACCTTTATTTGGGAGGTGTAACTTTTATGTTGTGAACCTTTATTTGGGACTTGTAATCTTTAATGTTGTGAACCTTGATTTTGAACTTTGAGTGTTGACATATTTATGTTGTAAACCTTACTATTGGTGATTTGTTAAATATTTGTGATATGTTGTGAAATATTCATGTCGCGAAACGTAGTATGTTAGCTGTGACATAAACGCCAGGGACCGCAGCGTTTACCATGAAAAGCCAAACGCCAGCTCTTTCCGCAGAACAGAGCCCTGCGTAAACACGCTACTGTTCTAGCCAGTGGGGTCACGTTTGGCCGACGAAGTCAAACGCCAGGTACCCTAGCGTTTATCCTGCAAAACCAAACGCCAGCTTAGCTGGCGTTCTCCTGTTTCAGCTGCGCAAACACGCTCCTGTTCTACCCGTATAGGTAAACGCCAGCTAAGCTGGCGTTCCCCCTGTTTCAGCTGCACAAACACGCCTCCGATTCTGAGACCCGAACGCCAGCTAAGCTGGTGTTTGCCTCCGAAAATTCCCAACCAGAACACAATATCAAGACAATATCACATATCACATATATCACATTACAGACATATACAATATCTCAAATATCACAAGTTCACAGCCATTCCAAATTTCACAAATATCACATTGCACACAAGGGGACATAGCATAAATTTTCAGAAGTTGTAACAGCCATAGAGTTCACAATAGAGTTCGAGACACGACAAAGTTCACAATAGACACAACAGAGTTCGAGACACGACAAAGTTCACACCCTGCAAGGTTCACTTCCTTCCCCTCTTTTGGAGAGATGGGTCCTCCTGCGTCTTCTTGCGAGGTTCACCCAATGTGTGTGGCTTGCGAGCAGGGCGTGTGCGGATAACCTGACCATCCGGACTATGGATGGCCTTCGGTTTCCTAATCCTTCGGATCGGCTGAGTCAGCTGAGAGGGCTCAGGTGCATCTCGCATCTGTGACATGCGAATCTCATCGTACTCCGTGTCTCCTCCATCACCCTCCTGCTCCTCCTCCTGCTCTTGCTCCTGCTCCTCGTCTTCCTCGTCCTCCTCCACGTGAGACGGACCTGCCCGACTAGACGAGGCGCCTGCCGAAGCAGACCTTGACTAGGTCGGTGCACGAGCGTCGGCGGCGCTGCCACGGTGGCAAGCAAGTATAGCTGCCATCTTGCGGCAGCGCTGCACGAATCTCTGCACACCAACAAAAAGAACTTGTAAAGACATATCAAAATTTACGATTTGAGGAAAAAACATGTGAAGACATACCGTGACCGTGCTCCTAAGAGCTGTGTCAGACTCCACACTACCGGGTGGGTATTGTAGTGCAACTCCAGCCTTGTTAATACTTCTATTGAGTAAGAGACCCTGCACATTCACATTGGCATAAGTAACATTTCTGTCACGGATAAACAAATGGCATCACACTTGTGTTCGAATGATAAACGTACCACTCTATCATAAACGGGTGCGTAGTCCCTATGGGTTCCCGCGCTCTCTCTGACCGCATGTCGTATTCATCATCACCGTCCTCCTCTAACTCCAAGCAATCCGCCTGGGTCCAAGATGGCTTCAACCGCAGTCGGTACTTTTCTCCATCATCAAACCACTCCAAATGCTTGAGATATGCCTTCTCATTGTCCATTGTACCATCAGTTTCAACAAACTCCTCCCTCTTCCTCCACATGGTCACCCACTCCCGGTGTTTCGTGTACCAATCTCTAATTTTCGGGCACTTCTGCTGAGTCATCCTGCAAATGAAGACGAACATACTAGCATTAGTACTACTGGTGCTAGCACAGCCAGCTTGGAAAGTATGGTCACTCACGTGTGCAGCTCAGGACCGGTGCTCTCGTGCTCCGGTGGAGTGTGTTGCCTCTTTCCAAACTGTTTGACGACCCGCTGTGGGAGATGCCACTCGACAGCGTAGAAGCATATCATTGGGCACTTAGTCCACCAAAGGTGGTCGTCCCGCGTACACATGGCGTTTAGAGGGAAATTCCTCTGAGACTCGTACGGCATCCAATTGACCTGCAAAGCACGACATGGACTTCTTTAAGTAAGGTGTTCCATCACAATAGCGGTGATTGTTAGAGACCCGTTATCTGTTTATAAGTCAGTGTGTCGAGCTCATTGGTGTAGCTCTCGTAAAGCGCCTTCGACCTGCCTGTGTAGCCCTCCACTCTGTCCCACGAGTATGCGACGGTGGGGAGGCGATAAGGATCATCATTGTCAAAAAGACCCTCCCATTCAGTCGGTTGCAGTTTTTGGGGGCGACCAACCGGCAACCGCTCCCACATCCACACCGAGAGGCCCCAAACACAACCGTCCATCGAGGATCCGCTGGTCCTCCTATGACATGCATCGTCAAGTTGCAGGTTCACAATTCATGTCAATTTGTGAAATCGAATGCTAAAATACATCCATAAGCGACTGATGCAATTAGGTTTTACCTGCCGGTATAAGAAGGCTAGACCAGCCGACCCCCAGCTGAACTTCGCGTCCCAGTCACGTAACGGATCCAGATACATCCAAGATGCGGTGTCCCCTGACGCATCTGGGAAGACCACCTGAGTTAACAGACGCCACAAGAATGCCCGGGCATACTGCTGCACAACAACTGGACCGGCATTCACCGGGCATCCCCCTCTGTTATCTCGTAGGCAAGTGTATGGGATACCGGCTGACCTTGTTTCCTTTTCAGGCGTGGGAGGACAAGCACCAATGAGAGATGTAACCTGGGGCACGCCACCCATCATTCTCCACCCTCCCGGTCAGAGCGTCGCCATCGATCGGAAGACCCGCGATCATGGCAAAGTCCTGTAGGGTGACCGTCATCTCCCCACAGGGGAGGTGGAAGCTGTGTGTCTCGGGCCTCCAACGGTCCAAGAGAGCGGTGATGGCGGTGGAGTTGATCTTCGGCGGAGGACGCTTAAACTGGAGGACGAAGGGTAGAAGGCCCGCTCTCTCGAAGTACTCCTCAAACCGCACGTCGTACGGCATATCAGAGGCATTGTGGCCCCTCATGCGCATAGGTGGTAGAACCTATCAAAATTAAACAAATTATTCTCACTACCTTAGTATTTGCAAACAAAAGAAAAAGTGAACAAGATTTCGATATTACCTCCCCATTCTTGATAAGCCGCGCACGATGATCGAGATCGTAGACATTCTCAAGCCCATAATACCAACGCTCATTAGCCATCCTACAGAATGCAATTGACATGGGCATCAATTATTTCATACATAGCCGTCAACCTTCTAATATAAGCAACTATAAGACATGCACTTTATACATACATATATATGCAAATAATACATGTGCAACCATACATTCATTATCATCCATATATGCAAGTAATCAATAACAAATTTGAACAATACTTGGTTCAAACACATACATGCCAAATATATAATGGACATATGACAATGACCGGTTCAAACACATACATGCCAAAAATTGGATATGTACATACATGACCAAAAATTGGAGGGGAATTAACTATACTTTGACATTCAAACAAATGTAGCATATTTGAACATACACTAGAATCAACTTATACCACAACCGAAAGAACTAAAATTTCACCATAGGTTTCACCCTAAGCAAACTATGCATTAGCGCTTCATACCTCAAATACTAATAACCAGTAGCAAATGCAATGCAAAATCATAACACAACTAATGGGGGAATCATACCCTAACCCTAGTTCTTGCTACAAACCCACATTTCACAATTTCACAATTTCACAAACATCACAAACCACATACTAAAAACTAGGCTTACTACACATCACAAACAACCCACATTTCACAATTTCAACAATGCATTTGTGAGAAATCCCCAAAAAACTAGGGTTTCTCCAAAACTAGAAAATGCCACCACATGAGCCGATTTGAACCAACCAAATCGTGGGAGATGGGAGAGTTTACCTCAAGAGATGCAAAGGGGTCCGATTCAACGAAAAAATGGTGCTGATTTAGAGGGATTTGAGAGGAGATTGAGTGGGGGAGAGAGAGGGGAAGAGGGCAGCGGCTCGGGTGAGGAGAGGAGGAAGAAGCCTGGGGGCTGAGTGGGTGGGTGGGGCCCACCCGCGGCCCCCCGGCGACTTAACCCTTCGGGGGGCTAACGCTGAAGGTCGTGGCGTTCGGCTGCCTGCGCAAACGCCAGCGTCCCTGGTGCCTACGAACGCCAGTGTCCATGGCGTCCAGAACTTCGCCATGTCAGCGCGGTCAGCGGGATGGGCCGGGCGTGGACCGGGGGCGAACGCCATTGACGGTGGCGTTAGCTCTCGCAGTCACACACCACCATGGGTGGCGTTAGCCGAAAGGGTCAGATTTCGAAATAGTTTCGAACTGGGTCATTTCGTGCTGAAGTATCCAAAAAGGATCAATATAGTGATTTTTGTCAATTGTCGCGGACGACAAGGTTTGATAGGGAAACCTAAGGGAAGCCATTATCTCCTTCTGAACACGTGTGCTGACGCGAGGCCAATTAGAGCGACGGAACTATCATTTTGTTTTTATGGCAATTTCCTACTGGGTAGAAATTTCTCTAACTCTTGTTGTCTACATTACTCTTTATGTGTATGTAATGAAGTGATTGCTTTTGCCTTGTTCTGCCATATGCTTTTTCCTTCATGCTTCAAGCATGGTAGTATCACGGTTCTTGGTCCACATTTTGCACGTGGAACAATTGGTAACATGCATAGTCCACTGCAGAGTTTTTTCTTTGAAGGTAGCACTGCAAAATTTCTTCTTTGCCAGTATATCTCTTTAGGGCCTGTCCTGAAACATCATTTTCCTGTTACAAATTGCTACTAGATGCTAATTCAAGGCCTCGGCCCTCAGCATTTTTACTTCTTCCAAATTCCTCTTTGGAGACATTGAAAGGTTGATTGACATGCTAGCTTTTATTGGGCTTGTGAATCAAGCGTTACATATATGTGTGTGTATATATTTTTTTTGCCAGTTAATATTTAGCGACTAATTAAGCAAGGAGTACTAGAATGACAAATAGCTTATTGCTGGAGCCTGAAGATGGCACGCATGTGACATGTGCTCGAGACATGCGTGCCAGGGTATCTACAAATCTGTTTCATGGCTTCCATCTTCTTGACAATGTTCACTGACATCGATTCACTAAATGATTTTGCTCTGCTACCAAATCAGACACATTCCAAAACGGCATACATTCTTTAAGCCCTATAGCTGCAGTTACACCATCCAGATTTATTTGATAATAAGCTCTCGTCATCTTCTGTGATTATATCGGAAAAAAATGTTCTTGCAATTGTTTCTTAAGCTACATAGCAAATGCAGGGCATCAAAAACGCATGTTTAGGAAGTACTCTCGGGAGGGCGAAGAACCGAGTTCAGCCGATGCAGTCCTCACGTGCAAAACCGCATGTTTGTTAAGTGCCAATCGTTTTTGCATAATCATATTTGAACACCCAAGATTCAGGTTTCCATGTGCCTGCTGCACACACACATAAACAAGATATTCTTAAGTTCTTACCCTACCATACTGGGAATATATTTTTTCCAGAAACCCCATACTTGGAATATATTACTGGATTATTGAGGCAATCTTTGCATGATCCGGGACAAAAAGATTCAAGCCGGATTCGGGTACATGTGCAAGTCCTGTGGCTTATGTATGTCCATGTGTCCAGGCAGCTCATTGATTCAAGGAGCTTACTTATCTCTTACTGTGTGACACTGTGTCCCTGCGAAACGGAACAAATGGCGAACCTTTTTGACAGGCACAAAGAAGATACACTGATCCACAATAATGCCATTTTTTAGAACAAGAAAACAGATGACAAGTTCACTGTTCCCCACAACCATTCCCAGATGCTGTGATGCATCACGGACTTATGATGTATCACACCACACCGCTACAATCTTCAGTGATCTTAGGTGCGTTCCATGCATCGTTGACAGCCCTACTTAGACATTGCTGATCACTTTTCTGTCTGCGTCGACTTGTCAATTCCATTGATGAGAACCTATCCAATTATTGTCCTTGGGTCCATGTGTAACGAGCTCCACGGTGCTTTCACCTAACAAAAGATGTGACATCCGAGACACACAAGAGTAGTAATGACTTGATTGCTCCATGATAGTGGTATTATATGCAGCTGCCGGTCATGTATTCGTCAGTCTGCTACAATCATGCAATGGAATTTTGGAACGGAATCTCAGGCATGGACTGTGGAGGACGACGTCGGGCCGGAGGGACGTCATGGGTAGCAGCTGAGAAAATGCAGGGGCAGTGTACATGGACAGTGGCGTACCGTGTTTGTTTACATGTAGGGTTTGGCCCCATGGCAGTTGTGAAGGGGTCGGGGTAGAGGTAAGGTATTTGCAAGACGTGGCAATAATTGGAGAATTTTATTTGTTCTTGGCAGTGGACTCACGAATCTCTGTTTTACACGTTCATCACTAGCTCATTTTCTCTTGTTTTATCATCGGCGTTGCAGTTTGACACGATGTGAGAGGACTGCGTCTCGTTTATGTAGGTTTATGTTTACCACAAGTGAGTTGAGATTATTATTATTCTTGCACGGTTTATGCAGTTTTTTCTTCGGCGAGAAGGTTATGAAGTTTACTTTTTTCTCTTTTTTTGATATCAGAGGGAAAGTGTTCTGTCGGCAACCAAGGTATGTAAAACAAAGGACATAGCCCATAGGATCGTCCAACCAAACATCCAGTAGTCTCATGCTGCTAGCTAATTCACGAGCTGTACTATTCGCCTCCTACGGATAATGTTAGGTCACCTAGACAGTATCCCATGCCAAATGGTAGCAGTCAGTAAACATCGACAGCTCCGCCCAAGGACACCCACCTATAACATGGTGTCCATCACTTCGGCACGGTCGGAATTGACTACAAGTTTATTGTTTGCACTGCAAGTGACTAATGTTGTCTTTGTCATTACGTGAATTATGATAATCTTGTTTGAATATGCTGCTTTTGCATGTTTTGCTACTTGATCAGTTGCTTTTGGTATAATTTGTAGAGAATGAGTAAACTCATCTTGGCTAACAAAAAAACAAAAAGGATATGTCGATCATTGTGGTGACGCATTAACTTTCTATAACTATTTTTTGGGTACAACAACTCTTAAAATAAGTTCAACACGACCTGGCTGGTCAGATCGGTTCAGTAACCGCGTGAACCAAGTTCAGATTATAGAACGATCAACTTGTATAGTTCGTTAGTTTAAAGAGAGAGAGAAAACTTCTATATCCCGCAAAAAAGGAAAAACTTGTATAGTTCGTGAGCTGGGCCAGCGGCTTATTATCAATACAGCTCTCTTTAGCCCACTCATTTGTCATGTTGAGCATTGTTGATGACGTAATTTGGCAGAACCCCGAGTAGCCCGGTGCGCCACGTATTTCACAGTGTTACCAACTCGTGGCTTTCGCTGAGCGGCTTGCGGTGTCCTCGAGTACAGAGGTACTCGCAAAGGATCCCGGTCCGCGGGCAGTGCCCCGGGTGCCGAATGTATCCAAGTACTGGATCTCGAGTTCTCGTATCCCCGAGTACTCATTCCCAAGCACTCGAGTTCCCGTGTTCTCGAGTACTCATTCCCGAGCACTCGTGTTCCCGAGTTCCTACGTTCCCGAGTACTTGCGTTCCCGACCACTCGTGTCCCCGAGTACTCGCGTCCCCGAGCATTCGCGGTCCTGAGTAGGTCTGAGATGGGTTTATAAGTAGCACGTTCGAGTTCCAGCGGTGCTAACTCGTCCGAGTCGTGATGCTCCCGAATTATCCCGCAGGTGGGTCAAGGCACCGAGTCGTTTGTTGTGAAATCTTTTCTGGTGCCAGGAACCCTAACTTGGGATACAAGGAACAGTAGCTGATCATGACGTTTAAAGGAAAGTACGAGATTTGGAAAGACTCCCGGTTGATATGGAAGGATATCTCGTATACAAGGCGGAGTATAGATCGCGGCGGTTAAGTTGATCAGATTAGGAAAGACATCTCGTGTGCGAGATGGATTCTTGATTACGGCAGGCAAGATTATCAGATTAGGGAAGCAATCTTTGTTTATATAGAAAGCTATATCATGTACGATACAAAGTTGTATTCCAGCCCTAAGACCAGGCGTACCCTATAAATATGAAGGGTATATGGCCGATTGAAAACAACACACAATCGAAACAATCAATGTATTATCTTTTCATTTACTATTTTCTTCTCATCCTTGTTTTATGTTTTTCGTTCTTCGCTGTTCTTCGTGTTCAACGGCAGCGAACCTCGAAGCTCTGAGGGCGGTCAGGCCGACTCAGTGCAGCCCATAGCCACCACACTCCCTGACGGAGTCCCTCCCGGGGGGTGTGGGATTTCGGGTTCCCAAAAGCACTCGCCGGTGTGTCTTGCGTATCGCGCTCCCGGCGAGTCTCCCCCGGCTCCGTGTCCTGCGCATCGTGCTCGGCGTCGGGGGTACACGGTGACGTGTTCGTGTGCGAACACACTTTTTGGCGACTCCGCTGGGGAAGAAATCATCATGTCTAACAACCAGATTCCACAACTCGGCGAGATCAGCACTGATAACATCATCAAGCCAGGCTACGATGAGTTATCGGAGGAACATCGCCAAGTTTTGAAGCATACAAGAAGAAGCGGGAGGAGGAGGATCTACAGACGTTCCTCGTGAACTTCAAGAAGGATCGTCAAGGAAACATTACTCCAGTTGGAGAAATCAAGCTCCCTCCTCTACACGGCAAGAAGGCTCAGACCCCGGTAAGTAGCACGTTTTCTCCAGAACAGATAGCCGAAATACAGAGTTATATTTTGGAGAGCAATATCCTTGTTTACAACTCATTCATGGAAAACACAAACGCTAAGGGGAACACGTGTCCATCATCTAGTGGTAACGTTGGTACGGTTGCAGGTGTGGTAAACCCTGATCCGACTTCGGTAGTAGATTCATCGGCGCTTCCCGTGCCATTGAATTACGTCCTAGCCAAACCAGCCAACTCGTAGCCCTACCCGCAAGCCCTAGTCCGATTATGAGTATACCCGGTTCGGCGGTAGCGCCGAACCAGAGCCTGATTGCACCACCCATAAGCACAAGCATGATTAGGCCAGTGCCGAGTCACAACTCGGTGTATGTGTCACAAGTCGCGCCATGACCAGCCATCATGCCGCTCCCACGCCGACTTCGTCCGCCTCGGACGAAATTTTAGCCAAGCTCAAGGAGGATGTAAAGAAGATGTTCTCAGAGTCCTTCGGACTCGAGCTGAAGGTGAGAAGTCGGCTATACCAGAAACCGTATCCCGACTACTTTGATGCAATCCTATACCCTCCGGGTTACAAGGTTCCCGACTTCGCTAAGTTTAGCGGTGAAGGAATGAAGACTACATGGGAGCATGTCAGTCAGTACCTAGCACAGTTAGGTGAAGTGAACTCCATAAACGAGTTGAAGGTCCGTTTATTTCCTTTATCTTTTACTGGCACCGCATTCTCATGGTTCTCCGCTTTGCCACCTGGCACTATACTCTTATGGTCACAATTGGAGCAGAAGTTCCATGATCACTTTTATAGCGGTGACAATGAACTCAAATTATCACATCTTACATCGGTTTAAGCAAAAACATGACGAGTCGGTCACCGACTACGTCAAAAGGTTTAAGGGGTGTAAAAAACCGATGCTATAGCTTGGTAATAACTGAAAGAGACTTGGCCGACTTGGTGCTTGCCGGCTTGAAAACCCACATTAGAGAACGGTTAGAAAATTATGAGCTCTTAAATGTCAACCAAGTCTTGCAAAAAGCTTTGGTCAAGAAAGCCGAAGCATAGAAGTCAAAGAAATCCATAGGTCTAAACCCAATCGTCCTAGGATGCACATGGTCGAGTACGACAGCTCGGGCGATGAGGGTAACATGTAACTGCCGAGTTCGTTTGGTCCTCCAAAGCCAAACCATATACTTGTGATGCTCTCAAGCCGACTCGCAAGAATGTGAAGAAGAGATGAAATTACCTTTGATATAGCTAAGTGTGATAAGATATTTGATTCTTTACTACAAGACAGGGTCATTAGAATATCTCATTCCTTACCGCCGTTTGAAGAGCTAAAACGGCGAGCTTATTGCAAGTATCACAACTCTTTCTCTCATGCGACTAATGACTGTAATGTTTTTCGGCAACAGATACAATCGGCTATTAATGATAGACGATTGAATTTTGCCGAAATGCAAGTCGACAGGCAGCCCTTCCCAATGAACGTTACGGGTTTGGAATGGAAGAAGGTGTTAATTCGGCCCGACGTAGCCGAATCAGCTAACAAAGATAATGTGGTCATCGGTGAACCCAGGAAGAAGGAAGTCAACGAGGTCCCGGGAAGAGAAGTCGTACTCGAGAAACAACCCGATGGCAAAGAAACGTTGAAAATCACTATTAGAAATCATGCCCTCGGGGGGCAATCCCGAGTACAAGAGGACACCCATGCCAGTGCACTCGGGGGGCAACCGCAGATGCCAGAGAGTACCCAGACCAAGTTCATCAAACCCAAGAGTATGGAAGTCGGCAAGTGGAAGACAAATGAAGCTGAAGCACAATATAAACGAGTGAAGCCGACTTTCGATATGTTGCTTTCCAAATATGCTAATCAAGCGGCGAGTATTATCCCTAACCGGCCATCACGCTTAAAGCGCCCAAGATCACCTCTAAGACCAGGATTTCAGCATCAAGCTGAACCACATGGGCCATGGATGCCGACTCCATGGATGGCACCACCTCTGTGCATGACTTACATGAACAACTTCAACGGAAGGTGGGGGCAGCACCCAATGGTTCCTTACGCCTTTCATCCAGGATGGACGGCATTGAGAAGGCCCATCCGTGAGAGGCTCACTCATCCTACTCGGGGCCGACTAGATGGTGATACTAGTCGGCGGCACAAAAGTTCAACCGTCCTACTCGGGGGCGACTAGGTGGCGATACTAGTCGGTCATCACCGACTTCTTCGGGCCAACCGGCCAGAAAGGTGTGGCGTGCTAAATCGCTGAGTACTGATGCTCCAACGGACGGCGGGCAAAGGATGGAGATCAACGAACTCAGCAAAGGACCGATTACTCTCGACAATCTGGTCAATTCTAATGATAATATAATCACTGTTCAGCAGGGGTCCATGGCCAATGATCATGAAGCTGGTCCGAGCAAGAGCAGGCCTGAGATCCCAAGTACACTCAGCCTACATGGTGCCCTCCCGGGTTGACTAAAACCAAGAAAAGGAGGCTGCAGCGTATGAGAAATCAGGAGAAGGCTGAGCGAGAAGCCGAGAGGCTGAGGGACGAATCTTTTAATGAAATTTGGCCCATGGTACCCGTGAAGCAAATGTGGAAGCCTAAGCGAGTAGAGGACACAACAACTCTCGAAGACACATCTCCTCTACTCGGAAGATCCCTGAAGTCGATAGCCACCACGGAAGACGACGAAGAAGAAATGGTGGACTACGAGTCTACGCCAATTCATGGAGGTATGGACATAAATATGGTATATTACTTACCTGCCGAGTTCCGTGCTGTAGATGAGAACGGGGAAGTAGCCAGTTCGACTTCGGCCCCAAGAATGCCGTCTTCGAGAAGCCGACAGAACCGGTGAAGCACTTGAAACTGTTATATGTCAAGGGTCATATCAACGGATCGCGGTGGATAGGATGCTCGTAGATGGCGGTGCCGTAGTAAATCTTATGACATACTCGGTCTTCAAGAAGTTCGGTCTGCATGATGATGAGTTGATGAAGACCAATATGGTGCTCAACGGGTTTGAAGGCAAAGAGAAGACAGAGGCCAAAGGCGTGATGTACGTAGAGCTCACCATCGGAAGCAAGACTTTGGCCACTGCGTTCTTCGTCG
The DNA here is from genome assembly GCA_019208055.1 of Stipa capillata. NCBI lineage: Eukaryota > Viridiplantae > Streptophyta > Magnoliopsida > Poales > Poaceae > Stipa > Stipa capillata. The sequence continues at coordinate 148,711 of JAGXJF010000786.1, read as the reverse complement.
CTGAGGTGCAAGAAAATTACAATGTCATACTGGGCCGCGATTGGGTTCACGCCAACCAATGCGTGCCATCCACGATGCACCAATGCCTGATACAATGGATTGATGAAGAAGTCAAAGTCATTCATGCAGACAACTCGGCTTGTGTCGCCTTAGCTGATGCATTGGTGGATTGGCAGCACCCCAACGCGACGTGTCTGACAGGGCGTGACCTTTTCGAGTTCAACTTCCTTAGTGCCACAAGGAGCGGGTTCATACCCGCATCTTTAAAGCCAGTCGGCAGCGACCGACTTCAGGGCAACTCGGCTTTCATTGCCTTGGCCGATGCGCTGGCAAGTCAGCAACAACCCGGCGACTCATTGGGAGCCGGCTTCCCAAGTACTACAGGAAACAGCCGAGTACCCGCACCTTCAAAGCCGGTTGATGGCAATCGGCTCCAAGATATAAAATAATCAGATGGATCCCAACTCGGATTGGTTACAAAAGCGACTCACTGAGTATCGGTCCGATAAGAACGATATGCATGAGTCCATAGAAGAGTTAGACGATATGGATTAGTTAGGACAAGGTTTGACGTCGGCCGATCCATTAGAGGAAGTAGACATAGGGGACGGTTCGAGTTCTAGGCCGACATTTGTGAACAAGAATTTAAAAGTCGACTGCAAACTTAAGCTAGTCGGCTTGCTGAAAGTATATGTTTGCTGCTTCGCATGGGAATATCACGAGATGCCCGGTTGAGCCGAGAGCTAGTAGAGCATCGGTTGCCTATCAAGGCCGGTTTCAGACCTTTCAAACAACCAGCCAGAAGATTCAATCCCGAGATGTATGACGGATCAAGGAAGAGATCGGTCGACTGCTTAAAGCTAATTTTATTAGACCTTGCAGGTATGCCAACTGGATCTCTAACATTGTGCCCGTGGAAAAGAAAGAGTCCGGCAAGTTGAGGGTGCGCATCGACTTCAGAGACTTGAACAGAGCCTCACCCAAAGATGAGTACCCTATGCCTATAGCCGATATGCTTATTAATAATGCTTCTGGACACGAGGTCATCAGCTTTCTCGATGGTAACGCGGGGTACAATCAAATCTTCGTGGCCGAAGAGGACATGTCCAAAACGGCCTTCCGTTGCCCCAGGTTCCTTGGCTTATTCGAGTGGACAGTGATGACCTTCGGGTTGAAGAACGCTGGAGCCACGTATCAAAGAGCTATGAATTTAATCTTCCATGATCTACTCGACGTCATACTAGAGGTCTATATTGATGACATTGTTGTCAAGTCGGACGCCTTTGAATCTCATCTGGCCTACCTGCGCTTAGCTTTTGAGAGGATGAAGAGGTATGGCTTGAAGATGAATCCTTTGAAGTGTGCTTTTGGCGTATCGGCTGGAAAGTTCTTAGGCTTCATCATACATCAGCAGGGCGTAGAGATTGACCCTAAGAAGATAGAAGCAATTCAGAAGGTATAAGCTCCGACATGCAATGATTCCTTGGCAAAGTCAATTATCTAAGGAGGTTCATAGCCAACTTGTCGGGAAAGGTCAACGCATTCACTCCTATCCTTCGGTTGAAGAATGACGTTGATTTTACTTGGGGGCAGCAAGAGGCGTTCGAGTTGATCAAAGGCTATTTATCTACCCCTCCAGTATTGAAGGCGCCCAGGCATGGGGAACCCTTCCGACTTTACATCGCAGCAGAGGAAGGCGTCATCGGAGCTGTGTTAACCCAAGAGACTGAAGGGAAAGAGCATGCTATCACTTACTTGAGTCGGCGTCTACTGGATGCCGAAACAAGGTACTCTTTTGTCGAAAAATTATGCCTATGCTTATATTATGCTTGCATAAAGTTGAGACATTACTTATTATCTAGTGCTTACATAGTAGCTTGTCAAACCGATGTCATTAAATATATGTTGCATAGACCAATTCTTAGTGGCAGAGTTGGCAAGTGGGCTTATGCGTTAGTCGAGTACGATTTGGCTTACGAACCCTTGAAATCTATGAAGGGCCAAATCGTTGCTAGTTTTATTGTTGAACATCGGGTTGACGACAAGCATAGCATTGACATTGATCTGGTCTCCCTAGTGCCGTGGAGGTTATACTTTGATGGTTCAGTTTGTAGCAATGGCCAAGGTGTTGGTGTTGTTTACATATCCCCTTATGGTGCTACTTGCGAAGCCTCATGCCGCTTAGAGTACTTTTTGCACGAATAATCAGGCCGAGTACGAAGCACTGTTATTCACTTAGAGCTTCTAATTGCTACAGGTGCTACACATATTGAGGCTTTCGGTGATTCGTTGTTAGTAGTTCAGCAAATATCCAAGGTCTATCAATGTCTCGACGAATCACTTAATATTTATCTTGATAAATGTCTAGATATAATCTCTACCTTGGATTATTTTAGTATTGCTCATATTCCTAGACAAGAGAATTGGGTTGCGAACGAGTTGGCGAACAAGCATCCGGCTACCACGTCGATCGTGGTGTATTTCGTATTTCTCGAGAGCCGATGCTTGGGCCCGACTTGGTGGTAAGGCCGAGTTGGAACTCGCCGACTCGATCACTAGAACAGACCTAGTATACGTGACAACGAAGACTGGAGGAAGTCCATCATTGACTATTTGGAAGATCCGAGTAAGAAGGTGGATCGGACTGTTCGGCGGATGGCTTTCAAATACACTCTGATCGATGATAATCTATATCGCCGAACGGTTGACGGAGTTCTTTTGAAGTGCTTGGATGAGGACCAAGCAAGAGTTGCAATGGGAGAGGTACATGAAGGCATTTGTGGCACTCATCAGTCGGCACACAAGATGAAGTGGTTGTTGCGGCGTGCTGGATTTTATTGGCCGACTATGATCAATGATTGCTTCAGGTATTACAGGGGGTGTGAAGCCTGCCAGAAGTTTGGTGACATTCAACTCGCTCCTGCTGCCATGTTACATCCTAATATCAAGCCATGGCCATTCAGAGGTTGGGGACTAGATTTCATTGGACAAATCTATCCTTCTTCCTCAAAGGGGCATCGGTTTCGTGTTGGTGGCAACTGATTATTTCACCAAGTGGTCCGAAGCAGTATCTTTCAAGAGTATGACACATGTGGAGGTAATTCGATTTATAACCGAGCACATTATACATAGGTTTCGGCATCCCTCAAACTCTGACTACGGATCAAGGTACCTCATTTATGGCGGGACAAGTAAAGGAGTTTGCCGAGTCTTATAAAATAAAGTTGCTCAATTTCTCTCCGTATTATGCCCAAGCCAATGAACAAGCCGAGTCCAGCAACAAGGTGTTGATCAAGCTTATCAAGAAGAAGATCGAAGATAATCCGAAGAGATGACATGAGGTGTTGTCCGAGGCGTTGTGGGCACATAGAATTTCAAGACACAGTGCTACAAAGGTGACTCCCTATGAACTCGTGTATGGACAAGAGGCCGTTTTACACTGTAGAGGTAAATCTGAGTGCTTTAAGATTAGCCAAACAGAATGACTTATTGGCGGTCGACTTTTATAATTTGATGATGGATAGTCTTGATGAAGTCGCCGATAAACGCTTGGATGCATTAAAGGCTATAGAAAGGGATAAGCTGAGAGTAGCAAGAGCGTACAATAAGAAGGTCAAGTTGAAGAGCTTCAAGTCGGCGACTTAGTATGGAAGGTAATCTTACCAGTCGGCTCAAAGGATAACAAGTTTGGAAAATGGTCGCCGAGTTGGGAAGGACCTTTCAGAGTTGCAAGAGTGGTTCCTGGGAATTCATACCTGGTGGAATCTGTGCAGGGTACATTACTACCACGAGCTCTCAACGGCAAATACCTGAAGAAGTTCCACCCGAGCGTGTGGCAGGAAGCTTAAACGAGCGTTATAGCCAATATACTATATCGCCTTGAGTCAGAGAAAAATGGCCGATGAAGTTAATGACATCATCCTAAAGAATTGTCACGATGTTTTTCGGTAAAAACACATCTTTATACCGAAAACAGGGGGCATGTGTTGATGACGTAATTTGGCAGAACCCTGAGTAGCCCAGTGCGCCACGTATTTCACAGTGTTACCAAGTCGTGGCTTTCGCTGAGCGGCTTGCGGTGTCCCCGAGTACAGGATTCTCGCAAAGGATCCCGGTCCCCGGGCAGTGCCCCGGGTGCCGAATGTATCCAAGTACTGGATCTCGAGTTCTCGTATCCCCGAGTACTCATTCCCAAGCACTCGAGTTCCCGTGTTCTCAGTACTCATTCCCGAGCACTCATCGTTCCTGAGTTCACTGCGTTCCCGAGTACTTGCGTTCCCGAGCACTCGTGTCCCCGAGTACTCGCATCCCCGAGCATTCGCTGTCCCTGAGTAGGTCTGAGATGGGTTATAAGTAGCACGATTTCAGTTCCAGCGGTGCTAACTCGTCCGAGTTGTGATGCTCCCGAATTATCCCGTAGGTGGGTCAAGGCACCGAGTCGTTTGTTGTGAAGTCTTTTCTGGTGCCAGGAACCCTAACTTGGGATACAAGGAACAGTAGCTGATCATGACGTTTAAAGGAAAGTACGAGATTTGGAAAGACTCCCGGTTGATATGGAAGGATATCTCGTATACAAGGCGGAGTCCAGATCGCGGCGGTTAAGTTGATCAGATTAGGAAAGACATCTCGTGTGCGAGATGGATTCTTGATTACAGCAGGCAAGATTATCAGATTAGGGAAGCAATCTTTGTTTATATGGAAAGCTATATCATGTACGATACAGAGTTGTATTCCAACCCTAAGACCAGGCGTACCCTATAAATATGAATGGTATATGGCCGATTGAAAACAACACACAATCGAAACAATCAATGTATTATCTTTTCATTTACTATTTTCTTCTCATCCTTGTTTTATGTTTTTCGTTCTTCGCTGTTCTTCGTGTTCAACGGCAGCGAACCTCGAAGCTCTGAGGGCGGTCAGGCCGACTCAGAGCGGCCCATAGCCGCCGCACTCCCTGACGGGGTCCCTCCCGGGGGTGTGGGGTTTCGGGTTCCCAAAAGCACTCGCCGGTGTGTCTTGCGTATCGCGCTCCCGGCGAGTCTCCCCCGGCTCCGTGTCCTGCGCATCGTGCTCGGCGTCGGGGGTACACGGTGACGTGTTCGTGTGCGAACACACTTTTTGGCGACTCCGCTGGGGAAGAAATCATCATGTCTAACAACCAGATTCCACAACTCGCAAGATCAGCACCGATAACATCATCAAGCCAGGCTACGATGAGTTATCGGAGGAACATCGTCAAGCTTTTGAAGCATACAAGAAGAAGCGGGAGGAGGAGGATCTACAGACGTTCCTCGCGAACTTCAAGAATGATCGTCAAGGAAACATTACTCCAGTTGGAGAAATCAAGCTCCCTCCTCTACATGGCAAGAAGGCTCAGACCCCGGTAAGTAGCACGTTTTCTCCAGAACAGATAGCCGAAATACAGAGTTATATTTCGGAGAGCAATATCCTTGTTTACAACTCGTTCATGAAAAACACAAATGCTAAGGGGAACACGTGTCCATCATCTAGTGGTAACGCTGGTACGGCTGCAGGTGTGGTAAACCCTGATCCGACTTCGGTAGTAGATTCATCGGCGCTTCCCGTGCCATTGAATTTACGTCCTAGCCAAACCAGCCAACTCGTAGCCCTACCCGCAAGCCCTAGTCCGATCATGAGTATACCCGGTTTCAGCGGTAGCGCCGAACCAGAGCCTGATTGCACCACCATAAGCACGAGCATGATTAGGCCAGTGCCGAGTCACAACTCGGCGTATGTGTCACAAGTCGCGCCATGACCAGCCATCATGCCGCTCCCACGCCGACTTCGTCCGCCTCGGACGAAATTTTAGCCAAGCTCAAGGAGGATGTAAAGAAGATGTTCTCAGAGTCCTTCGGACTCGAGCCGAAGGTGAGAAGTCGGCTATACCAGAAATCGTGGGGGTGTGGGGTTTCGGGTTCCCAAAAGTACTCGCCGGTGTATCTTGCGTATCGCGCTCCCGGCGAGTCTCCCCCGGCTCCGTGTCCTGCGCATCGCGCTCGGCGTCGGAGGTACACGGTGACGTGTTCTTGTGCGAACAAGCATCAACTACCTTCAGGCCCAAGGGGACCAAGCCCAGCTTCGTTCTAAGTGAATCAAATTTGGAACATGAAAATTTATGTTGATAAAATCAAAGATTAACGGAAACATTATTGTAGACCAGAAGTTTACTTTAGTCAGGTGTGTTCTTCAGCCGTAGCAGGCAGGAGAAATAAATAACGGAAAATAAAGAGAAAAAACTAGAAAAGGAACGAAAAGAGGAAAAGGGAAACAGGAAAACGAGAAGGGAAGGTTATGGGCTGAGCTGCAAAATAAAAGGCCTGCTAATAACTGACGAACAGTCTGTTAGTATTTTAAGCCCAATCCCCCAGAGGCCCGCGCGGCGCCGTCGACGCAAACTTCTCCGCTCAACCCACTCCAGTCGCCGTGCCTGCCCGGGAGAGCGGGCGTGAGTGGGGGAGTGTGGGAGTGGCTGGCCGAGGTTACTCCTCGCTCCACAACCGTTCGTTTCCCCGTGCCGCCGCTATGTACCGGTACGTGCGTACGTTGCCCGGCTGGGTTCGTCCCAATCGCCAGTCGCCACCGTGACCAGAACGAGCCGGTAGTTTGGCGATTTCTCATCGTGCCGTCGCGCGCTTTGTGCTGCTGGCCCGTTACACATTCTACGTACACATGCAAGCCCTGTAGACCACACAGACGTACCAAGTATCCTCAAGTAAGATAACCAACCATGGTTTCAGCTTAATTCATACGTGCCAGAACCTGTATATCTCTGCAGTATAGTAGGAACTGTTGCGCAACCGTTGCCGGCGAGTCCGGTCCTCGGGTTGCGTAGCGGTACGGCGTCGAGGAAGAAGACGACGAGCGTGGAAAAATAAATGTGGACAAGAGAGACACAAGTGGGAGACAAGAGGGGCTGCTTTATTAGATTGAAAATTGTGTACAATACATGTGCCCTCCATCTCTATTTATAGCCTAATCTAGGGTTTGGGATAAGTATCCACTTAAGTGCACATTAGGGGAGATTAACCCACCCTCATGGCAGGTGGGCCCCACTACTGGTGGGGCCACTAGTTTCCCAACACTCCCCCTTGGAAACTTATCCCGTATAGCGCATGCCCCAAAAACTCCGAAAAAACCCTGTGGGAAAAATACCCGGAGAAAGAGCGCATGGCATATTTTGGTCATGTTGCACGAATTGCCTCATTAAAAACCTTGGTTTGAGAAATTTCAGTAAAACTCATCCAAGGGAAAAAGAGTACAACCCATCTGATTATTCAACCAGATACTCGACCTTCTAGGTCGAGATTTTACCTATGAGTTTGCAAAGATTCTCCCCCTGAACACTGCAACTCCCTAAGTCTCATCATACCTATTCCGCGTACGCACCTTTCAAAGGTCGATGCTGGTAATGACTTAGTGAATAAATCTGCCAGATTTTCACACGACTTAGTATGCAGTATTTTTATTTCGTCCATCTTCTGCAATTCATGAGCATAGAAGAACTTGGGGTTGATATGCTTAGTGAGATTGCTCTTCACATAACCCATTTGTACTTGTGCAACACACGCTGCATTATCTTCGTAGATAATGGTAGGGGTTTGTATGGTGTTCAACCCACATGATTTCTGTATGTGGTTGACCATCCGGCGAAGCCAAACACACTCCCGTGAAGCTTCATATAGGGCAATAATTTCCGAATGGTTCGTCGAAGTCGAAACAAGACTTTGCTTAGACGATTTCCATGAGACTGCAGTCCCACCACATAGGAAAACATACCCCGTTTGTGACTTAGCTGTGTGTGGGTCTGAAAGATACCCAACGTCGGCATATCCTACCATGGACAAGTCTTGGTTCTTTCTGAAGAACAGACCAAGATCCTTGGTTCCTTTGAGGTAGCGAAATATATCCTTAATGCCTTTCCAATACCATTTGGTAGGCTCAGAGCTATATCTCGCTAACAAATTCACGGCGAATGCAATATCCGGCCTCGTGCAATTTGCAAGATACATGAGTGCTCCTATTGCACTCAAGTATGGGAATTCTGGTCCCAGAACTTCCTCCCCCTCTTCCTTAGGTCTAAACGGGTCCTTGTCTTGCTGTAGGGACCGCCCAATCATGGGGACCTTCGAAGGTATGCCTTCTCGAAGCTAAATCTTTCCAACACTTTCTGAGTGTAAGAAGACTGATGTACTAATATTCCTTCAGGGACATGCTCAAGTTGCAAACCTAAGCAATACTTGGTCTTTCCCAAGTCTTTCATTTCAAATTCTGACTTCAAGTAAGAACTTGCTTCATCAATATCTTCGGGTGTGCCGATGATATTCAGATCATCTACATACACCGAGATTATACAGAATCCATCCTGGGACCTTCGTATAAATATACAAGGGCAATCTTTATTGCTCGTGTAGCCTTTCTTGCTTAGTATCTCGCTCAAGCGATTATACCACATTCTGCCAGACTGTTTGAGTCCGTATAGTGACTTTCTAAGTTTCACACTATACAGGCTCCGGTTTGCTCTGTCTTGGTTCGGAATGGGAATACCTTCTGGTACTCTCATGTAAATGTCCGAATCCAAGTTTCCATATAGGTATGCTGTTACCACATCCATGAGTTTCATTTCCAGATTCAAATTAACTGCCATTGAGATTAACTATCTAAAGGTAATTCCATCCATGATCGGGGAGTAAGTTTCCTCAAAATCGACTCCAGGTCGTTGAGTGAAACCTTATGCAACAAGCCTTGCTTTGTATCTGACCACCTCATTATTCTCACTTCTCTTACGAACAAAGACCCACTTGTGACCTACAGGGTGTATGTGGTGAGGGGTTAGGCTTACGGGCCCAAACACCTCTCTTTTGTTCAGAGATAATAATTCTGCGGTGATTGCCTCTTGCCATTTTTCCAATCCGATCGTTTCTTACAATCGGCGAGCGATACAGGCTCGGGATCAAGATCAATAATCTTGGCAATCTTATTCGCAAAATAAATGTCGACATTGGCTGTTACTCTATTCAGAGATTCCCCTGTTTCTGCATAATTTATGGCCATTTCGTCATGGGGCGCTTCTTCATGCGCTTCCCTTTGCCCATCGCTATTTCCCGCAGCGGGAGCAAGGTCCTTTAGTTTTCCTGCGCCGATGTGTGCGCACACATCTCCGCTAGGTGCTTCCTCCAATGGAAGGTTCAAGTCAGGAACATTTTATTCTGTACTTGTGCCAGGTCTCAACTGGCTCCCCTTATTCTTTTGAGGTACTTCAGTGGTTTTCCGTGGTAAGTCCTTCTTGTCCTTTTTCGCCGGGCGTCCCCGGGTACTCGGGACACGAGGGGCCGGAGTTCTCGTCCTTTTATTCTGAGGCCTTTGGACGGGAGCGGGTATACCTTCATCATTTCTTGGTATTTCAACCCTCTCCGGTGCATTGCGTGTGGGCACATGCGACTTAGTCACGGATTTTAAAATCACTAAAGTGATCCGGCAGGCGATTCGCTAATGCTTGCAAATCAATTATTTTCTGGACTTCTCTATTTGCTTCACCAGTACGCGGGTCATGTGCGTGGATCCCCGTGGCTTGCCACGTAATTTCTCGACATTTTTCATCAAGGGGTTGATTTCCTCCCCCTAATGTCGGGAAATGATCCTCATCAAAAATGCAATCAGCAAAGCGGGCCGTATGGCAATCTACGGTCATGGGTTCCAAATACTGAATTATGGAGATGGTTTCATAACCGACATAAATCCCAGACTTACGGAGTGGCCCCATTGCTGATCGCTGAGGTGGTGGTATAGGTACATATACCAGGCAACCGAACCTTCTAAGGTGGGAAATTTTCGGTGCCGACCCTTGTGCTAGTTGCATAGGAGAGTGGATGTTATAGGCCGACGGTCTAAAATTAATGAGATTTGTAGCGTGCAGCACTGCGTGTCCCCAACATGTTGTTGGTAAATTACAACTCTGTAATAGCGGTCTGGCAATAAATTGAATTCTTTTAATTAATGCCTCTGCCAAACCATTCTGGGTATGGACATGAGGTACTGAGTGCTCATCTTTAATTCCCATGCCTAGGCAATAATCATCAAATGCTTTTGAAGAAAATTCACCGGCGTTGTCCATTCGAATGGACTTTACTTGATAATCTGGAAATTTATTCTTAATCTGAATTATCTGCGAGATTAGCTTTGCAAAAGCATGGTTTCGCGTAGATAATAAAGAGACATGCGACCATTTCGAGGACGCGTCGATAAGCACCATAAAGTACCGAAATGGCCCTGACCGGGGCTGAATAGGACCGCATATGTCCCCTTGAATTCGTTCTAGGAATGCAGGGATTTCATCCTTCACTTTCAAAGTGGATGGTCGAATAATTAATTTCCCCGTGGCACATGCGAGGCACACGAAATCTTCGGGATTTGGGAAATTTTTCACATTAATATTATGACCATTAGAGTTGTTAATGACATTTCTCATCATTCTTAGACCGGGGTGGCCAAGCCTATCATGCCATAGGCGGAATAATTCAGAGCTTCTAAAAACAGTTTTAAAGGCAGTGTACGCCGGGGATGCTACAATTCTGGTGTAGTAGAGCCCGGTGTCAAATGAAGGAAGTTTTTCTAATACCCTCTTTCCATGTGCGTCGCGCTTAGTGATGAGTAGATATTCTTTATCATTCTCATCATCGGTTTCTACATGGAAACCATTAGCGCGAATATCCTTAAAACTAAGGAGTGTTCTAGTCGATTCGGGGTACAATAATGCATCTTCTATTGTCAAAGTTATACCCATTGGAAGTATAATTGTGGCTCTTCCGGAGCCTATTATACTAGAACCGCTACCGGCGATTGTCATGATACTGCCCGTACCTTTACGAATAGACTGGAAATATTTGGTCTCCCTTAGTATGGTATTAGTCGTGCCACTATCCACAAGGCATACTTCCTCCATTGGCGCCACACGTGTTCTAAAATATTGCATCTAATTAATAACATTGCGAGTAAGTAGCAAACATAATTAAACGCATACATATTTTAGAACATCACATGCCATAAATGAATAAATATTGAATAAAGGAATAAATCCTAATATAGTCCAAACACCGATAAAATGTATGCTCTCATAGAGCTTACAAAAATATCCAAGAATTATTGATGTATCTAAATGATGAAGGCATAAATAAAGAGAACTCAATGTGCTACGGGCACTAGACGGAATCAGCTATAAAGTAGCCTGAGATCTCCTCACTGATCTGCTCAGGAGTCATCCTCTCCTCCTCGGCAATCACGGCTGCGGCCGCGGTGATGTCGAGAGGCGGAGTGACTACTACCGTCTGAACCGGGATGTCCACCTGCATGGGCGCCACCATGTCAAGTGGTGCTTCAATCGGCGCTGCAACCACCGGAGGAGCCTCATCTTGAGCAACTGCAAGGTGTGCCTCACGCTTCCTCTTAGCTTGGTAGGCATCAATCACATGCTGGGGCTCTTTGCATTGGCGAGACCAATGCCCATGACGGCCACACTTGAAGCAGTCCTGATCCTGCTCACCATATGGCTTGTCATGGAGCTTGGCCTTGCCAGTCTTGGGGGGAGCGGCCTTGACCTTGCGGGCCACAAGCATCTTCCCCTTGTCACCTCTTCCCCTCTTTTTCTTGAGAGGGGTGCGCACCTTGTAGCTTGCATTGGCCTCCCTGCCAACACTGCTACTAGGCGCCTGGGAGATGAAGTTCTTTTTGAGAACCTCATCCTACGCCTCCGCCACCTGGAGTATGTCAATGAGTTCTGCATACTCAGTGAACTGACTCTGGCGGTAAGTGCGTGCCGCCTGCACGGCGTCGGGGTGGAAGGTAGAGAGAGTCTTCTCAATCTTCTGGGCATCTGTGGTAATCTTGCCACACAGCTGAAGGTTAGTACAAATGCGATGCAGCGCAGAATTGTACTCACCAACCGTCTTGAAGTCTGCAAACCTCTGCTTTGCTTGGGGCATGATGGTGTACTTCAGCTTCTCGAACCGCTTCTTCAGGGCGGTCCACAGGGCAAGAGCACTCCTCTCTGCCATGTATTCATTCTTGAGAGTACTGCAAAGATGGTGCTAGAGGAAATGAAGTGCCTGATCATTCTCCTCCGAGGTGATGACGGTAACATGCCTGGTACCGACACCGATCGCTCCCCGGAGATTTCTAGCCCCGAGAACGATCTCCACATCTGATGCCCAGGTGAGATAGTTGCGGCCATGCTGGGCCAACTCCTCAAATTCCCGGTTCGTTATGCCAGTCATTCTGCATTTCATTCAAAGATTCCCATAAGTTACTGCGGGTAACACGGCATGAAAGCAAAATAAAGATACAAAAATAAATTCTATAGGTGCTTCAATATTTAAACATGTCATTTATATGAAATACATAGAGGATTAAATGCAATTTACAGAATTACAATGAACCATAACATGCAAGTAATGGCATATAACCATGTAGAACATGTGAAATAGCTGAGGAAATCAAAATCTGATGCAAAAATTGAGTTCCCGAGGCCCTTTTATGTCAGAAACAAGTATTTTTGCTAATTTTAGGAATTACAGGGGCTTTTACGCAAAATTACAGCACTGGTACGTAAAAATGCGTAAATAAATAAAAATTCAGGGGCCTCAGCGCAAAATTCCGCGCGCAGGCTGCCCCCCCTTTTTTTCGCACCCGGTAGCGAGCTTTTGGCCCATTTGGCCCGCCCGGCCTTCATGGGCTACCGGCCCATTTTTCTCTGCGCGGCCTAGTGGGCCGGCCTACCCCACGGCCCACCACCACCCTGCCCACAGCCCGGCACGGGGGGGCGGTGGTTAGGGACTCCGCCCTAACCGCCCGAGTGGCGGCGCGTGGCGGCGGCGGGGCCGGTGGCTGGTGGCAGGCGGCGCGGCGCGAGGCGGCGGCCGGCTGCGGGCGGCGCGCGAGGCGGCGGGAGGCGGCGGCCGGCTGCGGGGCGGCGCGCCGAGGCGAGGCGGGGCGGCGGCCGGCTGCGGGCGGCGCGGCGACTCGTGGGGCGGGGGCCGGTGGCCGTGCGGCGGCGGGAGGCGGCGCTGCGGGGCCGTGGGGCGCACGGCGGCGCGTGCAGGCGCGCGCGGGCCGGGAGGCAGCTGGGGCGGGCGGCGCATGCGGGCGCGCGGGGGAGGCCGGGGCGCGCGGGGGGCGTGGCTGGCGGCGGCCGGGGCTGGCCGGCGGCGGGAGGGCCGGCGGCGTGGTGGGCTCGTGTGCGCGCCCGTGCATGGGGCGGCGCGGCCGTGGCCGGCGCGATGCAGCTCGCCCATGTGGAGGCGGCGGCCATGGCCGGCGGCGAGCTCGGCTCGGCCGGTGGCCGGCCCATGCGGGGGCGACGCACGTGCAGGTGCGCGAGGCGGCGGCCGGTTGCCTGGTTCACATTGATGCAAATGTGCAGACAAACGAAAGAAAAAAAACAATCTATTAATAGATGCAGCACAAAACCAATCTGGTAATAGATTCCTTACAGCCATGCGTACGGGCATGGATTTCTATCAATTTCACGGCGATCAACAATTTCCCATTTCGATCGGATCATGCCATCGACATTGGTCGGCGATTGCTAATCGGCGCGGCGATCCAGGGAATTTCGCTTCAATGAATTCTCATCCAAATACATGGGGGAAAAAAAATAGGAACCCTTTTTCCTGCTCGTCGGTCCCTACCTCAACCGAGAAAATTGAGCCTAGGAAGGAGAGGCTCAGCGGAGAAGCTCGTGCTGATAACGTGTTGCGCAACCGTTGCCGGCGAGTCCGGTCCTCGGGTTGCGTAGCGGTACGGCGTCGAGGAAGAAGACGACGAGCGTGGAAAAATAAATGTGGACAAGAGAGACACAAGTGGGAGACAAGAGGGGCTGCTTTATTAGATTGAAAATTGTGTACAATACATGTGCCCTCCATCTCTATTTATAGCCTAATCTAGGGTTTGGGATAAGTATCCACTTAAGTGCACATTAGGGGAGATTAACCCACCCTCATGGCAGGTGGGCCCCACTACTGGTGGGGCCACTAGTTTCCCAACAGGAACGAAGTAACATGGGAATAAACTTGACATGGAATACTATCCTTTTTTATTCCCGAGGGGCAATGTTTATAGTCTGGAGCGGCGACATCGACTATCAATATGTACCGGAGATTTACATGAATTTGCTATAGATCATGTAGCAGATGTTCTAAGTTTCAGCTGGCGGTTTTGAATCGTCGATCATGCTTGAACGGTTAGGTACGTTCTAATGGTTCGAGGTGAGCAGGTATAACTTAGGGCTACACACAAAAATCTACGGGCGATCCGGTGGCCAAAAGTATACGTGATATGCTGCACAAAAGAATAAGTACACAGTGGGGGCTAGAAAGGTCCACTACTACAGAAATCATTTGTACAGATGGTTTGGAACCCCATGCGGGATGGTTTTTCGAATCGTCTGTACGAAAGAGTCTGTACAAATCAGGTTTGTACCGTCTGTACAAATCGATTAGTACAGACGGTTCCCAACTAGAACCGTCTGTACTAATCGATTTGTACAAACGGTTCTAGGGAAAGAGCCGTTTGTAAAAAAATCTTTAGAGCTGTCTGTAAAAAATCTTTGTACAGACGGTTCTATCCGTAGAGCCATCTGTACAAAGAATTTGTACAGACGGTTCTAGACCTGGAACCATCTGTACTCTTGCGAGTCGTCCTGCCGCACTGCTGCCACGGCAGCAGAAACAGCGGTTTGCGCTGCCACGACAGCAGGGCGACAGTGCTACAGCTGCTGCCGCGGCAGCAGTGCGGCAGGGCGACGGTGTTGTAGCCTGCTGCCGCGTCAGCAGAAACCGCCGTTTCCGCTACCACGGCAGCAGTGCGGCAGAGCGTATAGTCATTGATCTCAAACTTTTTCATTCACAAGCAAACATTAAACGTCATTCTCAACCACAAAGCCATTCAGAAGCAGTAACTCATCTGTAATCACATTAAACGTCATTCACGAACACAAAGTTCACAAGCAGTAATTCATCGACAAATTACAAGACAAGTCATTCTTAGGGAGAAAAAACTCTTAAGTCATGTGCAAATTTTGAGGACTATGGAATTCTCCGACCTCCTTCAACAGCTAGGACAATATGAAACCTATTAACCGTTTTTGAACATACTGGATGCCCTCACTCTCGAGCTCATTTGTAGGAAACTTAAATGTCTGCAGAAGAAAACTAAAATAAGTTAGGCACAACGTCAGAACGATGAAAAATGTAACTGAATATGGTGTAATGACACAAATCTCCGGATCTACCGCACTAGAGCTAACGATCTGCAACATATATGTCGCGACATAGTATCCACAGAGGTTGGTGCCCGGCGGCTGCTTGTGGCACTGCAGAAATCACGATTACGTGCAGGGTAAATTTAGTTTTACCGAATATATACTAAAACGTGCGAGGTCATTATTCATGGGCGAGGGAGGAATTATTACCGGGAAATGAAATCGGTGGATCGGTTCGGTTCGTGTTGTTTTTACAGGGCCCCCTTGGAGACGTACTTCTTGAACACCCCATTGAGCACCCTCGTCAAGTTTGTGTACTTCTCGGGTGGGTAGTCCTTGGAGTCGAAGTACACGACATGTAGAAGTTCTGGTTCGATACAAACGAGCATCCAGTGGAAGTCATAGGTGTACGGTACAAGAATGAGGTGCTTACTACAGAGAACGAGCATGGCCTCCGAGATGTAATCCTCGACCTCCTCCGGCTTGTATTGGACCATTGTGGATATGACCACTTGTGGATCGAGGAATCCGATATCAGGATTTTCTGTCCTAGCCTCTTGAAACATATGTCTACACATAAGAGTAATGTTATTGAAAGAGTGTATCAATGAGTTAGGTAGTTCACTTAGCATAAACCATGATACAGAACACTTACAGTGTCCAGCACCTTAATAGGCTGACATCGAGGGCGTCGTGATGGTATAGATCGGATAAATCCTTGAACTCAACGGTGAAGGTTCCACCTGGATGGAGGAAATGTTGCCGCTGGAACATGGCGCCGATATTTTGAGGAAGCGCTCTCTCCTCGTTGGACCTCTTAATATAAAACTCGTGCACAATCTGAGCTGCCCAACCGAGTCGTTCTAACTCCGCCCGCGTCACTAGCGGCTGTCTTTCCGTGTAGACTCTTATCTCGGGTTCTTCTTCTACATCTTTGCCCTTGGCTGACTTTTTGGTATTTCTGGTGGCCCTACGCTGAGCTTGTGGAGTCGATTTGGCGGCCTGTTGCCCAGATTTGCTAGACCGTTGAGATTGTACCGAAGCGGATTTCGCCTTCGGCGGAGGAGCACGGGATGAGAAATCTTTACCGTCACGTACCGGAGACAGCGGCCGTGCAGGAGGTGGAGGGGCAACCAGAGAAATGTACTTCTTCGGCCACTGGATGAACGTGTTAACGGCCTGCCCCAGTGTCGTGACATCGTCCTCCAGGCGTATAGGAAGTGGGTAGGAGGACATATTCATGTGCACCATGTCCACTGTCACCTTGGCGTTACCCTCCGCTAGCGGAACTCCGTGCACAGTGGCCTCTTCAGTTGGTGGAAATGCTAACCCCGTGCCAGCCTCAAGCATGTGATCAAAGCCAAAATTGCTGGGCACGAGGAGCTTGCACTTGGTTACCACCGATATGCCGTCCACAGGTAATGTGCCGCTGCGGACGTTAATTGTAATGTCCTCGAAAGGTACGTCGGCGACGCGGACGTCAACTGGAAAGTTGCCCTGAGCAGCTGGTTCATGTACGTCCTCGTCATTGTCATTTTCCATAGACGTGCAGCTACTCCAGCGCCGAGCCTGCGGGGCTGCGTTCGGCCGCGGCGCCTTCATCCTCCTGTCTTATCTGCCGTACCCGTTCTTCGACCCTTGCATCGATCCTTTGTTCTAGGCCGGCAAATATTTCTTCCATCAGCTCTCTTTTCATCCGTTCACGCTCGGCTACCTCGCGCTCTGCTTTGGTTCTCCTCTGACTCCTGTATGAACCCGCATCATCGGGGAATCCCAACTTCCATGGAACCATGACCCCCACGCCACGCGTTCGACCCGGGTGCTCTTTGTTTCCCAGAGCCGAGGTTAGTATATCTTTTTCCCTGGCAGCTTGAAAAGTTTCTTGAGAGGATTCTTCTGATAGTCGCAGGATGTTTTCGGCCACTAGCATGGTTTCTGGGAGAACAGTGTCTCGCGACTCTCCTGAGATGCCTGCTCGTCCTCTCTTCTCCATTCCAACTCTTTGCGCGCATACCCACTAGTGCCGAGCCTGTGGGGGTGAACGTTGCATGCCTGCCGCGCCTTGTTTGCCTGACTCTGCTGCACAAATTTCTCCGACGTGCACCTCTCCACAAATTCTGCCCATTGATCCTCCAAGTACCCATAAGTGTTCAGGTCCTGCCTGTAGGGCATAAGATCGTTCTTCATGTACGTGTTGTAAAGCTCGCTCTTGAAGGTCTTCCACGCCTTGCCCATCTTGGCTTTTGCCTATCTTTCCACGGCCTTCTCGGTACCTTCGGGGAAGTTGAATTATGCTTTGATGGTGTCCCACAGGAACTCTTTCTCGGTATTCGGCACTGACGGCCAGCTGGCGTACATTATCCGGACCTTTGTCCTCGCAAGTAAAGCGCACGCTCTACGGAATGCCGCCTGAGCCTGTAGAGGCAATGTGGGCACACCCTCATCACTGACATCAGTTATCGTGTAGTGACCCTTGGGCATTTGATTTTTGCCTTGGCCACCTCGCTTTCGTTTCTGCCCATCCGTTTCTTTGGTTTGCTCATGAGACGAGGCTTCTGCAGGCAACGGTTGAGCTGGTTGAGGAGACAAATCCAGCTCATCTTGTCGAGGAGAAGAGGCCGGAAGCACTTCACGTTCATCTCCGGATGCCATCTTATAAGTTTATTCACTATGAAAGCACATAAATCCAAAACTATCAAAGTTCATGCAATATCTGTGCTTATAAGAATATATTTTCTTCAATTGCTAAACTGATATACATGTGCTTGTAAGAAAAGTAATAAGAGACTAAGAGCAAGATGATATATGTTTTTCCACTGGAGGTACATATTGCAAAAGGAAGAAGCTATAGATCAAATGCAATATCTTTTCTTTCAGTAGATAACCAATATAAATATATGCATTCATGTAGAGAGCAGAGAATAATTAAGATGAGTATTGTTTCTAAGATGTTAGAACATTTAGCCTCTACTAAGAGCCGTAACTAATTTCTTGATCTTGGCCTCTTTATATTGCTCCTGCTCGTAGTCTTGATGGCTTCATTTCACGCGTCGGCTCCTCCTCTTGAGTTCCTTCTTATTCCTTGCTGCTCCTTCTGTTTGAGGAGCTCGGGGGTCGTTTAGGCAGCAACCAAACACACCCTCATTTACACTATAAGCTTCATTTGGACATAGAGATCACAAAATGAAGATTGCCTTGTTTTTCATCGAACTTCTATGTATACATGAATTGAGTTTTAATTTACTTTTACTCAAACAGTAACTTGTACTCCCAAGTCCCAACAATGTTAATTATTAAACGATGCAAAAGCTCATTACAGTTTGGTAGGAATAGAAGAACCCAACGCACATTCTTTACTAGATACTAAACCAGAGTCACATGTAACATGGTCATGGCCATCAGATCAGCCTCCCTTTTGTTTTTCCAGCATTTGCGGTGGATCTACTTAACAAGGCAACCAAGCAACACACCCTTTTCAGCATTAGTATCAGGCAAACAAAGGTTTTTCGGAGTCCTCAATCAAGCACATGAACTTGTTTAAGTCTCTCTCAGTATTAAAGTTCACGTCAGCATCGCGCAGCATCTGATCCAACCTATCATCATCCTCTGCGCCACCACAATCATCGTCTGCACCTACTTCCTCCGCGCGACCACAATCATCATAGGCACCTACTTCATCGTCATCTTCTCTCCTTTCGGTGACTTCGGGTTCTTCGATGATGCGAACGTCTTCGTATAACATGCTCTGCTCTTCACCATGTTTGGTCCAACACGTGTAGTCCGGTTTGAAGCCCCTAATAATCAAGTGCACTTGGATCTGTAGGGTTGAGTTCTGTCCGAGAAATGATCTCTCATTTCTACAATCGCAACAAGGACAATATATAAATTGAAAATTCATCGCACTATCAAGGTACCCTTGGTTCATACGAGAACCGTACATCTACGCCCGATCCATCTTGCTACACGCGCTGCACAACGAGTAAATTAATGTTAAACTGACCTAATAAAACAAAGCCACCTAGCTTGTCATCGAAAAAAGGAGCTACCAAACACTACATTTATGCATTTTTAGTAATATATAAACCCAACTATCCAAAACTCAAATAAAGTCAGTAGCTAATTATTTAAATATTCTAAGAAAGAAACATTTCCATATATGTCAAAATTTTATATGTTGATGCATGAATAAAATGAAGCCAAGATACAACATATATCAAAAGTTGAATTTTTTTTTGAGGCAAGAACTAGATTCATTGCATTAAGGAAAACGATACATCTGGAACCGGACAGCTGAGCCTACACTTTGCAGAAAAACCCCTGCTAAAAAGAGAAAACAAGAAAATGCTTGGGGGATATTCCGCCGCCCCGCCGCGCCGCCGTGCCGACTCGCCGGAACGGGAGAGGACGAAACGCCGGACGTCGCTTGCTGACCTGCAGAAGGAGTCAGAGGGCGAGGACGAAGCCTCGGAAGCCTCGGTCAAAAGCCGCAACAGCCGTCCGCCGCAAGAGGCGGAACGAGAAACCAATGTAGCGCCGGCGGCAAGATCTTCAGCAGGGAGCCGAGCTCCTCCCGACCACCGGCCTCGCACCGACGGACGAATCCGCAACCACAGCACGAAGGGGACATGCGAGGAGCAGCTGGCGCAGATCCAAACACCAAAACTCGCCGGCGAAGACGCCGGACGAGGAACCCTAACACCGAGACTAAAACTCCACTCACCTCCCGGTGATACACCGCACCACCGGAGCGAGGACGAGGCGGGGAGACCATATTCACAACCGGCGGCGCCGCCATCGCCTCGCCGCCGCCGCATGGACCAAAACCTGCACAAGGAAGAAAGAAAACACCACCCCCCCGGCTCGCCCGAGGTCCGGCCCACCTTAGGAGACCTAAGAGGTCACCGGAGGCGAGACGGACCGGCGAGCTCGCCGGAGGGAGGAGACGAAACTCGGTCGCCCTCTTTTTCGCCTCTCCTTACTGTAGCAACGAGAGAGGAACCTTAAGCTGCCTTATTTTCTGATACCATCATCATCAAAAGTTGAATTTTGGTGCAACATATATTATTTTTGGAGCTAGCATGATTTTTCTAAAAATCATACTTCAATTTTAGGTTTTAAGGGCATTTTGATCATTTTCAAAATTTTACAGCACTGTAACATGAATAAAAGTTATACCATAAAATTCTACATATTAAATGATGAATTTCTAAAAAAGAATCACCTCATTTCGAGTTCGTATGAATTTTCTATGATTTTTAGAAGTTTAAAGCATTTTTAGCATTTTCTTGCTTTTTCTCAGAAAATCAAAAATATGAAAAAAAAATTGTTACTCAGCCTAACTTAGCCATTGAGCATGACAAGTGGGGTCCTCTGTCATATTAATTTTTCTTTTTCTTTTTTCCTTCTCTCTATGACACATGGGTCCCACATTTCTTTTCTTTTTCCCAACTAGCTGAATGGCACAAAGCGAGCTAGCTAGCTACCGAGGGGACTCGATCATCCAGCATGGAATCAAGGGGGGGAAGGGCGCGGGAAAGTTCTGTGGCTCACCGTGGAGCTATAGGAAGAGTCGGCCGATGCTAGGGAGGCCAGAGATGACGGCGGCGACGGCGAGCGGCGGCGGCGGCAGCTCGGTGAGGTCGTCGGCGAGTAAGGCTTGCAGTGCCCCGAGCTTGATTCCTTCTAGCACGAGGTTCGCCGGCTCTTCTTGGTGCGGCTGCGTGTGCGGGCAGCTCGAGAGGAGGTCAGGAAGAGGGCCGGCGACAATGGCGATAGCGGCGAATCGAGCTGGGAGTGAGCTTATGTAGTTATTTGTACAGACGGCTCCAAACACGAACCGTCTGAGAAAATATCTACACAAGATGTCGAACAAGCGGGACGGCACAGTACAGACGGCTCCCAACAGGAACCGTCCGTACTGCTCTAGACCATCGCCGCCATCGTCGTCCTTGTCGTCGTTGTCCTCATCCTCATCCTCGTCGTCGTCGTCCTCGTCCTCCTCCTCGTCGACCTCGTCGGTCTCCTCCTCCGAGCCTGGCAGCGACGCACCGCCGTCGAAGTCTTCTGACATCCAATCGGTGTTGTCGGAAGTCGACCGACTCCAATCGGCGGAGCAGTTAGTCTCCTCGTCGGAGGAGATCACCTTCTTCGCCGGCGAGTCCTTGTTGGACGAGTAGTTGGATGGCCAACTAATTGGCGACGGCGGACCCACCAAGGGCGATGGGACAGGCGGCAGCGGTGATGACGACGGCACACTCGCCATGACGGAGGAGAGAAGGAGCAGGAGGGAATGGATTGGGCGGAGGTGAAAGCGGAGTACTTATTTGGAATAGGCGGAGGGAGCGAAGCAACGCGAAGAGGAATATGAAGCGACGCGCGCGAAGACAAAGCGGTAGTTCCGCACGGGAATATATCGAAGGTTGAAGACGAAGCGGCACTAGCCAATTCAATATATAGCACAGACGGTTCCCAACTGGGCCCGTCTGTGATATTAGTACAGACGATACCAGTTGGGAACCGCCTGTACTATCCCTCACAGTACAGACGATCTCAGTTGGGAACCGTCTGTACTATTTATACATAGGAACCGTCTGTACTATAGCGTCTCGCTTGTGCGCCATCACTGGTAGTCATTTTCTCAGATGGTTCGCGTTTGGAATCATCTGTGCTAAACACTGTACAGACGACGCGGCGTCCCGTTAAATGGAACCTGTAGTAGTGGCCTTGACCAATTTTCTATACAAAGCCATGCATATTTTATTACAAACAACAAATAATAGCTCAGCTATATATATAAATATGTCCTCTAATTAATATGCTTCTAGACGCAATCTACTTGCTATCCGCGCTGCCAATCGACCCAGCCTGCAATGCATAACAGTTTCACGTTGTTCGAAAATTACTAGTATTTGTATATGCCATTACTATCTCCCGGTCATCAATTTACTGCATGCCCAACCATGCCATACTAGAAAGAAAATATTTCATCTAGTTGTTCACAATTACTTGCATAGTCTGGTTGGTTAGAGGCATAGAACTATGTACATGAGGTCCACGGTTTGAATCCCTCCTCCACCTTTTATTTAATTAAAGCGGCGAGTGCGTGATGCTAAAATTGTGGCTAGGTTGCAATAGAAACCATCATGGATTTTACATGTGAGGCTTGTCAACAGTAAAAATCATTCGAGAATTTACCGTCCGATTGTGCTAATTGTACTAACAAACTACCTGCGTGCGAATGAATTTTTTTTTACCATCGCAAACACAATTTTACTATTCGGAACTACAAGTTTTGACATCCAATTCAATAGCTAATTCGGCTACCGAGATTTTACTACCTGATTGTGCCGATTTTACCGTCCGATTATGTCGATTTTACTACAAAACTGTCTGCGTGCGAATGAAAAACAAACTTTATCGTCAAAAACATAATTTTACCATTCAGAACTATAAGTTTTACCGTCCAGTTCAATAGCCAATTCGGCTACCGATATTTTACTGCTCGATTGTGCCAATTTTGACGTCCAGCTGTGCTGATTTTACTATCAAACTACCTCCATGCGAATGGAAAGAAAACTTTGCCATCGAAAACACAATGTTACCGTTTGGAACTGCAAGTTTTAGCGTTCAATTCGGGGAGGGGTTAGTTTTCCACATTCTGGTCACCTGTGTCTCAGGTTGCATGTCCCACCGGAGTGCAGAATGTGCTCTCACGCATATTAGCGTCGCCGTATATGTATATTATAGATGTGCTTCTACACGATGTTGTAGAATAGCCTATTCTATGCTCCCCACTTTTACAACATTATATACAATGATTTGTGATTCTTTCTACAATGATTTACTACAGTGACAAATAGTAAAAATGGTAAAATTGTGCTTTAATGTTTAACTGTAAATCACTGTAGAAAGTATCGTAAATCACTGTACATAATGTCTTACAATCAGGGGCATAGAATAAGTTATTCTACAACAACATGTAGAATAGCGTAAAAAGCAAGGTTGAATGTTGCCAGAAATACTTCAATAGTACCCTATATACAGTAAGCATCCGCCTGTTGAAATATACTCTTAGTAGCAAATATCATCACAACTTTTCAAAAAAAAGATGTTACAATGTTGATATCTGAATGGACCGTGCTACAAAATATAATATCTAGGAGTCACTCTCATAAATAGTACAACACATCATATGATAGACTCACGGTCGTCCGAGCATTGAAATGTGGACGTTAGCGATATCATCCGATCTATACACGGGTATTTAATTCCTAATAGATGAGTACGGTGAGAAAGTATTCCCAAAATATTTTTTTAACGAAGAAGCCAACTCCCCAGTTCGTCAAAGGTCACAACGTCATACCCAATATTTATCTTGAGGTATAAAGACGAGGTTGAATGTTGGCACAGCTAATATACTAAATAAATTTTACTCAGCTTCTACCTATATTCCTACTACTTGCACATAATAAGATGTTGTCCGTTGAAATATACTCACAAAGAATATCATCGTACTTTATCAACAACTTCAAAAAAAATTATCGCATAAAAAAATTAAGTACGGAAAGACGAAGCTATCTGTGTTGACCGTTGATTGGACCGCGCTATAAAACATCATATCTAGTTGCTTTTGTAGAATACTATATCTACCTGCTTCTCTCCTAATTGTTACGACTTATCCATATGATAGACCCACGGTTGTCCACACATTAAAATGTGGTCCTAATAATATTAACTAAACTGCAAGTGGGTGTCTCTTAGCGGATTTATCCCAAAAATATTTTCTTTGCGAAGAACCTCATTCTCTGGTCCGTCAAAGTTGACAACATCATAACACGATATCTATCTTCAAGATACTGCAGCAACCCAAAAAAACCCTAGCACAGCCCGCCGTATGTGGTTGGATGAGAAAAGCAGAAAAGGATGGGCAAAGGCAGGAGGACCATCCCCTCCCCCCATCTATATAATGCGGTATGCACCCGGCCATAGCCGCCACTACCACCACCGAGCAGATCTCCAGGACAAACAGATCTGAGCAAGCTAGCCCCCTTCTTCTTCCTCTCCGGCAGATCTCCCCAGCCGACCGGTTCTTGCTGCTCTCTGTCCGCCTCTCCGTCTAATGTGTTTTTGTTTTGCGATGGCGGTGGCATGACATGGCTAGGTGACAGAAGAGAGTGAGCACACAGCGGCAAGACTGCATCTATTCCTCGAGCGGCGGTGTGGCGGGCGACTACGTATATGAATGATGCAGCTGCTGCTGCGTGCTCACTTCTCTCTCTGTCACCTCTCTCCCAGCCTTCCCTCCTGCCACACTCACCATTATCTACAGTCTCTCTCGTGCAGCCTTAACTTTGTGGTTGCAGAGATCGATGAGATAAACCTCGCTCGCGACGGCGAGATAAGGCCGGGTGGGCGGGACCTCGCCCTTATCTTGTACTGGCCGGGTGCCCTACGTGCCTGCTTGCCACGGGCGCATGGATCGAGGAGAGGATTGGACCCTTATCTTGGAATAAGGTGCATATATACTACTCTACTACTACTGCACGGCTGCACGCATGCTCTCGTTCTCCTTTTGCTCTTTCCCTTTGCAGGTTTTTGTCTCAGTTTTCCAAGGGTTGAGGGGGGAGCAGCGTCGACCTCGGGGGACGGAGACGCCCGGTGCGCGTGACGAATTGATTAATAGGGCCGTCGATCTCTCTCTCGCCGCGCGCCTTTCCATGCACGCTCGTAACGCGAATCTTGCACCGTGTGGCTGCGAGCATGGTAGATCAATCTACTACTTCTCTCCTTTCGCCATGTCTACTTTTCTTGAACTTCCGATCTCCAATAAAATCTCTTAAGATCTGCTGTTTATTCCTTCGTTTTTCACTCTGGGAACTTTAATTTGCGCTCGTGCTATCATGATCTCATGTGTTGGGGTTAGGTTGAGGGACAGCCATGGCAGTGTCGGCGTCTGGAGGAGGAAGATCTGCCTGGCCAGAAGAGGAAAGGAGCATCAGTGCGATTGCCTTCCAGATCTGGTAACTGCTGTACGTATCCGTGTACTTGTAGATCTCATGTTGTTCCCGCTTGATGATATTTGTGCATATTTGCTCATGTCATCACTACTAACTGTTCTATTGCTGACTATGTATTTTCTTAATTTTTCCAGGGCTGCTGAATACCTGCAAGCGTTTCAGTCCAGCAAAACAAATGATCAGCGTGTAAACTATACTGCTACAAGAGATTCCAATCTTGAAATTTTAATTCTTGGTTGTACACATATACTTTGTTGTTAACATGAAGTATCTATAGGTCCTTTGTTTTCAAATCAGCTGTTATTTTTGTTTTTACCCTCTTTGATGGTGCATATATATACATTAAATGATAATGTTACTTATGCACACAAACTCCTTTACAAAAGACAATTTATAATACGCACAAAATCAAATAAAGCATTATGTTTATTTTATGGGATCAGATGATGATGTTTCCATGTTATTATTGGGAATCAGGGCATTAATGTCTTTGTATTTCTGTAGAAATAACTTAATTAATTGATTCTTCGAACATAGTACTTCCTCCGTCCACAAATGTAAGACGTGCACGGAATTTAAGGTCTAACTTTGACCAATAATTAAACCAATAGTATTGATTTATATGATATAGTAGTGGTACCATTGGATTCATATTCAAACGTATTTTCAAATGGTATCACTTTTGTATTATATAATTCAATATTATTAGCTTAATTTGTAGTTAAAGTTGGATCTTAAATTTCGTGCATACCTTACATTTATGGACGGAGGGAGTATACGAATAACTAGCAACTGAGAAATCATATTAGAATTTAGAGGTCACATACTGTTAAGTTTATTTTATTCTTTTAGTTACACATGGTCTTATTTTGAAGTCAGTTTTTGAAGTCAGTGATCGACCTCCATATGTGTGTGCTGACAATTGCAAAATCGAATTTTCAGTACGTTTCTGTTCTGATGAAACGGCTTTGATGGCATGAAATCTCCCCAGATTAGTTTCTTCTAAAAATATGCATAATTTCAGCATTTATGTGCCTCTATTTTTCTATAATTAAGGTTTATCTACTTCTAAATTTTATGTGGTCCTGTGAATTCTGGTTTTAGACCAATTTAATTACAATTAGCGTTGGGGGTGATGGTAATTAGACTTTTCTTGTCAGTTCTCTATGCTAACCAACTACATGCATGCTTACTTGATTCAGTCTATGATACTGAATAAATTTGCACGCCATGCCTGATATATGAAAAAACTAATTGCACGAAAGATATAACTTCAACAGTGAAGTAACATGTATAATATATACTTTTCATCCTGCTAGTCTTTATATATATGTTGAATTGTCGTACACATGTTGGATTGGACATTTCCCATATTAATTTGTGGCTTGATTACCAGATCTCGCCCAATGGTCCACGCTGTAACCATTAATTCTTACAGCTAAATAGGAGTATATAGATCTCATTTTTTTTCTGTTTTATATTATTCCATTTTGAAAAATAGTACTCTCTGTATCTTCCCAAATAGGCTAAATGTACATAAAACATGATTTCTAGCTGCAGCTTTAAATTGTTAGTTAGACTTGAACCTGACTCTAGAGTTTTGCAGAGTACTCCTTGGACGACATCTTTTATGCTGCTCGATCAAATTCTCAGTTCGATCTCCAAACGTTCTTAAATGGCTGCACAGTACGTACTGCATGAGATATTCATATAGTTTGTCTTAATCATATGCTATAAAAACATACTAACATTTGTTGCAGTACTGGATCGCCATGTGGATGTCTCTCCTGATCAGTTATCCATATGCCCAAACTGAACGGACAAATTATTTCTTGAACAAGTTCCTGGGCACGTGTTGTCAACGTTTGGACATGTGGAGATAAAACTCTGAATGCATGAACTTGACGCTGGTTCCACCTTTTGTTGGTCCCTAGATATGAACGTGCTTGTGGATGTTACAGTCCAGCATTTGTATGACAACCTTAATTTGTGATCAGCATGTGCTTTAGACGATCTGTAATTTATGAAGTAAAGAACCTTGCATCTTCTGACTGAAAATACTGTACATGATTTGTTTTGGTGCGCAATTGTTTACGAACAAATCCAATTCTTAATTACGAAACATTATTTTGTTATACCTAACTATCAATTAATATTTTCTTTAATATTTATAGAGGGAAATATAACTGCTAATGTTTGCTATTTCTTTTGACAGTTATCAACTACTTCCCTGTCTAAGAATGTAAAGCATATTTTAATCAGTTAGGACAAGATTTTGACCAATAATTACTGTATTAATATATGGATTATGTGATACAAAGTCACCATCATAAGTAAGTTTTTGAATACAAATCTAATGACATCAATTTTATATCACATAAACCACATGCTAATAGAATAATTATTGATCAAAATCTTGTCTTAACCAACCAAAATATGTCTTACATTCTGGGACAGAGAGAATATGATAGTTTGCTTTAAATTTTGTATGCAATTTTTCTTAGTTTATATTATTTCTAAGTATATTCACTACCACGAAACCTTAAATCCCTGACCGCCACGTATTTCCCTGATATGGCTGCAATCAACCGTAAGAAAAATATATTTTGTGACGTGGCCGCAACAGTGAGGAAAATTCATTTCTCTCACAGTTTTGCACAGTTAGGTTAATTAGTTGGTTTCTCTTGGGAACGAAACTCCTGCCGCGCGATTTTTTATGGCTTGGCATGAAAATATTCCAGCCACCTGCGCCACGACCCATTTAACTTGACACGTACCACTATGGGATTTTATGTTTTGATAAAAAATAAAATACAAGTAAAAAGAAAAGAAACCTAGAAACCCTTGGCTGAATCAATTCCCATCTTATACTACACAGCTTGTACTCTCTCCTACTCCTCCAAGCTCAATCCACCGCCGTCACCCTCATTCTCTAGCTCCGGTTAGCTCTCCTCCTCAATCCCCGTCTCCGGCAATCCAACCTCCTTCGTCCTTGTCTTCTGGCTGGCCTCCATCGCTATCTTCACCCGTCAGGTTTTATTTTCCTAACTGGAATATGCATTTGCTAGACGGCTTTTGGCCGTCAATGAATTGATGTTTTCTGGTAGTTGATATTTCTAAGTTTTCTAAATGTATTTGTCATTCTATACATAAATATCTATTCATTAGGTGCGTGCAATGTATTCAAAGATTAGTGAGAGACAATAGATGAGATCGAGAAGATACAAATATATAGTCAAACGTAGAAAGTATTACTACTTGATTTATACACCATAAAGCAAGGCCGGGCCCCTTCAAAACTTTCCACTTATACTTTCTAACTCTTGAGGACCACAGAAGTAGTAGTATAAGATTTCATTTTACAGTTGTTGACCAGATAGTTGTGGTTTTGAAAAGATAGCCAGCTCATGCTATCCTTTGACTGCCTCGAGTTTTTTCTTTTGAGAACGATGACTGCCTCAAGTTTGATTTCCAAACCTAGATTGTACTCTTGATCAATGGTTATACAATTAATATATTAATCGAAGCTCGATCACCGATCTACATGTTCTGCTTAATTATTATAGGTGCGTAGGTAATACAGATGCATGAAACGAGTGATGGTATGTAGGCACACATATATACATGAAATGACTAACTATTAGGAGAAATGACCCCCGTTGATGGTACAATATTGAACTACTGATCGACCGAAGTAAGGAAACTTATGTATACCAGTGTATCATGTGTACGTATGAATATCAATGTACACAAATACAGATCGAACATATAGGTTGCAGACACTAATTTGTGGATAGGCTTCCATAAGATCAGTATCGATCTTTGCTATGTTCTCCATTACATATATATTGACATATTTTTTTCGAAACGACATATATATTGGTATAATGACTCTGCTTTGTTTTGTACATGCATACTAATTTTAGTTGAAAGGTGTAGATCAAGCTAGTTGGTTCATGGACAGGATTGAGTATTTCGGTGTGGAGTTACCAAATGCTAATGGATTTAATTTGTAGTATATGAAGTTAATACAAACTTTAGTGTGTGTGAAGCATTTTAATTTACTGATCATGTGAAGTGACCTGAACTCTTTCCTTGGACCCCATCTACTCGCGCTGGTTTCTCTTCTGAAGGTGCCAGCTGATTAAGCGCGCACTAATAAGGAGGAGGGTTTATACAGTTATGAGAAAAAAGTAGACCAAAAATCTTACATGAAATGGTTGATTAGAGGACAACTACGTAAAAATTCTGACAATGAGCAAGCCACCTAACTAAACTAGGTCTGGAGCAGCGTCAGATAAAACAGACATGCCGGCAAAGCTGACTTGACACGACACACATGGAAAAAGACGCACCTATCACTAATGCTGACAATCGTGTCATCATTATTATCCATCGCACCCACGACCCAGCGATTCTGACTTCGCCGCAGAGCCACAGTGGGGGCCCTTTCCATCCATTGCGCCAAAACCAAGGTCGCCTCAATCACGTCCACCGACACCACCAGCGTTGGAGAGAGAAGCTAATTTCGAAGGGAAGTAGATCTAGCCCCCTCCAGTCCCAAGGTCGAGAAACCAAACTATTTGACACCGTCCGCCTGGTGAAAGCACGCGTGCTCCTTGAAAATGGAATTGCCAGCCCCAAACCGGCCTCCACAATCGGCTATGCGTTCGCCGGCCGTCGTGGGCCATGATCTTCGAGCTTTCACATGGGGAACACAGAGGTCCAGGATAGGGAGTGAACAAAGCTCTTTGGCAACGCCTCCAAGGAGATAACGACACCCATAAACGTCGTCGTTATCGACATTAACTTTAATTAAGACAAAGTTTTCACCCAAAACATCATATCCTACCATCCCATCGAACCATGAGGGAAGAGGTCTAGCGACGCTTGCAGCCGCCACGGCCGTCCGGTCGGCCATCGTCTCAGTGAAGTGGTTGATTTAGCTTCGTGCATGCATGGCTCATAGCAACTTGTTCTTTTTCAAATGCGCGTCCCTGTGACTTGTGAGCAGCTGGGAAGAAATCTCAAACCTCAAGATGGTCTGCTCTACAGACTCATGTTTCTTGTCTCCGTACGTGATCTTTGTTGGGATATGGGTAGGCTACACTAGTGCAAAACAAAACTTTCTACCGCGTAAACCAGGAATTGCTATAGTAATAGATCATGAGATTACCCCTTGTCGCGCAGAACCGTAGAGAAAGTAGAGTCGATATAGCGGAAGAAGCTGTAGTCGTACTACCTTCTCCTCCTCACGGTTCTCTCAAACAGTTCATCTCTTCCTCGCGGTTCCCTCGGACGGATCGTCCAAGCGTCATAGCTACGACGCCTCCAAGATATCCACACGTTCAGGGAGGAATGTCGCTCGTCTGAATTGCTAGATCCGAGCAGACAACTTTAGGCGTGGGAGAGGTGACGGCTAGGGTTTCGGGAACTCTGAGTTGGCTCAACCCTAACACATCCGTCCTCCTCCTTATATAGACGTCCCATAATGGGCTTCTACGTAAGAGGACCATTAGGACTCAATGCCTAGTCTAATTCGAATTCTAATCTGAATTAAGCTCCTGCCTCTTAAGTGTGCGACCCTATAGGTTCATGCACGTTTAGACATGAACCAAGTACTCCTACTCGGTCACTAATTGGTAGCGGCCCCTAGCAGGACGTGGCAACTCCCAAATGTACGTAAAGATCGTATCGGACGAATTATCATGATATTATGTATGCAACTCCCTTTGCCTCACGATATTTGTCAAGCTCAAACTCGAGCTTGACAGCTCTTTCTCAATCATGTGTCTTGGAATCCTTTACTAGGTTAACTCTTTAACCTTAAATAGTATGGCCATGCATTTCTGGATCCGATCACTCGAGGGGCCCTGAGATATCTCTCTCATCACAGAGAGGGGCAAATCTCATCTCAATTGATCATGACTCGCATCATGCTTCATGACAAACAAGAAGGTAACCATTATGACTACCCAGTTACGGAGTAGCGTTCAACAAGTTCTAAGTAAGTCATTTACAAATATCAAGCACATACGATAATTTCAGGTCAAAGGACATAGCACATACATTGTGTCTTAAGTTGGGTCTGTCCAACCCCATGTTCCCTAACATGTGTTCATATAATTGGTTCGACATCTCTATGTCCATGACCCGTGAAACATGATCATCAACCAATACATATGCTAGTCTATTATTCATATGTGTCCTCACATGAGTTCCGATTAGGGACCAATTTAGAATAATCATTCAAGGTTAGTACGGAGTTCCACAAATAAGTCACATACTTGCCAATCAATACAAATGATATTATTCAAGGAACATTTAATAAATTATGGATACAATAAAATATGATCATCCTTATGATTGCCACTAGGACATATTTCTAACAATCTTCACGGTTGTTATTGAGCTGATGAGCCCCTATATATGATCGCAATATGGTGTGCTTCGCTAATACATCACGGTTGGTGTTGTACCAGCCAGTGTAGGTGCCCATCACTGAGTATATAGTATTGTACCACAGCGTGAATATAGATTTTTACTGGTGCTTATAAGAATGAAACATGGCCGCATGATTCATAACTTCATGCTAAAGTAGGATAGTAATTTACCGACCAACCTGTTCGGTTAAGATTTGATCAGGACCAAATATGTCTAGGGAGTCCAATTGGGGGTTGGGGTATTGTTCTTCAACCAGAAGAATGTGGCCACCATGGACCACCCAAAGCCCAGGCAACCCAAGTTTTGGACAAACGTGGGCGAATTGGAGCCGCGCGGCTCGGCAACCCAAGTTTTGACGCCGCGACGACAAGGTTAAACAGGCCCTCCTCTGACCTCCCGTGTTGGGCCGGAACAACGTGCCTAGCCTGCGGCGGCCCACCCGCTGCCTTTCCCCTTCACCAAGGGAGCCTCGCGAAACAAAATCCCCCACCCCCACCACGGCCGATGTCCACCACCACCGCCCCCGACTCCGATTCCGGCCACCACCACGGTGGAACCGTCATGGCCGACGTCCTCTCCAAGGGCCGCGAATCCTGCTACAAGGTAAATCCCCGAGACCCTACCTCTGCACCCTCCTAACAACCTCCCCTTCCTTCCTCTCCGTTACTGACGCGAGCGCTTCGATTCCCCACAGGCCCGAGACGCCTTCTACGCATGCGTCGAGAAACACGCGGACAAGAAGCCCACCGAGATCGCCACCATGGGGCTCCTCTACCCCGCCGACTGCAAGAAGTCCCGCGCCCAGTACGTCAGCAGCTGCCGCCCCTCCTGGGTAATCAATCCTCATCCACCTACACCTCGCAGCCAGCCCTCGCCGATTGATCCCTCCGCGATTCGCGTCTTTTTCTTGGTTCTATTAACACCTGGTTTCGGTTTCTTTGCATGCCAGGTAAAGCACTTCGACCGGCAGCACTGCGCCAAGAAGCGGGTGCAGAGGCTGCTCGACGGCGACGACGACCGCCGGGGCCCCATGTCGCTGCCACAACCCTACACGTTCAAGCAATAGGTAGCTCTGCTGCTGGCTCTGTTCTTGGTACCGACCTGAATCGGATCGTCGCATTGGAACCTTGTCTGCGATGGTATTGGTTTTAGAGTTAGTATTGTTGAGATGGATGCTTATGTGCTGTGTAGCGTAGTATGTTCGAGGAATTGTGAATGGATGGAAGGAACTTGTCTGTGACTCTATCACAATCGAGATCTTTGTTGTAGTACTGTCGTTATCCTTAGTGGAGATCTTCGTTGCAGTGCCGCCCATAAGCCTTTATTGGACCTTCTGTTCTTTGAAGCTTTGTTTCGATGGATCAAGTTGAGAGGTGAAATAATATTGTGGAGGGAACAGTCTCTTCAATCAGGTTACCCATTTAGATGATAGTAAGAGCAACACGTAATTTGCCAGACATAAATGCTTTAGTTTTCTGTTTGTCTCCCTACCTGGAAATTGGAAGTTTCAATTTAATATGTTTTGTTTTTCTCTTTATCATCTTGCCTGGAAAGTGGAAACTATAAGTTCCATTAGAATAATAGAATGACCTTTTCTTGTTCATCATCCAGAAAAAGGATATTCTTAATCGAGGAATGCAGATATTTCAAAGGGAAGCTCCTATGTCTGACCTCATGATTCTAGTTTATTTTTCTTTATTTTGTGAAATAATACAATTATAGAACTTTTCCCTTGAAGATAATCGATATGCTCAGTTTATCAATGGCCTTCCATTTTATGAAATAACTGTGTTCAGCGTTACTGAACTGATACCTCATTAACTAATCCATATGAATCACCTCTGGTTAAAAGACATAGTTCCTTGTCGAATGTGCTATTTCTGGTTGTTGAATGACCGTCTCAATACCATTCTATTCTTTAGCATGCATCAGAGTGAAATGCTAAACTTAAGTACTCAATGTGTATTTTACCTGTATCCAACTAGCTACTCAATGCATCCAAACATCAGGCTTTGTCCATATTGGGGTTTTCCATCTTAGCCCATCAAAGTAGTCCATGTCCAACACCACAGTTGGTCCTATACATTTGAATTCTGATCATTAGAATTGAAATGAATAGCTGGGTTTTGTTTGGGTCTTCGTAGGACTTTGCTCTAGGTAGTTCTGCCTTCGGTTGAATAACATTATGTTCACATGACATATTTATAGAGAACCATCTTTTGATATTGGATAGGTAAAAGTAAGAACTTATGTGTTTATTTGCACAAGCGGGTGGAAGAGTTTTATGCGGGTATGTTTGTCCCTATAACTAGTTGATGTGATGATTAAGAAACAGGTATGCAGTAAATATGTGCGCTTATTGTCGACATTAGAAGAGCAGAATATATAAAAACTAAATCAAGCAGTTATAAGGAGATCAGTAAAAGGCCTCTATTCAGGCAGTTATATGCATGGTGTTCTGCTTGGATTGATGGACATGAAGTGTGCTGTGCTTGATTTATTAATTATTATCTTGTTTGTTTATCCATTTTAGTGCCTTTGAAGTAAACTCACTGTCATTTACCATCTGGTCCATGTCATGTTCACCTTGAAAGCTGGTGATGGCATGGATGCTGTTAGATATAAAAGATAAGAAAGTGGGAATGCACTAGCCAAAAGGGTTTTCCTATAGTTCAGTGAAATACAAAAAATATGAGATGCAAATAATGGGCTTTGATAGAGAATTCTTTGTGATCCCTATGAAAATTTAATGAAATTTCCTTGAGTAAATGATGGAAGATAAGTTTTAACCTCAGATAGTATAGGAACAGTTTTCTGTTAGATGATTGAGCTTGAGTTTAGACTTTAGAACCTGCCATAAGTTTAAGGTAAGCTCTGCTTGTAGCAAGAAGATCAATGCTCTCTTTTCAAATAAAGTCTGTCTTTCAGAAGAAAGTACTCCATTCAATTTGGTCTTACTTTTGTTGCCATTTTAATTCATATCTAATTAACTGCACCTGATCTTATCCTCCGTAAAAGGCTGGCATCTCTTATGCTGTGTTCTGTGTATATCTCTTATGCCGTGTTCTGTCTTTACTGGACCACACTTGATCACGACATGTTGCTGTCAACTTGCCATGTTTTATATGGAGTTAGGTTGGGCAAGATTTATTGGTGTCTCTCTTGATAAAGAGGAGTACTGCTCCATTTAGTATCATGGTTCATTCTAATTGAGTCTTGAAGATTCCTTGCTCTTAATGACCTTGTTACTTAAGTTTTAAGAAGTTAAAGATGGAGTTAGTAGGGACACTGCTGTACTTCAGATCCCTTGCTTTTTACTCTTCTTTCTTTTCTCCACCAACTCTTTTGTTTAACAGTTCCAGCCTCTCTGTCAATTGCTCTTTGCTGTGTCCTTTCCGTTTTATTTTATCATTTGACCTTGTTACTTGAACTATTAATCTCATGATCATTTTGCCTGTGAACTGTCATTGTCTCTTGAGAGTTGCGATGATCCTGTAGCGTGTTGTGATTATACTGTGATGATCAAGGAAACGATTGTAGACTAGTTTTATAAAGTTGCTCTTGCATCAGCAACATGGAGCAGATTATTTATAACCTAGGGCTCCTCTTGTATGCTGTTTGAAAACATTAGCTTCTTTAGTTGTGTGAATGTTTATGAGGGTATAAGCAAGTGATTTTGTCATTTTTGATACCTAAGCCGAACTCTTAGACATGATTAAGAATGGAGGTCAGTATGGTTCAAACATGTAAGTTTCATAGCGAATGGCACGCAACCCAGTTCTGAACATTAGCAACCTTTGTAGAAATATTTATTCGGTCACTCTAGTTCACATGAAACAACACGGTATTACAAGCCGTAGATTGGACACATAAAACACTACTTGGCTTACAGGACAGTAACAGTATAAACATTGCTTGCTGTTTCTTTGGGATTTCTTCTTCCTCATGCTCTGATGGCTACCCCACCCTGCAACTCAGCCCCTGGGGCCTCCTCCTCTGCCTTCTTCTGCTCGCTGAGCACCGGCAGGTGACCCTTCTCCTGGAGGTTCTTCACTGTCTCATACAGCGACTGGCTCACTGGCCGGAACTCGAGCCCGAGGTCTCGGAGCTTCTGGTTGGACATCTTGTACGGCTGCTTCCGCGGGTTCACCTCGTCAGAGCACCTGATGACATGCAACAAATGCACATAGAATCAGTAACAAATCCATTTTCCTTCGAACAGAATAAGCAACAATTCAGCACATAAAGGTTGAGACCACTGCAGTCACCAACGGTATTATAGGCCTGGAGCTATCCTTTGTGTTATCTTATGTTGTGATCTTTTACTAGTAGAAACATCAATTCAAGTGTAAACATGGGCCATGACTTCTGAGAGCCGAGATTCCTTCGTTTAATTTCCTTGGACACAAAAGCATGGATGTCTGATGACAGCGTGCTACGTACTGGTGATTCTTAAATGCAGGTTTGGTGAAGATTACGACAGCAAAATGACAATTTATTCGCAGTCTACAAGGTATCTTTGAAAAGTCATATGAACCTCACGAAGATTTTGACTAAACATGAGCCAAATTCAGCAAGGTTCACGGGATATACCAGGGAAAAGTATAATTAAACAGACGGATCATTCTTTTAGTCCAACCGCTTTAACGACGTTAGACAAGAAAAAATGAATATTCCTGCATGTTAGTTGCTTGTCAGCATTAACAATGCATCGGAAGGTGGAGAAATTATCTTTCATCTGTGTATCTTTGAATGAAACTTATCTTCTGACCATATTGGTTGAAATACAGGAGCATGGTGCGTAATTTCTCCGTGCTTGTGTATACTAGTCGTCTCAACATGCTAGAAGCAGGGTGAGAAATGATTGCAAGTGAGATGCTCCTGCTTTGCTTTCTTTATGTACTGTACTGACGCTTAGAAGTCAGCCTGTTTCACTAGGACCAATTGCAATGATACAAAGAGTTGCTATCTACTCTTTCTCTTTCAAAATATAAGATGTCCACACATTTTAAGATTTAAATTTGATCAATAATTAAACTAATAAAATATAGATTATGTGACATAAAAATGATATCGTCAAAAAATGCTTTTAAATGTGAATTTAATGGTATAACTTTTATGTCACATTATACACATTTTATTGATCTAATTGTTGGTTAAATATAAATTTTAGAATGCTTGGGCGTCTTTCATTTTGTAACGGAGGAAGTAATTATGATTAGGAGAGGAGCAGAGCGACTTACTGCACAGGTCACTGCTCTAGAAACTAGGTGATGAGTAAAGGTGGGACTCGGGCCGGGCATTTTCGTGCTAGCCCTAAGCCCGGCCGGCATGGTCCGGCGCTCGGCATGGCCCGACACGGCACGTCGGCGGGCCGGGCTGGCATGACACGGTGGCCTGGGCCGGGCCGTGCCGACGATTGGGGCACGCTGGGTAGCATGGCCCGACCCGACCTGTCGGGTCGTGCTCGGGCCGGCACGGCCCGACAGCTCCCTTCCCTGCCTTGCCAGCCCACTCCTCCGCAAGGCCGCACCCCCCCAAACCAAATCCCTAATTCCCCAACCTCCCCTGCCCGCGCGCCCTCCTCTCTCCGGCACCACCGCCTCCCCGCGCTCCCGACCTCCCCGCGCTCCACCGCCTCCCTACGCTCCCGGCGGCCTCCCCGAGCTCCCGACCTCCCCGCGCTCCACCGTCTCCCTACGCTCCCGGCGGCCTCCCCGCACTCCACCGTCTCCCTACGCTCCCGGCGGCCTCCCTGCGCTCCCGGCCTCCCCGCGCTCCCGGCTCGCCCTCCTCCTCCCGCTCCTCCCGCGCCGGCGCAGTGGTTGCCCGTGGCGTGCCATGCCGGCACGGCCCGGAGGCGGCACGACGGGCCACCGTGCCGTGTTTGGGCCGTCACCATGGTTTGGCGTGCCGGCACGGCACGACATGGTGGGGACGGCGGGCCGTGCTGGCACGGTCAAGCGGCGGCCCGAGGCACGCTGGGCTCGTGCCGTGCCGGCACGGCACGGCCCGAGTCCCACCTTTAGATATAAGATGAGTGACAATCCACGTTAGCCGTGCATGAACTGGTCAACGACACCAGCCAGGGAGCGCAAAATACACAGCAGCAAGACCATTCGGTTTACGATATCTCACGTTGGTTTCTTTCTAGTTTTGATGCTACACATTTCTAACGTGCGGACAGCTACTCGTCAAGCGCCGTCTGACGGCACAGCGCTGATGCAAGATAGACTGGCGGCCAAACGCGTGCAGATTCTGCTAGATCCAAGCAAGTAGTAGCAGAGTTGGTTTGCGGCTTGAAGGGGAATGTATCAACTCACCTACTTCCCTCGATAGCTACGTCCATGCAAATATCAGCTACAACTGCCACACGAATAGTCTTGGCCCATTTTGTGTGGCAAAAAAATTGTCTCAAAACACTCAGCACAATCTCTAGCTCATGACTTCTGGTACATTAATTTTGATGGTTTCATTTTTGGCTCTTGGCTAATGGCTATTGATGTTTACCAATATAAGTTGGTTTGAACTTTAGAACCTTGTCTTGTGTCCCTTGTGTAGCTAGCTCAACGAAGCAGCGTCAGCCAGAGATCTGCTGGTTGGTTCACCTGAATCTGAAGCCACACTATCTGTGGATGGTGAATTGGTGATCGATCACTTGCTCACACCGAGCTCGATCTGCTCATGACTTCATGAGTCGTCATGGCAGGCCAGCTGCAGTAGTCTTATCCATCCTTACCTCACCTACCAACGATGGATCCACCTAATTAAGTACTGGAGTGAGTGAGTAGGGTGACTAGTTGCTACCTAATTAGTTATTTCGTTTGCTTAATGCTAGCTCATCGTCATTACACTAAAGAACAGCATCGAAGCTACAGGCCAGCAAGTGACACGCAACTTAATTGCACTCGACCGAGACAGTGCACTCCTCGTAGCTATCTTGGAGGCACCAGCTGTTATAATTACTACATGGTTGGTGCGTCTTAGCGGAATTAATTAGTAAGTTAAATTAGGAGTAGCAGTTAAGCTAATGGAAATCAAGGTGATTAATGGCCGTGATTAGCGGCACTAGTAAGTAGTACGTACCTGCTGGGGACGGGGTACTCGGGGAAGAGCTTGGCGAGGATGCGGACGACGTCCTCGCGGTGGAGGACGCGCTCGGCGCAGAGGTGGCGGCCGGAGGCGGCGGGGTCCTCGAAGACGCGGAGGTGCGCGTCAGCGACGTCGCGGACGTCGACGTATGCCTGGACGGCGTTGGCGAACTTGCTGGCGGAGCCGTCGAGGTACTTGAGGATGTGCGTGATGCTGGCGTTCACCGTCGGTTGCAGCAGCGGGCCGATCACAAGCACCGGGTTCACCACCACCAGGTCCACGCCGCGCTGCCGCGCCGCCTCCCACGCGGCCTGCTCCGCCACCGCCTTGCCGTAGCAGTACCAGTTCTGGACAAACAAAACCAACGCTCTATAATTAGTCATCCATCTTGCAATTAATGGTGATTCTTCAAGATCGATGTCATGCTGACGAGATTTTTACGTGAGAATTATCAATTATGGGTTCCTTTAGGAGAAGGGGGAACAAGAACTAGAATTACGTGCCACTGATATGAAGAGTTATTGAATGATAATACGTTTCCATTACAAGTGAAGGGTATGCCTTGATTTCGCAAAAAAGAAGTTCGATTTTTTCATAAGAATCAAGGAAAGTTCACGCGTTTTTGGTGGCTAATAGTCTGTTCAGTGATAAATAAACAAAAAAGGCATTATTCACCAAACAAGCCTAAAAAACCCTAGTCCTTGAGGCTCGTGACCGACCATGCATGCATTCAGCGACGCTGGTGATCGACCTAGCTAAAAGTCCAGGAATGGCGAGACCGTTGACGCAACGGTGGATCGCGTGCCACAGACCACAGTTCAGTTCTAGTGGCCGGCCGGGTTGGATTGTTAGTGCCCACATGTTTGATTCGCTTTTACCCATACTTCATATCTAAAAGAACGTCGTGTGTTCCAAACAAGTCTACAATTCTGAAATATATCATCTTTTTGTGTATGTAAAAATTGGCTCTGGCACTCAACTTAAATGACATTTCATGGCATATACCGTATAGTCATGATTGACAGAACAAACTTTGATCATTAAATCGAATTTTACAAGGGCACAACAAGCGAATTTTGCCCTTTGAATGAAGCTGAGCTTCCTTTGAGAAAAAAAGAGAGGAGAGAATGAATCTGAGCTTGGAAGCATGTGTTACAGCATCAGTATCACGGTGAGTTGCAAGGACGGTTCACGGTGAGCTTTGAAGGGCAGAAATGACTTTTCACCCCTTCTATCTCATAAAGTGTTCCACGGCAAATCGCCATGATTCTATCCTATCTTACCAAGTGTAAGTTTCAAGATTGCGAGGTGTCCATGTCCGACAGGCTTCTGCATGTCGCACATGTGTACGTCTATTTTCGGCGTGGTCTCGTGTTTTACGTAGGTAATATAAACTCAACTCCACCAGACCTGTGCTACTTTAGCTCTTGGTTCACTCATCTGAGCCAGTACGTACATGCGCACGTCGCTAGCTAGGTGAAAAGATTTTCAAATCTAGTGCTCACGACACAGGCACGATCCGATCGCCGAGCACTTGTACTGGTCGCCTCAAAAGTCGAACACTTTTAGGGTTGGTAGTGGTAATAATTAAACTATAGAGAAACTCATCATATATGGAGTAGTAGTAGCTTTTCTTTTGTTTATTTTCTCTGTGTAGAGAGGAAAGGAAATGGAGTAGCATATTGTTTAGCAAAAGGTTGCTGCCTAGGGAGGGAGGGTAAAAGTTGGACATGCACCCACCCTGGTTTTCTTGCAGAAGTCGAGGTCGCTCCAGCACGACTCGTCGACGACCACGTCGGCCCCGCGGTTGGGGTCCATGGTGATTGCGCCGATGGACGACGTGAGCACCATCCGCCGCACCGTGCCGGCCTCCGCCGCCGCGTTTATCACGTACTCCGTGCCCCTCACCGCCGGCTCCACCATGTGCTCCTGCGTACACGTAGGTACATATAATGCGTCAGTGTCTCGTACGTGCATGATCAAACTAACAATCTTGGCAGGCCATGGCCATGGGGCTTGGCAGAAGAGAGAGAGAGAGAGAGAGGCGAGCTAGGCACGTACAGGGTCGTCGGTGACGGGGGAGGCGGTGTGGAAGACGCCGTGGCAGCCGTCGACGGCGCGGCAGATAGCGTCGTAGTCGAGGAGGTCGGCCTTGCAGAGGATCAGCCGCTCGGCGGCGCCGTCGAGCGCCTTCAGGTGCGCGTTCTTCGGGTCATCTGCATATGCATTCACCGTCAACACAAACCAGAGACAAAGTTAGCTAAGCTACCTTGTTCTTACGTACGATATACGTGTAAAACGCCCGTGAGGCAACCTAACACGAGAAAAAGGGAAAGCAAAGTAGGTTGCGCGTCCGTGCGTGCATGCCTGGGTTCCTGACGGTGCCCTTGACAGTGTAGCCCTTCTCCAGAAGCAGCTTGACGAGCCACGACGCGATGTACCCGGCCGCACCGGTCACGCACACCGTCTGCCCGTTCCCGTTCCCGGCCTGCAACGCGGCAGCGGCGCCGGCAGCGACCTCGACGACGGTCATCTTGATATGATGGTCTGTTTTACTACCGCTAAATCAACTAATTTTCGTCGCTCAAAGCAGAACACCGGTGAATGGTGAAGCAGAGAGACGCAAGGGCAGTTCAAGAGCTTAGTAGAACGGGTTGGTAGCTCGGTTTGGTAGGATTATTTGGAGAGGTGGTGTTGGAGCGGTGCTGAACTTATAATGCCGGGGAAAAGAGCGAAGAAGAGAGACAACAACGACATGGATGGGTGGTCCCGCCGGCGCGATTGCGACCGTGAAGTAGGTGAGGTAGCCCTAAACCTGTACACCGCACTGCCGTCTCGTGTAGTTCCCCGCGCGCGCGCGCGCCCGTAGCCCGTAGGCCAGTAAAACGATCGATCGCGCGACGGGTGTAAGTCGTTGTGTCGCGTGCGTATCATAGACTAGCTAGCAGCCGTCATGGGTCAATCGATCGTTCGGGAGGATATCAGTGGAAATTTAGGGCCTGCAGATTAATGGATTCCTGGAAATTGCAGGCAAAACCATATGCAATTAAGATGGTGCATGGACCGCAAGGCCCGGGGGAATTAAATACGGTTTGTATGTGCAAATATCGGAAGTACATATTCCGCTTCCGTTTCGATGCTCGATCGGGACAGAGAGAATTTTTCTGCTGGTGGTTGCGCCTGACGGATCGACGGGAGCCAATTCCACGTGATTTGCACCAAGGGTTCATGATTCGATACGTCAGCCTGAGGTCAGCGACTGTGTACTGAAATACAGAAAAGATGAGCGTCTAGGCACTATCAGAGTGTTTTTTTAGTACCCAAATTTAACCACTTAGATCTCTATGCGGTGGAGCTCCACATGCCTGACCGCTTCCTCTTATATATCTTATAATCAAAAAATCAAATGAATAAAATTCGAGTACCCACATAGTGAAAAAACACTCGAGTACTTATTAAAAATTCTTTAGAAAATATACGGGTTTGCTATTTATGAGATGTTTGAAACAACTAGCCAAATACCCGTGCGTTGCTACGGATAAATAAATTAGATTACTAAGCATATCGAATTATTGATGTCGCACTACATGCTACTTTCTCGGTTTCGTCTTAACTCTTGGTTGAGTTTCAGCTCAAGTATAATTGGGTGTTTTTTTTATGAGAATAGCATTTCGGGTGAATTTGAATTTTTGAATTTTGAGTTAGTGGATGAAGAGGACATCTATTGAGGTTTCGACATGGACATATAGTTTTTGCTAAAATTTTGAGATAGCCCCACAGTAAGGAGGGGGAAAGAAAGTGCACAGACCGCCGCCACTGATTGACGCCTTTATAGGAGTAAAGAAATACAAAATGTTTACCACCTTTTCCTCACTGTTGGATCTCCTTGTGATTTATGGTCCTTCCATATTTTCTTCTTCATCTTCGATGAGGCGGACACGCTTCAGCAAAGAATGCCAGTCACAAAAAGATTGCCTTGGTAGAGGTGGATAAGGATGAGGAGGCTAGCACGCGATGCCAGTGACGCCCCGTGAGTTAGAGGGGTAGGGGTAGGGGCGGCAACTAGAGGAGGAGAAAAGTGGAGTTGGGGTTCAAGGGATTGAATTTGTATGCGAAAACAGCGAGAAATGATGAGGGTGGTTGGATCTAGATCCAAGGGCTACAAGTCTATTGAAATTCAACCTCGTAACAAAGAAGTGTACTCGTCCATAAAGAGGTTAAACAAGTTTGTTTCAAAAGTTAAAATGTGAGAAGCTTGAGAAGCTTGTGTGCTTAGTTCAATCAAATGAGTAAGTATTTCCAAATAATTTATATATATTAATAGTTAAAATTAGAAAAATTTGACTGCACACTTTTTTTTCTTTTTGAAAAAGCTTGATGGGAGCATTGACTGCACATTTTCCAAATGTCACATTAGGAGGCACTACATCATTTGGCCTTCAAATATATAATTTTTTGAAGTTTAGCAAAAAAAATACATCTTTAATATATGAACTAGCTACAGCTCACCAAATAAGAGTTGCCTTTTATCTGCTGAGTGTGAATATATTTGTTGACCACTCTCTCTATTTCACTATACATGTCTTCAGCCCACCACATGTATAGACCAACGTAAACACTAAATCTACGAAAAAATTAATGAAACATGATTACATATCTTTATTAACCAATAGCACAATCATTTGACCGTTCCTAAAGCATTTAAATAGGGTATAGATTAGAAAAATTATAATAAATACACTCTTGATATCCTCAGTGGATAAACATTTTGAAATGGATTATTCAAAAGCCAAAGACACATATAGTTAAATAAAGGGAGTACTTATTAGCCTATTTTGATGTTGATGTGGATCGAGAAAATCGTACTGGAGTAGTCTTGACTGGTTCCATATCGGAAAGGGTTCACTAAATTTAGGGCCATGTATTTTTCTCTCCTTTTGAAGTTTTAGAATTTTTTTCTTAGCTGCCGCAAACCACCTCTTATTTTCTTTTAATAGAACATAACTGATTTTCTCTTCAATAGAAATGTAGTTAGGTGAAGAGGTTGGCAAATATTTACTATTCTTTAAATGGGATTTGGTGATGATGATGTTGCCATCCTCACATGACAGTGGCCCCTCCAATTTTCGTGCGCAACAACCGACCCTGCTGCTCCCTGCTCCCATCTCTTAACAAACAGGAGTTGTCTCCTTCTAATTCCTAAACCCTCGCTTCCACCAATTCCCTTTTTTTGTGGCACCACCACTTCATCCCTTTGCCCCAAGGCGTCATCTCGTCTTCCGCCACTACAACTCCCAATGACTGTTTGTTGCCCCTACTTCTCCACCGAGGAAGGTACCAAGGGACCCGCACTAGTAAGTCACTGGTAATGGATCACAACATCGCCCCGTGCCCACCAGTCGCCCTGCTGCTTCGACGTGCTCAGTGCCAGCCTCGATGAGCACACGGGGTGCGTGCTTGGTCCCTCATTCAATTGTCTCACGCGTGGTTCCTTGGGTTGAGCCCGGTGCTGACACCGACATGGGAGAGGATGCAGGGGTAGATGGTACGCCTCATGACCGTCGGTACCGCGCGTAGGAGGTGGAGGCTTCTTCTAGAGGTGGAGCCGGTCTGCATGCTATGCTTGAGTTCACCGATGTTTTCTCAATATTCCCCAACGG
Source organism: Stipa capillata (assembly GCA_019208055.1). Classification (NCBI taxonomy): domain Eukaryota; kingdom Viridiplantae; phylum Streptophyta; class Magnoliopsida; order Poales; family Poaceae; genus Stipa; species Stipa capillata. The sequence continues at coordinate 104,225 of JAGXJF010000786.1, read as the reverse complement.
TGTGCGCCGGGAATTTGACGTCCATATCACTACGGTCATTGGCTGTGATTAATGACATGGACTTGTCCATCCTATAAGGATCGGGAGTTTCTAATCATCTAGATGTCCAATTAAAGTCACTATCCTTCTCGATCATACTATCTCATTCAATGTTCTTTGGTACCTCTCGAAGGAGAAAAGCTAGCGAAGTTGTCCATCTGGTTGGGAACTTTGCTTCTAAAAGTTATGGTACTGAAATATTGTTCATTGTTAGGTTTCTTGAATGAGTGAATCATAGTGATGTACTAGAAAATGGCATTTCTTATCATATTTTCTCATTATATTGGCATCCCTTCTATTTTTCTTAATATCCATGCTGACATTTTTGATGAGAAGCAATTTAAGATAAATTAATATCCTATTGTCTAATCTATAAATATTGTGTTTTACCTACATTTACCAACTACACTGTTTGGTACAAGAAAAAACCACAATGTTTGGTTTAGCTGCTAGAAAAGTAGAATTTGTTCAATCTGATTCATGGTGCTTTTATTGTAATGCATTGTCTATTACGTTTTGGATCTGGCTGTCTGCTCCCTCTGTGCCAACCATGTGCTTGATGGAATGCCCGAGGAGGCTATGTTGGTGCACTGCCTACCAAGTAAGGCAGAACCATACAAAACTTGATGGTAACAGAACATCGGAGTTGTTAATGTATTCCTTGTCGGTATTTTCTATTTGCTTTTGTTATAGTATTCTCGTTGATATCTTTTGTTCACAGCCAGTGAAATAGGGTACATACAGTTTATTTTTTAATTCTAGTAGTAGAATAACTCTGAATGGCTCTCTTTTGATACCAAATGAAAAAATCAATAAATTATTTGTAGTACCTTGAAGGTAAGATATTAACTCAAAATCCCAGTCCATATGCTTTATATGATTGCCATGGACAAAGCTAGTGTAGTTAGCACTAAGGTGAAGAAAGGGAATTAGGAGAGGTTGGAGAAAAAGAGTATAAGACATGTTTCTTATAAATCAGCTTAGAATTATTTTACTTGTGTGTTACAATGATAGATCAGGACAACAAATTTTATTCAGTGATTTGTTGTAAACTCATAAGTTGTTGCATGATAATTTCTCATTTTGGATGTGCATGATGCAAAGAAACTAGATTGCTAAGTAAGTGGTGAGTTTTTCTTTTTCTTTTGAGGGGATTGCATTAGAGTTGAATAGGTATTTGTCGACAAAAATGGGGTGAACCTAACTTGTTTCCAATGGTATAAATTACATTTGATTATCTTTTTTGGGTTTGTAACTTGGAACACATAAGTTTGTTTATTTGGGATTCGTTGCAATACCGGCTCTCTACTAGGATTTGGAAAGGTAATCTATTTTCTCTTGAACTTACATGTCCTTTGCTAATCCACATAATTCTCTACCTTTCTTATTCTTCATCTGCAGTTGTGCTCTTTTGATAAGGATATCCATCAAGTGCCAAATGAGACAATTGCTAATACTTGGAAAAACATTTGAGAGAATTTTTTAGGAGGTACATAGTGAAATCTCATAAGTTGCACTTTTCTGCTTACTTGAGAGCATTTCTAGCTTACTCTATACTTTATGCTACATTGCAGGTGGTGAAACTATGTGATGAGAAGGAAAATGGCATGCCCGTTCTACAGGCAACTTTCAATTGTTTTTGAGAGGAGGTAGCAGACACCCCATCTAAAGTATGTACAACTTGTACAACGATGCCATGTGCTAATTTATTGAGATATATAAATAAATCATAAATTTGTTGGTTGCAACATAAGATTGATATGTTTGCCAATTGGAGGCATGGTTTGTGGCGTATGCAGCCGAAGTAACTCTAAATTACTGGGGCAAATAAGGGTCTAGTGTACCATAGCATTCTGTGGTCAGTGGTAACTTAAGTTGTGTTTTCTAGGGAAAAATGCAGTTGTTTGTTAATTACAGTTAAATTCTTTTCCTATCAGCAAGAGTATGTTCATACTCATGGTATTCGGCTTAATCGAAGGTGTGCATGATTTTCCTCCTAGCATATGAAACATGGAATAATTTTAATATCTAGGCCTCTTCTATTTTATTTTATTTATAATAATTTCACAAAAATATGTACTAGCGAAAATTTCTGCATATGTTCATTTAAATTTTCATGTCATGAAGGTGCCGTGTGTTTCAAGTGCTTAAAATGCACGTGCTATTTGAGTGAGACCATAATTATTTCGAAGCTTTGTTAATTTCTGCCAGTGTAACATCACCATCTTCCTTTAGTTGCACTTGTTAAATAATGTTGCTTACTTTGCAATTGCTTATTCTTCAAAGTAACCAAAATTTCCCACGAATTTAGTGGAGTGATGGTTGCCTCGACAATGGAACAAAATAATAAGCTAACACATGCATAATGTGCGCAAGGCAAACATAATCAAGATTCAGCTTGAACTATCCCCCTCGGAAGAAAATGCTCAATGATTGCCGATCTCAGTACTGGTGTAGAAAATAAGGTTGACATGCACTTGCATAGGGTTTTCCGACATAATTTTCTTCATTGTAATCACTTGGCACAATCAATTCAAGTCACCGCTGTGGATTGCAGAATTCAGATAGTAAAATGAACATTTGTGCAAATGATTAACTCTTTTTTGAGAAAACTGGAAGGGGCACTGCCTTGCATTATGGAGAAAAAAAGAACAATTTAATATGTTAAAAATTGGCCTTGTGGGACAAGGGAGACAAGGCCGAAAAACACCCTAAAAACTAGATTACTTCTTAAATGCATGCTTAGCCACCTATTGTTTGTATCCTCTTGTGCTAGATATGCAACCTCAAGAGGGGTGAGAGTTACGTTCCTGAAAATCCCACGGTTTCTTTCTTTCCACACATTCAACATGACATGCATGAGGATGCCACCGTAAGTGCACCAGTGCTCCTCTGCAATTGACCTGAACTAATCCTCCCACCAATCATTAATTGATGTTCATCAGTTGTCATGTTTATCACTTGACAAGTTGAATATGTTGACAACTATCACCGAAGGCGATGGAGGAAGGTCATCGGAGTTGGACAAGAAGGTGGTACAAGGCATCACTTAGTGTGGGGTATGATTGGAGGGGAAGCAAGATGGAGAGCCATGAAGCACCACGTTGTGGCTAGAGCAGAGGAGGCAGGAACAGGAAGACAAGGGGGTGGATTTTGTTGCCATGTTGTCATGAGCCGATTGTGCGAAGCACGTCATGGGTTCAAATATTATCTCTTACAGTTATTTTGTGTGTCTTGGTTCTCACATAAATTCTCTCTAGGCATGTTGGTTGTTTCCTAGCAACATCAAGTTACATATATCAGAAGAGGTGGATGCAGAGCAAAGGGGGCGGTGCAATCGGTCTCCCCCGCTGTAAAATCTTTCAACAAAAAATGGATTCAGCGTTCATATTTAAATTGTTGGTTTATGATTGTTTTCCATAGTGTCCTGACAACATCAGAAGCGTCACGCGCAGTAGATGTGAAGGTCAAGTGGAGTGGAGGCCTCGTCAGAGGTGGGACCTACCATAAAGCAGATTGAAGTTAGTTGTCATGTTGTCACACCTTTGCCACTTGCAAATGCAGGCGGATGCTTGTATGTTGTTGCATGTCTCGTCTTCATTGTTCATATTAAGTTGAGGCATTTAATGTGCCCCCAAACCGTGACAAAGATCTACCAAAGTGGGTGAAGATGATAATACACCATGTTAGAGCAAAGCCATGATGCAACCACCTAATATTCCATCGAATTAGAGCACACTCATTCGACAAATTATAGCTTGACTTCTTTCTATCTGGTCCCATTGCAAGGCATGGGTATCTTATTAGTAGCTTTCGTGACTAGCTGACTGCCTTGTAGGACATGCAAGACAGGAAGAAGGTAAATAGACCCAGATATCACCCATGATGATCCATGCAGCTAGCTGGGTACAAAAGAAGCTTTTCTAATGCATGAAGACCATAGATGGTGCACGCCGACTGGTTGTCTGCATGAGCCATGATCGGGGATGCATGGTATGAGTTGGAATCTGGCCATTTGCCTATGTAGGTTTCAACACGTCCATGGATCACATAGAATTAACTGGAAGAATCGATCGGTGACGCTAAGGACTGGGGATGGTGTGGGGGAAGTGGTGAGGCAGCGGCTTTGGGAGGAGAGAACTGGAGCTAGGGTTTTGGGGTTGAATTTACATATGAGTTGAGGGAGACGATGAGGGTGGTTCAATCTAGACCCAGTGACTACAAAAGTTGAATGAAATTCAACATCCCTAAAAGAGTATATTCCTACTTAACTGCCCCCTATTAGTTTTAAAGTAGTTGTTCATAAAGAAGTTATACAAGATGCTTGTAGAAAAATAAGTTAAATGAGTTAGAAACATGGATGCCCTATTTAGTCAAATTAGTAAGAACGTTTGATATTAAATGCTTTTGCTAATTCTTAGTTGCCTAAAATTTTTGAGAATCTTAGTCACCTAAAATTGCATATCATTAAGCCTAAAAATACAGTCTTGAAAGTGTACAATTATAGTAAATTGTTACTGTAATTTTTTCCATAATTTACATATGGAGTGAGGTGAGGATGAAGATGGTTGGATGTTAATCTAAAGTTTCATAAAAATGACTAAGATCTAAAATATTTTTAGAAAACTTATAAGTAAATAATCCCATTACCAAAATATACCTGATGACAAATATACAACTTTTGCCTTAAGATATATATAGTTCCTAGAGTTTGCAAAAAGCAAAGATTACATCTTTTAGATATGAAATACCTCTTGCATTAAGGGCATATAAAGTGGTATGAATGATTGCCATTCATTGTGCTCATCCGTGACATCAAGAGATAGCACAAAAATAGCAATCCAATGGTAGAGAATGATGTCTTCTCTTCCCTTATACTGGTAATGTTGTTGTATATAGTTTTACTTAATTTCAACACATGAGCCTGCTCTTGTCTAAAGGAAAGACAAATCTTCTATCTCCTTGCTCTCTCTCCTCCGAGTCAACAAATATCCTACATTACACGACAAATGGAAGGTTAATGTCGTGCCATTACTATAGATAAGTTGTTCCCGGACGGTTCAAAATCGTCATCCAAAATGGTTTTGGCCACCGTCTAGGAACATGCATCGTGGATAATCAATCCTTATCCCAGAAGGTTCCTAAACCATCATGGGTAATCAATCCTTGTCCCAGAAGGTTCCTATATTGTCTTGGATTAAACCAATTAAACCATATCAGAGATGGTTCTCATAACTAAACCGTATGGGATGTGGATGCTATTTGAGATGGTTCAATTTAGGATTACATGTACATCCTAGACAGTTCTTCAAATTTGAACTGTTTGGGATAGTTCTGAGAGATTGCTATCACAATGGATATCCAAGACGGTTTATTTTGCCTGAACCATCTAGGATATCAATTTGGCACCAATGTTTGTTTTACTTTTATTTCTACCCTAAAATAGAAAATTTCACATAATTTATATTCATAGGTACACATTCACATTCACAACAAATTAACAAAAATGATATGAAGAAAATATCAATAGAAAGAATGGATTAACATCTCCATCAATATCCACATAATTAAGTACATGAAGAACAAATCAACTTCTAAGTATCGACATTATTACAACCAATCATTTCAGTTCATGCATGACCTAGCTAGCTAGATACGGTTGATGGAACTCGCCCTGGACGTTGATTACGTGGTTAATTAAGAATAAGATGAACTCCTCCCTAATCTCCATGAGCTCGGCCTTGGTCATCATCTTTGTTCCAAGATCAATTCCAACCTATATGAAGATTAGATTCATGGATATATGTAAGAGGTGAATATATGAAGAAGTAGTCGTACGATGGACAAACTGTAACGTCTTGGGTCTTCGAAGATGCCATGAACTGCTGCATGTGATGGCACCCACAAAGGTTGGTCCTTTTGGCTGCTGGCGGCACTTCAAAGAGAAAGGGCCTTAGTTTGAAAGAGGATTATTATTAATTAAAAATGAAGGTATAGAAGGGATGACATTGGAATTCAAATAGTGTTTCAATTTTTCATGGGATGATAAATTGGATCTCCCACAGGACACATAAGTGGCAAATGCCCTACGTGTTTCAAAATTTTTAGAAAATTATGAAATGAATAAATAAAAGCAATAATGTATGGAGGTAAATGTGTTAATTAATGAGTTCTTGATTAACTGGGTGATACGCGTGAAGTTGTGGTTGTGACACTTGTAGGAATCAAGGTATATGATTGTGTTCCATTTGGGTATTATCACAATCAAGATCTAGTGATAGTTACAAGAATATGTTTGCATGGTTATATATAACTTGTACTGTGTATAAATTATATAAGTGATGAAGTATTAACATCGATCACTTACTCCCAATTGAAGGAAGAGTATCAACGATGAGTAATACAACTCTACAGTATACGATGACAGTATCCATATACGAATATATAGAGGCGTAGGGGGTACCCTAAATACCCGGGACGGTGTGTACCTCGAAGAGGGACTCTAGGTCGATAAGGAAACCACCCGTCCGTATCTGGGACTCTTTAAACAAGGAAGTCAATCCCGGCATTTAAGATGATGGAATCCTTCTTAGAGACGAGTCCGTATCCACTACGGTATGGTATACCCTCTATAAAAGGACCCGAGACCCAACGGAGAAGACATCTCAAGTTAGGGCAGTTCAATCGCATTGAATCTAGGATAGCCAAAAGCCTAATCCGAAGACTTCCGAGCAAGTAGAAGGGAAGACCAACCTCGACATCCACTTCTGACTAGTATAGATCCAATCCAGATTAGTACCCTCTTTGTACCTTGTCTCAAAATGAATATAAGCTCACAGGACGTAGGGTTATTATCCTCCAAGAGGCCCAGACTTGTATAAATCCCTTGTCGATGGACGGATTTGTATTGGCATCCGGTATCCCTACCCCTACACTCTTTTCTCCACGTATTACGTAAGATCGACGATTTACCGATCATCGACAAGTATGAGCTCCTTGTCCTCTTTATGCCACAATGATTCTGCCATGTATTTCTCGACTAATTTTCATCGGCATTCATGCTTTGCTCAGAGACAAAGTATGGCTCGATGAAACTTGCAGGTAGTCTCCTCGCTCTGGCTCAAGCAATCATGTGACTAGATGTACAAAACAAACTTGTTATATGCATTAGCTCAGCAAATTGGAAGTGAATATATAAATTTCTAAGTACACTCACAGTGTCCAGATTCTCATCAAAGAGGCATCCAACTCTCTTAGGTTATATAGGAGAAACATGTCTGCATAATCCACAACTACAACACCTGTCGTGTGGTGAACCAAGCGGTTATACCAATTTCTCATTTTTCAAGCGGCTTGTTGGAGTCGTCTATGTATCTTTTGTGAAAAGTCTAGCAAAGAAGCCCGATTTTGTTTAGTTCTTCACTTGATAGCATTGGTTCTCCAAGAATATATTGCCTGACTAGCTCCATGAAAGGGATATTTTTGTAATCTATCAAGCTCTTCATGACCCATTTTTGATAAGTTGCCTTAACCCAAAAAGGGCTCGAACGTGAAACAGTCATGTTCTCTTGCTCGGGCACTATTAGTGTAGCTTGCTCCATCTGAGCAGGGCAGCTGAGATTCTCTTGAGAATCTTGCCCGACCAAAGCAGTTGGGAGCCGAGAATCTACCTCCATTGGAGCAAGGAGCTGAGAGAGTTGAGGGAGCTACAAAGATGCTTCGATGGTAGGAGCAACTGCAATAGCTAGTGTGGGTGTGCATCATCCAGCACTACGTCCCTGTTTGGCCACTAGATGAATGGCCCAACGACATGATTTAAAACTTGGAACTTGTCATTGAGACATGGTAGCGGTACTTGTTTGAAAATGTGATGAACAATGTCCAAGCTGCACTTCATGAAACCCTACGAGATTGGGCATCATGCACCGATTCCTCTTCAGTGGGTGGAAACGCCAGCCCAAAAGTAGCCTCTACGGAGACACCCTTGCACTTCATGTGAAGCTTGCACTTGGTGGGACATTGGATGTCATCCATTGGGTATCTGACACCGATATCATTCGTCCTGTCAAAGAGGAAAGAGCCTTGGGAATATTTCTCACCCAATGATTCCTGTAAAAGCCCAATTGGTTATTTCAGAAACTATTAAATTATGCATAATCTGCAAAACCAGGTGGTCATTAGCTTACCAGTCATTGCTAGAATTCCTGATCTACAGGGTTAGGGAAGTGGACCTCCCCGCTTGAGCTAGTAGTTGACCTTCCTCTCCACCAGTCTTAGGCGTGGGGGTTTGGATTTTCAAAAAGGGTGCTTCAATGCTCGCGCATCATGCCTCTTCGTCCTCTTTTTCCCATGTCTTCCTTTTAGCCATGTAGCTATGCGTGCCGAGTCTATGTGGGTATAGGTTTTTCTTCCATGAGAGCATTGTGATCTTGGCTTTGACACTCAAATTCTGGTTTCGTCTTCATCGCCACAAATTGCTCCCAGTCCTCTTCTTTCACTTATGGGTAAGCCATGAAGGGCTCCTTCTACCTATTGAATTTTTTTTAATGAGGGTGTAATTAGAGTGCCTCATTGCCTTGCAAGCCGTAATAGCCATGACTCCTCGCCCGCCATCGACCCAGTAGGCACCTCGAAGGACTATATTATTTCATCCACGATGAGTGTGTGCTCAACTCCAGCAACTTTCTTCCAGTCCTCTACAGTGATCTTGACCCGTTCCCTTACTACCACACATAGTATTGAATTTGGTCGTGATTCTCTCCGAAGACGTTGGAGCCTCAAAACCGTCAGCAATCCTCATGACTACATAGCCGCCTGAGGGCTTGTTCATTGGTTTTATACCCCAGCATGTCTTAGTTGGTGCCGTAGAGTTAGACGATCATGGAAACCCCATTGATCCTGGCACTCCCGACGAGCTCGGGGGCGAGGAGCCATAGGACGACCGCTTCACAATTTAAAACTAACAACAAATTAATATAACACTCATCAGATTATTAAAAATAGTATCTAGAATTGGCACATACGCATGATTATTTCCACATATTGCAAGCAATTAAAATATTGTTACGATTATCACCAAAGTAAAAATAGTATTACAAACAAATATAAGTTATTTATATATTCCTGATTATTAGAAGCATATTAATATTGCCTCACATTGCACATATTGCAAGCACATATATATTTGCATGATTATTTGCACACATTGCACATATGGCCTCACATTGCACATATTTGCATGATTATTACAAGCATATAAATAGTACCAAATTAACCTAACCCGAACCTACCTAGAACCTTAACCCTAACTATCTCGGTTAGGAAGGAGAGGGCTAGCTCACCATGCTGTCTCGGTGAGGAGGCGATAGCCAGTGGCTGGGTGGTCGAGGAGGAGGTGGCGGTCCTTGTCGAGGCAGAGGTGGCGCCTGTTGAGTGGTCGAGGGGGAGGCAACGACCCTTGTTGAGGTGGAGGAGGCGGTGCGATGGCCCACATCAAGGAGGGGGAGGGCATCGGTGGAGGAGTTCATTGAGGTGGCGATCTAGGATGAGGGTCGCGGCGTCTGATGAGGAGGTAGGGCAAAGGGTGTGGGGTACTTGTGAAATTTTTTAGTGATAGTCACTTGTGAAGACTAGAGGGGAAAGGGCCAAAATATATGAGGGGCCATATCCTAGACAATTCTAATTATGAATTGTTTGGGATATAGAAAAATCCCAAACGGTTATAATTAGGAACTGTCCGGGATGGTTTAGATATCCTAGACGGTCTTTTTATTTCATCCTCTATTATTTAAACCTCTGTTATTTAATTCATTGTTATTTAATCCTCTGTTCTTTAATTCTCTATTATTTTGAGTAACTAATTCATTCATGTCTTAAAATATTTCATCCATCACTCCACTAACATATTTTTCTTTACAACACCAGCCCTTCAAAATGATCATTGTGTTTGTAGCAAGTTTCCTCCGGTTGGTCTTCCTCCAGTCTCCGGCAGGTGGTAAGTTCTCAAATTGATTGTATTCTTCCTCGTCCACTACATTGTCAACTCAAACAATCCTTCTTTTTCTAGGCATAACTACGTGCTGCTTCTTATTTATCGTTATGGTTAAGTAGAAGATTTGAATTACTTTGTTGGCAAACATGAATAGTTCATCTTTATAGGCGATGCATTCGAGGTTGATGGTGGTGAAGTCATGCTTGTATAATTTGATATGCTATAGATTGACCCAACGACACGGAACAAGGAATCTTGAACTTTACATAGTCGAACTCCCAATCTCCTCTATGACCCATAGTACGGCCTTTTCCTCCTAGTTGTATCTCGAGCATCTATGCTAACACTGCTGTTCTAGTAGGTGCTCCTTGCATCTTGAGCCTTTGTATAAAATGTGTACCCATTTATGTTATATCCCTACCAAGTAATAACTGTAAATGATCCCTGCCAACCATGTCAGAGTATCACTAGACGATCCCCCACATATTCGCTTGTTCAACCATTCATTGAATCGAATGTTATGGTCTTTAGTCCTCCAAGCATCCATCGCTTTCAAATACTCTTGCTTAACTTGTCCTCGTGCTCTCAAATATACAGGGACACTATAGCCATACGTTGCAAGATCATGAAATGGGATTGAGCAAGTGCAGCGCTTTGATCAGTCAAGAATGATTTGTTTCCGATAGTACCAACTCTATGAAATCTTCCTTCATGGCGAGATTGAGGCATACCAATCGATTGGGCCTGAGCCATGTAATCGACGCAGAACTCAACAACTTCTTCTGAAGCATAACCTTCTACAGTAGTGCCCTCCCGCCAAGATCGATTCTTCACATACGACTTGAGAATCCCCATAGAATGTTCAAACGGATACATGCTCTGCAGAAACATGGATCCACGTATCTTTATCTCATAAAGAAGCTAAACAATGAGATGGACCGTGATATCAAAGAAAGATGACAAGAAATACATCTCAAGTTGGCATAGAGTCTTCACCACCTCTTTTTGCAGATCATCTAGTCCATCGATGTCCATGACATTCTGAGAAATTGTGTTAAAGATAGAATACAACTTCATGATTGTCTCCTGAACATTGATCATCAAGATATTTTTGATTGCTACTAGGAGCATCTAGGTGATCAGCACATGATAATCTTGAGATTTCATGCCAATTAGTTTGAAGTCTTTCATAAAAACAAGTTTCTTTTATGTTTGCGGAGTAAGTGGACGTAATTTTAACACTATGCAAGAACCCACACAGTTCAGTTTTCTTGGCCTTGGATAGCATGTAACAAGGGGGGAGGTACTTTTAGCCTTTATCGGTATCTGTTGGTGCTAACTTATGTATCCTTTGTCCAAGTGTGTCTTCACGCCATCCTTTGTTTTGTCACGAATTGTTTAGTAAGAAACCGATCACACTGTCACATACATTCTTCTATACTCCAGATGCTCTTCTCAATGGGTTTCTTTGCTTTCTTATGTCCCTTCCCAAGCATAACATGATATCCTTAACCATGTTGTACTCATCTATACCACTAAAATGCATTGATTTGGTACTGTATTCCATTTTACTATCAAATTGACTCGTCATCCTAAGGTATGGATGATTCCTTCGAAGGAACCAACAGTGGCACATGTACACTATTTTGTGCAAGTGTTTTAGCCACATACTTATTGTATCATCCAAACATTGCACACAAGTTTTGGCTCCTTTTATCTACCCCAACATGTTACCAAATGTAGGATAATCATTGACGGTTAAGAACAATAAGCAATGTAGAGTGAAGTACTCACGTTTATCCGCATCCCATACTTCTACCCCTTCTTCCCACAAGAATTTCAGATCTGCCACTAGTGGTGTACACATCAATGTCATTCCCATCATAATGTCCTTCTATTTCATGCACAACCATGGTGGAAGTTTGTAGTTACAAAGATTCATGGGCCAAATGCTGTGTCGATTGCTCATATTGCCAAACAAATTCATCTCATCGGCACTCATTTCAAACCTCATAATCCAAATGAATGGCAAGGCATCCTCATCAACCAACATCTCATCACCACTAGTACATTTGTTGTCATCTACCTTGCCATCATTGGCTACGTCTAGCATATCATTTACTTGGTTGTCCACGATGTTATTATAATTTTCATCTATCACCTCCTCTTCACCATGCTTAGTCCAACACATATACCCTTCCATAAAACCCCTTAGAATCAAGTGGTTCTCGATCTTCTTTGAGTTTTTGCCACATCTTAGCATTCTCGCAGTCTGAGCATGGACAATGCATCCACTCTTTGACATTATTCAATATATCCTTCTCAGCAACTCTTCTAAAAGAAGATACGCGACTGATGTAAGATTCACTAAAACGGCTCTCGTTGTACGCCCATCTTTGATCCATCTATGTTTCCAATACAAAGATTTAATTAAAGATCGATTTATCCATAATAAACATAATGATATAAAGTACAATTTGTGAAATAAGTGCCCTCTCTTTACTTCTTGACTAAAATGCTAATTATATTCTCACCACTACACATATATATGCATACAAATTACAATTCTAGGTAGTTCTAAACCCTAAACCTTTCTATTGATCAAAATAGTCATCTACTCTATAAGCATATATGTAACTATACATGCATCATAAGTAAATCCATAATCAATACGACCTTCTTTTTTTTCAAAATTAGCAAGGAAGGAGAGGAATAAATGCAATTAGAATGAATTACCAATCTTGATCTCCACTGACTAAGCCCAACTTCAAATCGGGTTATCAAAATCACCTAAATCGTCCAACAGCCGCCAGCCTGAGCAAATAGATCTAGGATCCCCAGATCTATCTGGTCGAGCTCTGCCCTTATATAAGGGCTCAACAACCCAGGCGGTCAAAACAGCAATCGCCTAGGATGGTAAAACATTTTAGACGATTCACTATGATCATCTCGGATGATCTCACATCCCAGACGATTCGTATTTTCAACCGTCTCTACTTTTATCCCAGACGATTCAAAATTGGAACCATCTGAGATTTCTACTCATTCGAGACGTTTAACACTTAGGCTGAGGCCAAAGATTTCTTGGATGATGTGACTAGCCGAATTGCTAGGGATGTCCTATGTCCGTGCAGTGCCCCAGAATTTGATTCCCCCGGTAGCTGTAGGCCGGGAGTAGCACCATCTCTTTTGCCACCCTAGCCAAGAGCACTCACTGGCAGAGTCAATGTACTCCTTGGCTCTACCTCCCCGGAGTTGGAAGTTCACGCCATCGATGACCTTACTGCCGACCCTCTTCATACTTGTAGTATCTGAAGAGGTCGAGGGGAGGTCAGGTTCCCAGAAACGCTTCGCGCAGGTGTGCGAAGACGCTCAGTATCACAAAGGAGTTAGGATTGAGATTAACGATCTCAACCCTATAGAATTGGAGCATGGTGAGCAGGAAGGATGACGGGGGAAGGAAGTAGCCACAACGAAAGAAGTCCGAGAATAGTACTAACCATCCCTGCTCGGGCACGGGCATTCTTTCGCTCCCTACCGGGCGAAACTCGACCCCGAGCTGTGAGTGGATGAGTGTGAGTACCTCCGATGTCGTGAGCTAATCAAAGGTCAGCTCTGATCGCTCCCAGGAACCCTTGTCGGCTGCGGAGGTAGTTCTCGTCATGATTAAAGAGGATGAAGCGCTTCTTGATGAGAGGAAGATGGAAGATGAACAACTGAGAGCAAGAGCAGTAAAAAAGAATCTGGACCCACGGTCAATCTTTTAAGACGAAGAGAGAAGTCAGGGATCAAACGGTTGTTTCAGCCACGATTACTGAGCCACGTTCCATCGCAATAAATGCGTCCAGTAACGTTCGGCACATGATCTCCAGTTTTTGTGGGAAAACAGGGGAAACAGGCGCATGACGCGCGAAGGCGTGTTGTGGAACCCCACATGTCAGCAGGATATATAGCTAGACAAAAGGAGGGAAAAGAGATCTTCACCACACGAAATTTCCTCCAAGATGGTTTAACCCCTTAGGCACCTGCCAAATCCAGATAAGCTTCACTACAAAAATCACGGGCCTGCCTTAACCACTCTGTGGGATACTCGTACATTCCTTCTCGAAAAAAGGATGACTCAGGGGCTTAAAAAGCTACTCGGGATTATCCATTGCCTGAGGAGAAAAAGAAGTTGCTCCGAGTAGACGAGCCGGCTTACTCGGAAGGAAGCATCGACGAACCCTGGGATATTTCTGATCGGATGTGCTTCCCGATTCGGCATGTTCTTGGTTAATCCATCCCGGCCTCATTTCGCGTACTGATGGGGGGCTTGATGATGATTAATACTTTAATACCATATACGGGGTAGTATCAGTATAAGAATGCCCTAGATACTCGAAGCGGTTGATGTAACAGCCCAATAATTTGAGAGATAATGAGTCCTTCCATGATAAGGGCAAGGAAACCTTTGAACTAGAAAGTCAATCCCTATGTTTAAGGATGACAGGTTAGAGGTAAGTCCGCGACCGTTACGACTCAGGTCACCCTCTATATAAAGGACCCGAGGACTCCCAAGAGGGGAGGAGGGCGAGGAGAATCGAAGCCATACACAAGCCAGAAGCCTTTTAAGATTGAGCCCTAGTCTCCACAAGAAGGTTCCACTAGCCATCCAGATCTACTCGAAGAAGGACCCGATTAGGTTTAGATCACATCTAGGATAACCACTAACATCCCCCTTTGTAATATACTTGAGATCTAATATATACCAACAGGACATAGGGTTATTATCCCACGGGAGGCCTGAACCTGTATAAAAATCTTGTTCCGTATTCCCCAATACTGTCAGGTAATGGTCCCAGGGGTCCCTACCCTTCAACGAATCTCTCTGTCTCACGACCACCGTAAGATCAGCGGTTTACCAATCGTTGAAAATACCATTTCCTTTTTGCGAGGGAATCTTCCGGGTTTGAATATCTTTTTATAATTAGTGGTTGCCGACAAATCTTATTAGCCAATTTTGCTGTCGATGTGGATGTAGGAAATGATGCTAGCCTACTTCATTGGTACCTTGACTGGTGCGATATAGGAAGGATTCACTGAATCGAGGGCCATGTGTTATTCTTTCTCTTCTAAGAGTTATAGTATTTTTTTTGTTAGATGTTGTAAACCACCTATTATTTGCTTTTAATAGAACATAGTCATTTTCTTCGATAGAAATGTGGTTAGGTGAGGAAGTGGTCACGTATATATAGCTTTGAAATTGTATATTTCAAATTTTCATAGATCTCATTCATTTTTCTAGTTCTTTAGATTAACATCTGACCATCTTAGTTTTCACATCACTCTGTATATAACTTATGGTCTAAAGATTACAGTAGCATTTTGTTAAAATTACACAAATTCAAGATTGTATTTTTTAGCTTAATAATATACAATTTTAGGTGACTCAGATCGATAAAAATTTCAAACAACCAGAAATTAGGAAAAGCTTATATAGCTTTCATTAATTGCCCTTTTGGTCATGCAAAACAGGGCAACAAATCCAGATATCACCCGCCGAGTTAGCTAGGGGCAAAGAAACTTTGCGAACGCACGAGGACCACAGATGGTGCATGCCCAATCGATTGTCTGCATGAGCCATGCCATGATCATGATCAAGCTAGGATGCATGGTGCGGGTTGGGAATTCGGCCGTTTGCATATGTAGGTGTCAACACGTCCATGGATCACACAGAAACGCAAGGCGCGAAACTAAAGGCAAAGGGCCAAAGCGAAGGACCCCAGAGGGTCCCGCCATCACATCGTATCGTGAGGCCAGTGGAGGCGTGGGCCGCGCGAGCGTGAGCGCGCACCGAGCACCCGCGCCCTTGTTCTGCGATTTCGTCAGTTAAAGCCAGCAGCGCGGAAAGGTAGTACGCCGTGGCGTGGGTGTGTGCGCTTCAGCGGCACGACGGCCGGTTCGTGCGTGCGCGCGGCCCCGGCGCTGGAGTTGGTCGGTGGTTCCCCGCGACTCGCAAAAGGCGCGTCGCCGCCGCTGCTGCGGCTAGCTAGTGCGCTGACCAACAACCCGGCGCGCCGTTGCTGCTCGCCCACGTCGCCCGCCCGTCCTAGTCCACATGTGTTGCGCGCGCGGGGTGTGGCGCCGTGGTCCCTGGTGGTGGTTATAGAGAGTAGAGACTTGCGAGCGTTGACGTCGCGTTGGACTCGATCTGGCCAGTTTACTGTTCTCACTTTAGCCGCTTTACTATTCTCGGTCCTTCTTTCGGAAAACTACTATTCTCAGTCGAACCCTTACTGTCGTGTACGTTTGCCCGTAAAGCTAGCGTCCGCATTCGTGGAACTTACCTTTGGCGCGGCGGTGCATGCCTCCGAAAACGATCTTTTCCAACCAACGCCAGAGGCATGCGAACACAAGATTGACGTTTTTTCTTCGTCTCTGGAATTGAAGTTAGGATACGGATGAAGCTGAACGTTTTCTCTGGGTGAGAATCTTTCAACACGTACGGTCTACCACGGTAGAAAATATATCGATCGAGCGTGTAAAATGTATATGCCCTTTCTTATGACAGTGGATAATCTTAAACGCTAAGCCAGCTACCGTATGCGTGATCTTGCTCCACATTTTATCATCTGCATGGCGCGCTTAATATGGTCGAGATATGTCGTACTCCATATCAGAATTAGCATGAACAGGAGTGGTACACTCTGCACTTCTGCAGCGAGGGGAACAGAGCAGGGGCTGGTCTAGCTACTAGGTAGGCTCAAAAGCCTTAAATCATGCCCATGGTTAGAGCATCCGCAGCAGCTTCCCCAAATCCCGTTTCCTATATCTCCATATGTGGAGCTTCCCTAAAAGATCCATTCCCTATATCTCTTTTTACTCCAACAGCTTCCCTAAATCTCATTCCCTATATCCCACAATCCTATATTTTATTAATTTCCTACAACTACCACCTTAATTTTGAACCGCCATTTTTTCGTAACGAATATTATTTCGAACGGTGTTTTTTTCCAACGGCTATTTTTTCGAACGGCTAATTCCCAACGGCTATTTTTTTTAAACGGCTAAGTCCCAACGGCTATATTCCCAACGGCTATTTTTTTCGAACGGCTAATTCCCATTTGCTTCTATTGCTCAAGCTCAGAAACTGAGCTCTTAAGTATTGATCTATTGGTTAGTGGAATATTAGCTACAATTAAGTTGACTATGCTCTGGACTAATCAATACCTTCTTGTATATTCGGACAAACCAATGGAATTGTTGAAATGGACTTTTTGCTTGAAATATGTTAAATTGTTACACATGTTGCGACAGAACATGAACATGAAAAGAGATTTTCATATTCAGCTTGATTGAAGAATGCTAGGAAATTAGAAATTGATGACAATGCAGTTAAAGATCTTGTCGATGTCCTCGTAGACCTTGTCGATGTCCAGCTTCCCCTGCCAAAATCCCCAGAAATAGTAAGCCAATTGAATCAAAATCGAAGCACGCAAACAGACTTCAAATTTTTTGGACGGACAGAGCGAAATTGAACATGAGAATTGGGAGAAAAAGGAGGAGGGATGCAGGCACCTTGAGCTCGACGTTGATGACGCAGCAGAGCAGCTTGGACGGCAGATCAGAGAGGCTCATCTGGTTGCCGGCAACCTGATTCATGGAAGCCTCCACCTGGAAAACAGCAAGAGGAAGCAAATTCATCGCGTGAACCGAAGGGAATCGACGGATCCTCGCAAGTTCCTCCAGATCGACCCAAATCAAAATTGATCGACACAAATCCTAACCCCAACCACGCCCTAATTGGCCCAAATCCTGACCCCAACCAACCCCACCCGCTGCTTCTTGATTGATTGCTGCGCGGCCGTGGGCAGGGCGAAGCCAATGGAGGCCCTCAAGACAGCGCCATTGGTGGAGTCGAGGACCTCGGAGGCCGCCGTGACGGCTACCGCGAGGCGAGGAGGAGTCTCTCACCGCTGGACGCCGCCGGATGGGGGGGAGATGGCGGATGAAGCACCGCAGGACGTCACGGCTGTGTACTGGATCCGGACATGAGGGGGTTCCGGTCGGAGGCGCGGAAGACAGCGTCGATCTGGCGAGGCCCGCGCGGGGTGCATCGGCGACGCAGCGGATGGGAATGCTCTCCATGGGGCCGGGTCAACATGGAGGGGAATGCTCGGGGACGAAGGGGCGGAGGAGGGCGGGGCGGATTGGCGGGGAGGAGGACTCCGGGGGTGGCGGTTGTGATTTGGGGAAGGGGAGAAGTGTGGTAGGAATGCAGAACCGGAGAGCACGGATGGGGAACGAGAATGGATAGGGAACCATTTGGGGAAGCTGCTGGGAGAGGGATTTCGTGGAAAATAGCTATTTTTTAGCTATAGGGAAGCATTTACAGAACCTGCTGTGGATGCTCTTAGAGGGTGAAAACTGATCCCATAGTTTCCGTCCGATCTAGAGAAACGGAATTGGATTGCTCAGATACAGGTATTTGTCAAATAGTTTTGGAGCGGAAGCAGAAACGGATTTTTTCTATCAAATACGGAAATGAATACGGAACTATAGTTTTCGTCGGAAACGGATACGGAACTGAATATCCGAAATCACTAATGTAGATTATCCATATTTATTGTATATCTTGCCAAGTCGGGCCTATTGGGCCAAGTTACTGATGTTTTAACTTTTAACTTATTTAATCCGGGACATGTTTTAGAGTTGATTGTATATATTGTTCCTAACTTCTTCTCCTATATATATCAGATAATTAGAACATGTTCTTTTGAATTGTTGATGCTTATTTCTTAATTTCTTGATATCCTCCATACTTAAGAAGTTACAAACTTCAGGAAAGAATGAACTCATTTGTTGCTTATGTGGTATTTTTGTACATTTTAAAGGGGTTTTTATATTCTGACAAATATTCAAAACTGTATTCGTGTCCGCTGTATATTCGCTCCGCATTCATATCCGATACTCTTCGCATCTGTATTCATATCCAAGACTTCCGTATTCATTTCCGGCTCCGATAAAAAAAATGTGACTCCGTTTTCACCTTACCACACAACAAAAGACCATTCTGTGTCAGTCTGCGTCAGCGTGACAAAAAAAAAGTGCTCTCGACTTGCCGACTATTCACCTGGGAGGGTGGTCGGTTGTTTACAGGTTCAGAGTTCCTTCGAGTTATGATGATCGTGTTTGACTGTTGGTTGGTAAATTTAATCGAACGTCAATGACATCAAAATAAATGCCAGTAGCTCAAACACGATAAGAAAGTACCTAGAGGTGGTGTACTGGCGCAGGCCTATATATCTAGAAGATGAGATCCGCGGTATAGGTCTAGAAGAACACAAGAACGCGTTGCCGGATCTTGCCTAGCTACCTGTAAAATGATGCAACGCATGTCATCCTCGCTAGGATTGCCTTTTGAGGTCGATGATTTCATTTCCACCCGTTTCCAACAACAATCAAACACTAAATTACTACTACCATCTCGAAACCATGACAACAACAAAACTGCGATACCGTGTACGTACTTAATGAGCGTTGTTCACCATTTGAAAAGTAAAGTAAGCCAGCTACTGATTTATGCCCATCTTTCCTTCCCGAATCCCAGCAACGACAACGGCATGTCAGTATTGATCCCTAACCTCGAGAGTTAGAACTCTAACACGTCGATTTCTTTACTCTTATAAAATCTAAGTTAACAGTGATTCATTCAACATCATCAAAACTAACCTTCAGTTACCAAAGAAATATGTACCGCAACTACCATCCTTTTCATGTGATATATATACATATATATGTATATATTGATCTTTTCATAACAGTTGATTCGGTTGATATATATTTTAAGATGATTGTTAATTAGTATAAAATTAAAAACTATGATAATATAAATTTTTAAACAATTTGTGTAATATGATATTTTTCTTTTATAGTAACGCGCAAATATTTAGTTAGTTCTAACAAATTTCGCACACGGCACAAACGCATGGATGCGATGGTCCTCCCCGTGATGCGCCCAACAAGTCAAAGAAACGTGGTCCCGGGGGCTACGCTCGTGTTGCAACACGAGTACAATCTATGAGAAACAGGGAATGCGATCTGGACACACACGAAAATCTTTGCAAATCTCTCTGGGGATACTTACCACGCAATTTTGCTCGTCCCTATTCGTGTTAACCTTTCTGTTCAATTATTTGATGAGTCCTGCAGTTACCGATTGGGACCAATCTTGCTTGCTTGCTTGCAAATGGTCATCAGAGAGCTAAAAAGCGGTGAGACACCAGAAAATACCGAGGCGCACATACGGACGTGTATATATATATATATATATATATATATATATATAGAGATGAGTATACACCTGTAAATTTTAGTTAAAAATATAAGAGGCCTTTTACGGTGCATTTTACTGCTGTTTAAAAGGAGCAGTATAGAATTGAATCTACCGTTGATTGGCAAGGGTAGTTTAGGCATTTTCTGTTTCATCAGTAAGGGTAGTCTGGTCTGGCAGAATTGAATCGAAAAAAAAATCAATCTCCTCGCGCGAGCCGCCGCCGCCCCTGTCCCAATCTCCTCGCGTGAGCCGCCGCCGCCGCCCCTGTCCGGCCCCGTCCTCGCGCGTGAGCCGCCGCCGCCGCCGCGCCTCGTCCGGCCCCATCCCCGCGCGTGGGCCGCCGCCGCCTCAGCGCCTCGTCCGGCCCCGTCCCCGCGCGTGAGCCGCCACCGCCGCCGCGCCTCGTCCGGCTCCCCTCCACCCCCCCGTCGCGCCCCCGGCTTGGCCCGCCCGCCGCCTCCCCCGGCTTCCCCAGGCCGCCGCCACCCCCGGCTTCCCCTGCCCGCCGCATCTCCTGCTTCCCCCGCCGTCGCCGGCCCCGGCTTGGCCCGCCCGCCGCCTCCCACTGATCCTTGCCCCGCCGGAGTCCCCCGGCCGCCCACGCGCAGCCCCCGGCGCCCAGCTGCCGCCGGCCCCGGCTTGCCCCGGCCGCCGCATCCCCCAGGTTCCCCCGCCTGCCGGCCTGCACCGGCCGCCGCGTCCCCCACTTGGCCAGCCCGCCGCGTCCGTCAGCCCCCGGCGCCCCGCTGCCGCTGGCCCCGGCCTGCACCGGCCGCCGCGTGCCCCACTTGGCCAGCCTGCCGCAGCCCAGGCGCAGCCCTCCAAGCGCCTAGCAGTGCATGCCCCGCAGGTATTTGTTCAGTGCAATTCTTTACCTATTTGTGTTCGGCCCTACACAATATGTGAATACAATTTGCAGTATATATGTAATTGTTTGGTGAAATAATGTTGCCAGGAAGCAAATAATTAGGATCTTGATTATATGATATAATATTATTTTGTTGCTTTCTTGATGGCAGTTGCACGATATGGATGGTCACCGTGTCAGTTTGGAGGAAGTAGAAGAATATTATAAGGTGATTAGTCAGACGTTCAGAAGCGAGGATGAAGGTTATGAGTTCTACAACAGATATGCTCTGGCGAAAGGTTTTGGTGTTAGAAAGAGTATTGTGAAGAAGAAAGGAGGCATCATAATCCAACGCATGTACGTATGTTGTAAACAAGGATATCGGTCGGAAAAACACTTTGGAAAGCCTAACCGAAAAAGAAAACCAAGGGCGCTCACTCGTTGTGGATGTGAGGCTCGGTTGCAGATAGAGCTTAATACGGCTACCGATGAATGGTTCATCAAAGAATATGTGGACCGCCATAACCATCCTTTTACTAAGCCTGATCAATCTGCTTTCCTATGGTCTCATCGTGGGCTGAGTGATGCTCAAAAGGCTGATGTCATTGAGTATGGTATTGGTGGCTTGCGCACGCATCAGATAATGGAGGTAATGGAGAAGCAGCACGGCGGCTATGACAAGGTTGGCTTCGTATCTCGGGACCTATATAATTTTATTGCTGAGTACAAGAAGGAAAGAATTGATGGTTTTGATGCCCAATATATGCTAAACTATATGGCGGCGCAAGAAGAGAGAGATTCTGATTTTTTCTTCAGATACAGCACGGATAGCGAAGGCCATCTGCAAAACATATTTTGGGCAGATGCACAATCTCGGTTGGACTACGATGCTTTTGGTGGCATTGTGGTGTTTGACAGCACATACCGTGTGAACAAGTATAATCTACCATTTGTCCCATTCATTGGATTGAACCATCACCGCAGCACTATTGTATTTGGTGTCGGTATTGTGTCGGATGAGACTGTTGCATCATATGTGTGGTTGCTTCATGCTTTTTTGGAGGCGATGCACCAGAACCATCCTAGGTCAGTGATCACAGATGGAGACAATGCAATGGCGAGAGCAATCTCACAAGTATGGCCAAACACAGATCATCGATTATGCAGCTGGCACATAGAACAAAATATGATACGTCACCTCCGTAATCCAAAGCTCGGTGAATTTAGAAAATTCATCTACCATGCTATGGATGTTGATGAGTTTGAGAGATGTTGGATCAAGTTTAAGAACCAATATGGAATCACAGAAAAAGACGCATGGATTTGCAGGATGTATGAGTTGAGAGATAAGTGGTTTGCGGCATATACAAAAGGTAGATACTTCCTTGGTATGCAGAGCAATCAGAGGAGCGAAAGTTTGAACTCGACGCTTCACGTGCACCTGGATAGGAGGATGAGACTTGTTGATTTGCTGCAGCATTATGAGCATTGTGCATCAGTTATCCGTAGGAATGAGGCTGCAATGGATGCCGTAGCTTCGCAGTCTGTGCCCTTCACGGAATTAACTGCTGACCCGCTAGAGATAAATGCTTCATATATTTATACTCCTATAATGTTCAAGAAAGTTAAGGTGGAGATTGTGAGATTATCAAGATGGGAAGTTGTAGAAGCGACCGAGCAAGATGGTTTCGTCAGGTATGCAGTTGGTCGTAAAGACAACACACTGGTCAGATTTGATGTGAGGTGTGTCTCTGCGGGCTCGTCGGTGGATAGTGTGAATTGCCAATGCCGGAAGATGGAGAGTGAGGACATTCCATGCACACACATTTTTTCTGTTCTGAAAAACCTTGCATTAGACACCATTCCTAGTTGTTGTGTTGCGAAAAGATGGACAATGAAAGCGAAGCTTGCATTCGATTCCGATAGGAATGCCGGTACACAGGAATGGTCAGAACGGATGGATCGTTACCACGAGCTCCGCAACATGTCTAGTGTAGCTTTTTTCAAAGCATCAAAGAGCACGGACCAATCAAAGAGGGTGATGGATTTTCTGAAGAGTATTATGGATGAAGGTGATGAGAATGATGATAATGCAGAGACGGGCTCGTTTGGTCCAATACCGGCGTACTTTTCAGGGGCACGCCAAGCATGGACTAAGGAAGTTCTAGATCCAAAGCCAATTATTCCGAAAGGCGCTCCATCGAAAAAGAGGTTGAAGCCATTCCACGAGACTTTGAATGCAAACAAAACTACAAACAAGAAGTAAGTATATACTTGCACGTGTATGAATTGATTTAAATTGCATAATCAGTTTGCAATTAGCTTCCTAGCTCCCATTATACATGATGGCAGGAAGATCACTTCTTAGTGGAAAGAGGAATTTTGCTCTCACAAATTTGACTGAGCCAATTTGCGGTTACTAATATTCCTCTCTTTCAAACTTCCAGGTGAAAGCAGTGTTGCCTGTTATTTAATGCACACCAAATTCATTCATGATTGCTACAGTATAAGATAGCAAGGTGATTGGTGGCTCGGTGTAATGCTGATTGTATATAATCTGGAAGTGTGCACTAGATTGCCAAGGGCTGGATCGCAGAATTTTCACAGGTGTCCCAAGCGGGGCCTAAACAATCTCTTGGAAAGTTGGTTCCCTCATAATTTCATTTACGTGAAGTAAACAAGAAGATATATAGTGGTACAATTTATTTCTTTTTTGTTGTGAAAATTTCATGGAGCTGCTGCTGTTGCTTAACTACATTCTTCAGAGTTAGACGCCTGTAATTCGTTGTGCTTGAAGGCAGCTCTTTGTGTGGTTTACTCAAGTGGACATGTAAATTGACATGGCATATATTCCTAATTTTTTAGAGATTCATAGCTTTTTGAACCAGCTGTTGGCATGAGTAGTTGGGTGTTGTCCGTCAGTGTGGTGTACTGGTGTGGCATCAAGTGATAGTGGTGAGCATGCAACCTCCATAAATCGTGTATTGTTATATACCAGCATACCAGCCGATGCAATTGAAGCTGCTTGATGGCATCCATTAATTTTCAGAGTTAAAAAAATTATGCGAGTTCTGGGACTCGAACCTGAGACCAACCAAATCAAGCTTAGTCTCTCCACCACTTCGGTTAGACAAGCAATTGATGTAGGTTGGCAACTTCATTAATTTATAATGATCTCTGTGACAGGCAACAGACAAATTTCAAAAAAGAGCAAAATTAGTTTGTAGTGCTAATGAAGAATTTTGCAGTTCTCATGTTAATAAAGATCTAAACGGTCCTTGCAAGAGTCGAAATGCTACTGCTGATGAATGAAAAAGTAGTATGTAGCTTAGTTACAGTAAGAAATTCCATATACTGTGTGGCATCTAGTCTGCTGATTCAATTTCTCTTGTTTGTCCTGTTTGTTCAGTTTCTCTTGTTCTACACAGCGTGCAACTACCGGACACTTGTACTTGTCCGACTATTCCCTCAGTCCACTGAGATTTTTTTAAATCTCAATCGACTGTTTTGGGCCGTTGGATATCCAACGGCCACCGCGTCGTCTTCAACCTCGTCTACCTCCCGACACCTCCTGATGTCGTCCTTGCTCGCCTCTGCCTCGCCTTCGCCCGGCGCAGCCTGATAACATAAACAAATGGCATGAGAGGTTTTGGTGGTCCGAATGGATTGGTCGTGGGTACGGATGACCCAGGGAGGTTATGGCGGGAGTGAACAGCTTACATAGGTAATGGTGGGATTGTTATTTCTCAGTCGCCCGAGATTGCGGCGACGCCAAGGGCGAGCACGCACTGGGCTGCGCCAGGCGGAGGCGAGGCAAAGGCGAGCAAGGACGACGAGGTTAGGGTCACTGAGCCGGAGCCCAGCGACGACGCGGAGCGGCGGCGCCGTGTGGAGGCGGAGCGGAGTCACCGGGAGCCGCTGGGTTAGGGTTTAGGGTGGGGGTGTCGCCGGTGTCGGAGTTGGAGCTGCGCCGTCCGCCGAGGTTTAAAGGAGGCCACCGCCGCCGGACAGAGCGTCGGGGATAGAGGCGAGGCGAGACGACATCAGGAGGTGTCGGGAGGTAGACGAGGTTGAAGACGACGCGGTGGCCGTTGGATTTAGATCCAACGGCCCAAAATAGTCGACTGAGGGAATAGTCGGACCCTTATAAATTACAGACAGATAAATTTAATATATGCCGGCAAAATTTAAAGTTTTAATACATGAATCGTAAAGAACACATAAAGTTTGTATATCGTCGTCGAGACTAATTTGCCTTCAACTCTAAAAAGAAACAATATTTGACATCAGACCGTGCATGGGGCGTGCATGGTTCGATTTTGTCAACACGTACGATTCGTTAATTAACCTCACACGATGACTTGCAAAAAAGGAAATAAAATATGGTCAGGTAGCATGGACAGTATTTGTTGATATTAGACTAAAACTCCCTCGCGCAAAAAATAAAAGAAAAAGAACAGTTGAACTCAACTAAATGAGAACTCTCGCAGAATGAAGTGTTGCGCGCGGGACGGTTGCGAACCCATTCAACTATGTCCGAGGCGTACCTTTGCCTAAATTTAAAGTTTGCAGGATAAATCATATCTCCTCGCATCTCAAACCGTAGAACAAAGCAATAAATATTACTACTACTTATTCGGGTTCCACCGAGATTGGTCCTACAAAAAATAAATATCTCAAACACAAACTCCGTTACGATTAATCTCATCCGTTCCAGTTTAATCTCATCCGAAACCCAAACTCTACCGTATTCGTCCTTACCCCGTGTGGCCCAATCCGAAGACCATATATATCCCAACAAATCTACAAAATTATGAGCTAGGTTGTTACGATTAAACACTTGGGACGTTCTGAAGGTCGCCTCCGCCGGTCACACACGTCGCCTCCGTCGTCTCCGCCGGCTGCCGTCTTTAGAACTTGCATGTTTCGTCTCCGTCAGTCACACGTCACCTCCGTCGTCTCCGCCGGCTGCCGTCTTTAGAACTTGCAGACGTCCATGGAACCAAATTATCACCGAGCAGACGGCCCAATCTCGCATGCATCTAGCAATCGGGAACAAACAAACGATAAGGTTAGTAATTTAGATTTTTAGCTTCGTACTGACATCACTGAATATGTGCATATCATTGAAAATCTATTATCTAGCAATCCAAATATGTTATTCCAAACGAAACATGAGATTCCAAACGAATGCACGAGTTATTCCATACGAATAAGGGGAGAGCAAACACCTTGCCATTACTGCAGACCTGACACTTGCATAATATATCTCCTCAAGACAGTCAGTTCCTAAGTAATCTCCACATGCCTTCTTATCAAGTTCCATCGAGTGCATAAGCACTTCCTTGGGATACCACCATAATCTTTCTCTACGGTTCCAGTAGATGCTGATTTGATATCTGTCCCAGGAAACCTGCATCTTCTCAATCTCCAGTACCATGTACAAAGGTTGGTTAAGTAAACATGAATGGCAATTGGTGGACTAGCTGGGGTTTGGCATTTTATAAATAACAGCAGCTATCTTTATCAGTATGCATCACCATTTTCACACTTGAAGGTGTTGGATCACTTATGCTTCCATACAGAGGCAATATAGTTCAATAGAAAAACTAAAGATCTAAGATAGCAATATCATACCACAAGTAGTTCATGACATCTCATATCAGCCTTTTATGATCGTATTCACTTCCCAATTTACAGAGCACTATTTTTCCTTCCTTGCAGACAGGAGATAATGGGCCAGCACAAACTACAAAAAGAAAAAATGCGGTCAGTACCCCTACCAAGTAACATGGATGAATTGAATGCTGTAGACATGATTTTCTTTTTCTGAATTGTTACATTATCTAACTTTTCCATGTGTAGGCTACTCAAGTATGTTCAATGATTGCATACGCAAAAGTGGTCTCAGACTTAACTCCAGAGCAGCAAGACATTATAAAGCTGGTAGGACTTGGAGATCTACTCAAGACGCCTCCGGTCACCGTACGCCGTACCTTGTGCAAATGGCTGGCGAGCAAGTATGACTTGCCATGTGATTCCTTCCTCATCCAAGGCTCACCAGTGAAGATCACAATAGCAGATGTGGAGCATCTTGTTGGTCTGCCGGCAAAAGGGGAGAAATTTGTTCCATGCCCAATTGATAGAGTACGCGTCTTATTTGAGGAGCTAAAAGCAAAGAATGACACAAAAATAACTTTCAAGAGCCTGCTGGAAAAAATAGCAAACAAAGAAAGGTCTGGGTTAGATTTCATTAGGCCTTTTGTGTTGTACACAATAGGTTGTCTCTTATGTCCAACAACACAACGATACGTCAGCTCAGAGTATCTTGGAATTGTCGTCAGCATGGAAACAATGAGGGCAACTAACTGGGCAAGGCTAACACTAGATCATCTAATCAGCAGCATCAAAAAGTACATCTCGGGACAAGCAAATCTTGAGGGCAACCTCCCTCTATTGCAGGTTTCCTAGCACTATAATTCACACGGTTGTAGGTATGTTTCAAACCGTTTAACTCATGTTGTACTACGTGTTGCAGGTTTGGTTTTGGGAGAAGTTTCGGGTGAACAACCTTGAAAAGAGCATACACTATGATGGGCGCCAGAGACCACTCATCCAATACTGGAATGAGGACAAGGCACGCAAGGTCCACAATGTTTTAGAAAAACATGGTCATGATGCTGGAGAGGTAAAAAAATTCGTTATTATAAGTATTTCTGGCACTCTAATAATTTGAAAATGTTATCATCTACATTAGCTCGTTGTGGACCTAATTCGAATTGTTTTATTCAATGATGTATAATTATACCTTGTGTCCATCATTTGAGGTGTCTTTAGGTCAAACAGCATTCCATTTCAAGCAGAAACATCAAAGTAGAGCATAGACAATATTTTTCTTGGCCTCGGTTGGCAAAGTAGAGGAAATAAATAGCAGATGACCGTTGAGTGTTAATTTGGAAACAGAGCATGAACACTGAGTCCCCCAAAACAAGATCTTACACATGCATGTGATAAGTCAACAGAAATCAAATGAACACAGCGATGAGGGGATGTAAGCCTGAATAATGGACTCAGCTTACATAAAGTGAGAGAACATCCAGAAGTATGCTAGTCTTAAAGCACATGAAACCTACCGTGTCCCTGCAAAATGTCGAGATCTTCTAGAAATGAGGACAGCATTTAACTCCCTGCCAAATATTGACAGCTTGACCTGGGAAATAAATTATGTTAGTTATGTAATATGTAAAGTTTCAAAAAAAATAGTCGTAATACATATATTTAAGCACTTTTACACAGATCAGCTGGAAGTTGGGCATTATTGTTCCGGATAAGATGAACATGAAGCTAGTCTACAATAGTAGTACCCGTCAAGCAAGCAATAAATCCTAATTTCCAAAGCCTAGTTCAAGTAATAATGGTTGCAGTAAGGAACAGAGAGATGGCAACTACAAAGCCCTGGTTCAACATCACGAGCCATTGAAATCCTTGGTGAGATCAACACTAGCCAAAAGTTTCTTGTACCTGTTACAGAGGCATAGTATTTCGCAAAGTTAAGAGAAATATATATAAGCACCTGTAACGTCAAAACAGTGAAGTCGTATGGAAAAGAGAAAATGTATACCTTAGCTCATTCTTAGAGGTTGCGACATCTGTCTGCACAGAGGAGTGCGGGATGGTGATCATCTGGCTCTCATCTATGCAATAGATAGCATGGCCACAAATGCAACCAATTTGACAGCGCTTGGTGACTAAAATAAGGTAATATGACTCCAAGAACTTGATGCAACCTACATGGCAGCAGAAAAAAGAATGTTCAGAAAAAATGGCAAAGGTGATTATGAACATGTTGTATATAGATTACAGAACATTTGCTCTCGTTTAATTTTAATCAATTGCTCTCCAGAACATCAAATTAGTAATTAGAAGCTTCTTTAAGTTCTTTTATTCAAAGGTACGATTTTGTGGTGTTAGAAAAACATGGTCATGATGCTGGAGAGGTAAAAAAAATTCGTTATTATAAGTATTTCTGGCACTCTAATAATTTGAAAATGTTATCATCTACATCAGCTCGTTGTGGACCTAATGGAACCTTGGAAACCGACTAGCTCCCCGTCACTCTCATTTGACGTAGACAAAGATGCTACAACAGATTTGCAGGTAAGTTATTATTGCTCCGTACTATAGTTTGTCATGCAGCAAACCATTGATTATCATGTTTTCCGTACAATGAAGATCATAAAGAGCATGCTCTACCGGATTCATCGGTTGCTCTTAGACACACTAACTGCAATTCTACTCGACAATGGAAAAACACGATCCGAGGTTGTCAAATCAAAGTGGGAGATGATAGAAATGCATGATCGTGTAAAAAGTATGAGTGCAGGCTTGATAGATCTCATATCTGATTTCAGTGTAAGCCTCGAACTTCTGATTAATGCATTACGTTACTTGTTCTATAATATATATTGACATGCATCTCTGCAGGACTACCGGTTCGGAGTATTTGACCACGACAAGCCTTCTTACTACACAACCGAATATAAGGATTTCAGAAAGGAAAAGGAAAATAACTCCCAAGACTACGATCGGACTAACGAAATATCACGTGACTTGGCAAAAGAATTTGAGGTAAGTACTAACAATAATGTAGCTCAAATTACCTATTTTTTTGCATACTGCTACACCCTTCCTCCCTACTACAGAGTGCTAAGACGCAAAGTCAGAAAGAGCTAAAACGGCCACAGGAGGATAAAGAGTCATCAATCAGGAAGCGTGGGCGAAGAAAGATGACTTCTTCATTTGAGAAGAATAAAGATTTTCTATACTACGATCAACTCCACACTACTCCGCAACCCATGCGTACCCTTGAGGATGAGGAACAAGAGGAGGTCATCAACTACGTTAACACCTCGCCGCTGACCAAGCCACTGGTTCATATTGACGATCTTGTGGTCCTACAAGCACATCTTAGGTGTCTGACAGATCCCAACTTGACTGAAATTAAGGACAGATGGTTGGGGGACCAAGTAAGTTCTTCCTTAAAAAATAAAGTATTGTTGCTATAGAATATAAATGATAACGTGTTTTCTTGTGCTAATATTCAGCTCATAGACACTGTAATACAATGCTTACGGTACAAGTACCCCTCTGACAAAAGGAAGGATGGATCGGTATATCTTGAGAGGTCCATGAATACCGCCATACTACAAAGAGATGGAGAGATTGAAAGTATAAACTATGATGTACGGATGGGGAAACATGGTACGAGATTGGGAGACACCTATATGGAACATGACATGGTAAGTCTTGATACCCTAGTAAACCATTTACATATGGGAGAAAGCTAATAAATTTTACACGCAGATTTTCCTCCCTATGAACATAAAGGATACGCATTGGTATTTAGCTGTTGTGAATGCAAAGAAACGTGAAATACAAGTTCTTGACTCGCTTAAGGGAGTCGAATATAGAGAACGCCAAGAACTAAAGAATGTGGTGAGTTTATTAATTTACTACTACTTACTTCATATCTTCACTTTTAGGAGCAAAGCCAAGTAATTACTGCATTATGTAAGTCTTATGATAATTATTTGGTACTGACTTGACAGCTCAAAGGAATAGAAGCACATTTAGTGCTATCATCACAACTCCATGGATCAAAGAATAGGAATTGGTCTGATTACAAAGTCTCTTCTTGGCCGGTTCACATCGTTGAAAATATACCGCACCAAAAAGATTGGTACTGTGCACACGATATAGCTATAAAATTTGGCTTTTATAATATTACTACTGCTAACAAGCTATATATTCTTGCAGCATCTCTTGTGGCCTGTATGT
Source organism: Stipa capillata (assembly GCA_019208055.1). NCBI lineage: Eukaryota > Viridiplantae > Streptophyta > Magnoliopsida > Poales > Poaceae > Stipa > Stipa capillata. The sequence continues at coordinate 73,196 of JAGXJF010000786.1, read as the reverse complement.
GCTAAAGAACATGGAGTATTGGACAGGTTCAGAGTTATCTACCAAATATACACAGGTTTGACATATAAACATACACATACACATACACAGAGATTGCACTAGCTAACACTACAAGGCTAACTGCACCCTAATTGCCAGGTCCATATTGACAAGCTGAGAATGAAATTGCCAGCTGATCTGCTCAATTCTCCACTCAACATGATTCCTATAGCCCCAAAGAAGAGAAAGTAAAGATGAGGTCGTCTGATGATGTCCGTGCTAGATCAAGAGACAACCTGATTGCTACTCTTTCCAATCTATACCAGATCAGCATAAGCACATGATTGCTACTTATTTAGGAGTGTTCATCTTCAAGTTTAATTTTTGTAATAAGATTTAAGTTCTTTTCTTTCAAGTCCATACCAGATCAGGCTCATCTGAGTCGTACTTATTTATGAGTTTCTTTTGGGATTTAAAAGTTCAGTTTGCATTCCATCTATACAATTCTTTCACTAAACAATCACCTCAACTTACTCTATCATGCTATAAAAGATTCAAATTTGTCACACTTCAGTACTGCGGTAGCTAAAATAATCACACTGATCTGGGACAGAACATAACAGCAATGTGGGCACTTCGAGAGCTGATACGAACTGATGATCCATAGATCATGAAACTAAACTTGAATTGAAAATGCACAAACATAAGAAGCAAAAAAAAACCAAGAGAAGAGAAGATGCAGCAGCAAAATCTGAAGAGAAGATGCGCTGTCGCGCTCACCTCCCCTGCGCCGTGTCGCCCTCACCCGCCTCCGCCGCTGAGCCGCCCTCTCCCGCGTCCACCGCCGCGCCGCCCTCGCCCACGTCCGCGTCCACCGCCGCGCGGCCTCGCCCGCGTCCACCGCCACGCCGCCCTCGCACGCAGCGCGCGCCGCGCCGCCCTCGCCCGCAGCATGCGCCGCGCCGCCCTCGCCCGCCTCCGCCGCGCAGCCCTCGCCCGCCTCCGCTGCCGCGCCGCCCTCGCCCGCCTCCGTCGCGCAGCCCTCGCCCGCCTCCGCCGCCGCGCCGCGCCGCCCTCGCCCGCCTCCGCCGCCCAGCCCTCGCCCGCCTCCGCTGCCGCGCCGCCCTCGCCCGCCTCCGCCGCCGCGCCGCGCCGCCCTCGCCCGCAGCGCGCGCGGCGCCGCCCTCGCCAGCCTCCGTCGCGCAGGCCTCGCCCGCCTCCGCCGCCGCGCCGCGCCGCCCTCGCCCGCCTCCGCCGCGCAGCCCTCGCCCGCCTCCGCTGCCGCGCCGCCCTCGCCCGCCTCCGTCGCGCAGCCCTCGCCCGCCTCCGCCGCCGCGCCGCGCCGCCCTCGAGCCCGCCTCCGCTGCCGCGCCGCCCTCGCCCGCAGCGCGCGCCGCCCCGCCCTCGTCGCATCCGCTGCTGCGCCCTTGAAATGCGAGGTTATGCGGTCGTGCTCAGACTGCATCCCATCCGATATTACCAATTTGCCCTGCGGGATTTGTTTGATTGGTTCCAATTTTACCCCTCGATCTATATACTGTCATCATACTGCTTGCATTGAGTTATATATACTGCTTATAAGATTGAGTAGTATAGATTAGTCCTCACCGTTAGATCTATCTAAAAGAATGGTTGATATTCATCTGTATGCACCGTAAAAGGCCTCAAATATAATCATTTACTATTTGTGTATAAAAACAAGTATGTATTGATTTCTCATACGCTACTATTCACTATTGTATATTATCCTCCTTTTTATTTTTCACAAGCCACAAATAGTCATATTTTCTAATCAAAATTTACGGGTGCATACTTCGTATTGTAAGGTACATGTCCCTAATTTTTTTCAAAACTTCAAAATATGCATTTCAATATTTTTAAAATAATAAATACAAATGCCTCCGTGTACACAAAATCAAAATCAGCACTCCGAGACACCTCTCTAGTTTTTCCCTTTAACCCACACCAGGAGACCAGGAGCACTTCCATGGTTTCATGATGGTGTACCACGGCACTGTACCGATAGAGCAAGGGCCCTACCAACAACCCATTGAAATTTGGACATGAAGATGACCGCCCAAGACCGGCGGTGCAGTCCACGAGATGGTTGCCAAATGCCACTCCTACACCACAACACATCGATGTGCTTCTTACATGCCTTTATTCCGCAATGCACACAACTGAGTCCAAAGTTGCATAGTGGAAGCATTGTATTATTGTAGCAGTGGTCATGTTGGAATATATCAGTGCTTCTGTTTTGTTCCCCGCTGCTTTGCTGATTGTGATGAGTTTATAAGGTGCTTTGCTAGGACACGTCCTTGATTCAGTTATCTGGAATTTGATTCTTTAAGAAAGCGAGTATGGATGGACCATTTCACCATCTGTGACTTGTGAGGTGTTGAGTGGAGATTTTGGAACTGTATTTTTGGTGCCTTTCCTGCACCTAAAACAGGGGATGCTGCATGTTCCTGAAAGATGATTTAATGGGCAGGATAGAAAATTCTAGGCCTTTCTCAAGCCAGGACCAACATGGCCAATTTCAGGGATGCTTTGACTGAGCCAAAATATAGAAAGGGAAATGCTCTGGAACAAACTTAGGTGCTAGAAAAAGACACGATTGATTGACGCAATCCTGCTTATATGTCTTGTGAAAAAAATATTCAGAAAAAAGAACTGTTCCTACTATATTCCAACTAGGCAATTTGCCAATCTCAGGTTCGTGGATCTCTGTTTCCTCGGAAGAGAACTCTTCAATCTTCAGTAATTGCAAATTTGCAGCACGATCGCCGCTGTTGACATCGGCTTTGCTATCGAGGAATAGAAGAGCGCTCCAGCCACCAGTTCAGGTCATCCAGTGATCTTTTAGTACGTCCATAACTTCCGTCTCTCTGATAATCTGATATGCACGACAGCATAGCCCTGGCCTCGCAAAAATAATAATTCAGCAGTTCCGCATGGTGCAAGCTGTATACCGTACTAAACAGTGAGCACCTACCGAGATATCACGGTCAGACAGCTAAGTGTGGCCATTAACCAATAACCATATCTCCTAGCTCGTCAGTTTTGTTCAGATAAAATATGGCCGGATAAAATATGGTACCACTACACTTTTGTGCACTGTAGATGAGATTACGGCCACGGTTAGTAAGTGCTTTCTGTTCCCTTTACTGAAAAGCTTGATGGCAACGGAAGCTAGCTGCACCACCACCCTAAGAGATAGAGTAAATAATTCGTGATTATGAAGGGCAGGTCCCCTTTAACTTGACAACTCCGTTCGTTCTTTTGTCCCGAGAAGACAGTAACGGCCCAGATTTACGTTGTGCGTTCAGCTCGAGACTGGCCCGGAGTAGTGGGGAATATGGTCCGCTAAAGATTGCACGCTACTTTTTCGAAAGGAGAAAAGATTGCACGTCGTACCCTGCGCGGACTCGGCTTGTTGTTGGCTTGCGCTGCCCGTGGCTGCCTGGTCCGTACCTCGGCACGCACGCAGGCTTCGCACGGCGTGCGGCCCGCGCTTCTCAACGTGGGCTGTGTTTTTTTCTTGAGAGAGAACTCAACGTGGGCTGTATACGCTCATCTGAAGCAACAGAGCACGGGGGGCTGGCGCGGGGCCGGACGTTATGGGCTGCGCTCGTGCGTCCGTGCTGCCGCGAGCGCGATGCGGATTCCCTATCTTCCGCTCGTTGCGGCAGATAAGAAACCGTTGCACATAGCGGGAGCCCGTCTGGATCAGCTGATTAAGGTCTGAATAAATATTTTTTGGACATAACTGGAAATTAGACCTGCGTCGTAGGAGCTGTCCTTCGGCACATCTATATTAAGCTAAACGACAAATCGGTCTCCTACCCTACGTTTCCCCTTTAGGCATGCTTGCTCATTCCCCTGCTTGCTTGTTTTTGCCCGCTGCACGTATCCCCGCACCTCCGTGCACGCACAATAGACTTTCTGAGCCTACGGCCCATCAAGCAGGGGTTTCATTCTTTCTTCTCCAAGCATTAGCTTCTTCCTCAAGCTGCAGCAAAAACGCAACGCAACCAAGCATCAGATCCACAAAATTTTAGCATAGAAAATTGTCCCAAAAACAAAGTCTTGGGTTTGGAACGGGATTCTCTCAAGATTGCCTCACGGTTGCATCGGAGTTTTTAGGAAGGGAAAAACCAAACATGCACTGCGTGTTCAGATAGAAGGGAAGAGAAAAGAAAATGATAGGGTGAGGGGTTTAAGGGAATTAGATAATATATAGATATAGGGATAATTGATATTTCTAGCTCAAAAAGTTGCTTCCCCTGCAATGGCGCCAGAAATGCTTGCTAACTATTCTTACAGCCTATAGATATTTATATCCGCAAGTGCAACACGCTTGGCAAGCTCCCATCATGCCGCCCGCACACGGGAGCAAGCACCACGGCTCTTTTGCAACCATCACCACCAACCATCCAAATCGGAACAAATCATTAGGCCTCCCGAGAATCGAAATTCGCTCAAGGCGCTTCGCCAGGTTTTGACCCAACTTATCTCTCACACCTTCTGCCTTTGGCTTGTACGACCATGATGAATGGAGCACCATGGGCACCCTGTTGTATTCCAAGCTTTTGGCGGAGCTACTAACACACCTCAGAACTAGGAAACATCTTGAGTAAGGCTAGTAGTGCTTGAGGAGCTGCGACAAGAATTATCACTGTATAAGACTGGGTGCTGACAAAGGCCACAAAAAGCATCACACAAAGATCCTGAACAAACTGCAATTTCTGGCACCGCTATCCGATCCAAGAGGACTCGACATGAACTTAGTCACACATCATCAAGATCTTGACACCATTCTTCAAGTTTTGACGAGGAGAGTAGGTATCAAGCTCGTAGAGAATGCCATCAAGACTAAGGCGGGACCAACAGGCAAACTTGCAATCCTATTTCAAGAGAAATCAGAGAAGCATCTTTCCCCCAAATTTTGTCAACCCACGTTGAAGTAATACAGTGGAGATTCTAATCCCTTTACAATTCGTAGAAGTTTCCTCAACACCAATTTGTGCCGGAGGAGGAGGAGCAACAAAAATGTGCAATATTTTTCCTCTTTAATTAATAGGAATGACTCGAACATGGTTGGAGAAACAACTCCATTAGGTCATAGAACTGTTTCCGGTAGTTTTTGTCACAAACTATCAAGGAAACTTGACCCAACTTTGGTCGTTAACTAAGTTGTTCACCATCAAGCAGGAAGATGAAGAATCTTTGCAGAGTTACTTCCAACAATTCTCTGGATTAAGAAGCCAGGTCGCTAATGCTCTAACTACTATAATAATCAATGCTTGTCGTAAAGGGCTACTCTCGGGCGAGGTAAATCATGCATTTGCAAGAAATCCACCTAGAGCCAGGGGGTTGTATTGACAATCGAAAAATATGTGTGAGGTGAAGATGTTGACTTAGCCAAGATAAACCAATTCTTGGAAGTGATCTTACTTCATCAAGCGGCAAAGACGACTAATTCTCTAGAAGCCATCATACTTCATCAAGTGGCAAAGTGGACCAATTCTCGAAAAGACATCATACTTCATCAGGCGGCAAAGACAACAAATCCCCTGAAAACTATCGTACTTCATCAAGCAACAAAATCGAGGAACTCTCAGAAGAAGAAAAACAAGGATAATGGTCACTCATACAAGCAGGAACAAGGGAGAAGTTGACCTTGTCAAACAATATGGGATAAAAACCTCCTACCACATGCTTTAGATGAACAAAGCACTATTTGCAGCCTATGTTTAACTCCCTTGTAAGAGCACTAACCACGGCCACCCAAAATCTTTTATCTCCGCTATCATCAGGAGAAATAAAGAACAAACAAGTGAATCACGGGCCTTCATGTATTGTTATCCTTTATTTCTGTTTTTTTTCTATGTCTCTAATTTGGAGATGAAGAGTATTTCACAAAAAAGTCCATAGTGATGTTAAGAGAACAATATCCATATATCTCCCTACCAAAAGATGTATATGCACGTGGACACACAGGTTTCTGAGTCTTACCACACAGAGACCAAAGTGGCTTTGGGCATCCGTTGCCCACATATGCAGCCTACAAATCATCTGACATAGGATATATGGCAAATACTTGGGGATTATTCCTCTAGGTAACAGGGAGTTTCATGAGCTTGTCAATCATGGCCTCCAGGCATCAAGTCAAACCGCGAACACAAGTCACATCACGTGCACAATTCTCTCTACCAGTTAGGTTGAGAAATCATAGCATAACTTATCGCATCAAGATAACCTCATCAAGAGGGTCATCTTTGTTTAATATCAATGACTGTATATGATCAAAGCCTGCTCTTATGCCATATTTACCTTTCCCTAAGAACAAGACAGATATTCAAGTCAGCAAGACCTGACTCCCCATCATGAGTGCCTTCTCTATTGAGTGTCGTCTCCGTCGTGAGCAGCCTTCGTCACGAGAACCATCTCCATCGTGAGCATACCTCCGCCCTGAGAATCATCTTCACCGTACCTCTGCCACAAGAACCGTCTCGTCACGAGAACCACTTCCGCCGCAAGAACCGGCTCCGTCGCTGCGTCACCGCTCCAGCTCACCGCATCCAACCAAAACAATTGCAAGTCCATTTGCTAGTAGCTCGGCGGTGACCACAGAGAAACAGAACTTCTCTTGCAGTTGCGGGCAATAAAAAAACGATTAGTATGCACAAACCTTCCCAAGCAGCACACATCAATCGGAGTTACTCACTCTCCGGCCCATCTGCGATAACTACTTGCGCAACTCAGGCCTGGTATCCACAGAAAGGCTCATCCACCCACCCGGCAAGGAGTTCTCGACGCAGACCAAAGACACACCAGGCACACAGGCCATGGCAACTGAGAATCACACCGCGAAGCCCATGTTACCCATTGACACGCCCAGGAGTCCGCTCATGGGCCTGACGCAACCCAGCTCACCCGATTACCAACGTAAGCGGAATGACCAAGCTGGGCCAGCTCCAGTTCTTTGGACACAGGCGGGACTTGTCGTACGGGGTCCAGCCCGCGGACCTCAAACTGTCACTTTAAAAGTCCCCCATGTCGGCAGAACAAATGAGCTCTAAAGCGTCCGCGATCCGACCGATGCTTGACCAGATGAGACACCAACTCGTCGCGGAACAGTAGAAGCGCTTGGGCCCTGTCGCGAGGAGGTGTGGACCCTCGCTGGCGCGCGGGGGAAGCCGGAGCTGCTGGAGGTGAAGGCGGCGCGGCGGGCACTGGAGACGCACGGCGTGGGGAGGCGCATCGCGCTCTGCGCCGTCGCGGACGGCACCAAGGTTGACATGGCCGGCACCCGCGTCGCCTTCGAGCGCGCCATGGTAGGCAGGATCATCGCTGCGGCGCACGGGAAGAGCAGGAACTTCTGGCTCCGCCTGTCTAAAACAATCAGTCCTCACTAACACACCGGCGTCAGGAATTTGTTCGAGCAATCTGAGGGCACGCTCTGCTTGGCATGCGCCGCAAGCCGGCATAACTTCTCGTCTGAAGTGACCACGCTTGAAGCGGCAGAACACACATACACACACACACATGCCATTAAAAATCTAGGAACTCACCCGAACACATCCACATCCATTGTAAAGAAATTATCATCTAATATTGCGATCGAGGCATCCATGCTGTTGAAAGAACACACATATCGGACAAGTACACCGGTTTCAAGAGAATCATTCTGTCGAACAATTTCCGTGCGCTCTCGCTGTGTCATCAAACAGGAGTTAGAGCATCTCCAGCCCACAGATCAAATTTGACCGACTAAATCTCTATTTGAGAAATCATTCTAAAAAATTCTTTTTTCAAATTTTTTTCTACTCCAACCCACTTCCTAACTCTCACTCCGTATATTCTATTCTCCTATATTTTATTAATATCCTTTAACTAAATATATTATGAATCAGATTTTAACAAAGTAATAGAACTCTCATAAGAAGGCTCAAATATTTCTTCAAGGACTATTTGCACAGACAGCTCAGTTTTTACAACATATGCACCCACATTTCTCAAAAACGTTCATGGAGGAAAAGAAAAAAAAGAAAAGAAAGATGCGCACCAACAATCAACAGCAGTGCTTATTTCTCTAAGCAGTAAGAACAGTAATTAATGCTCTAAATCCTACAACTTATGAATGGTTTTCATGTCAGCGGCCTCCTCCAGATTCCCTTGCTCAACATGATCCCACCAGCCCATTAGGAAGTTGTCAACCACCAGCCTGAACCAAGGGGACAGCTTAATGCTGCCTTCCCCAGCATCTGCTTTCTTGATCAAATAGCTTAATCTTCAGCCTGTATTCCCAGTTCATCAAATAGCTTCCGCTGGGCTGCATTTCTGACCCCTGAACCAAAATACAAGATTGCAACGGGTATTCAGTAAGGTGGAAGCAAGAGCATGGATAGATGCAAATGGTGATGTGAAATTGTTCTTCACTCTTCATGGCAGATTGATGTACCTAGGCACTTCTCCTCAATGAGCTCAGACTCACGGTACAAAGGGTGGCTATAGCAAGTGTGTGTCCAGACAAGTGGAAATGTCACTTTTGTCGTAGACCTTTGCTATAAAGAGTACAATATTACAAAACTTATCTATGATGAACAGGCTTAAGAAATATTTGCATTGCCTAACCAAAACAATATGTCAATATCCAAAACAGGATATACAGACATTCAGTAATCTTATAATAGCTTCACTACTACTCTATGTCTGCACACAATTAGGACCAGCAACAAGTTGAGAAGCTCACCACACATAGCTGATGTTCCGGGAAGCAGATGCATTCACCGCAGACCGGAACCTGGTGGATGAAGCAATAAACCCTCGTCGCCTGAAAAAACAAAGCAAGGACACACCACCCTATAAACACAAAGTTCAGGAAGCACTGACAATATCAACACACTCCAAATCTCTACGAACCAGCAAAATACCCAGGCATCACGCTAAAGCTATACGAACACATCTCAAGCAAGCTGACAAGATGTTTGATGGTCGCATCGAATCAACCACCTCCAATGGCCACCAAAAATCCAAGGAATCCTTCCACGCCCGAACTGAAATCCCGAACACGTGCCATTCGCAGAACCCGGTCGGATCCAGACCACGCCATCACCGAATCCGCCACCCCGCAACCCCCACTAGATCCCGAATCTGCCCACACCGGACCGAAAGAACACGAGAGAAACCGCAGGATTCGATGCAGGGATCGCCGGATCGGTGGAGAAACAAGGAAGTACCTTGCGGCATTTGCAGACGACCATCGGTTAGGAGCTGGATCGGTGGAGAAAAGAGGCGCCGGGGCGAGAGCACGGCAGGCATATCTTGCGGAGATGGAACGACGCCGAGCTGCGAGGCGGCGCGGCTGGGATCTCCCCCTCCTGCTGTATGCCGAGGGAGGGAAGGCTCCGAGCACCGGCGGAAACGCGGGAGGGAACGCGTGAGGAGAGCGGTTGGGGATTTGGGCAGTGAAGCTCAGTCTCCAGCAATGGGGAGCGGGGGAGAGGGGATAGGGATTGGGATAGGGTGAGAAGTGAGATAGGGACTGGGTTGGAGACGTGTTTTGGGGGAGAATGCTCAAAATTTGAGATGGGGAGTAGGATAGTCAGTGGGCTGGAGATGCTCTTACCTCCCAAAGAAAAGGCGTGAGTCTCACCGTGTCGTCAACCCACGTCCTCGCGTCCACTCAGAGGAATCAAACGAGCAAATGTTGTCATCTTTTTTACCCGATGGGAAGGAGCTAGCGTGAAGGGACGATGTCAGCCGCGGCCGGCTGGCGACGCCGATCGAGTAACGGCACCGAGGCTATGCAGTAAGCATCCTTCTCCTTCGAGAGCTCTGGCACAGCGGTGTATCTGCCCCGACGGTTCTCGATGATGCGCAGCGGGTGTCCAGTCTGCGCGCGGCCGCGGACGCCACTGGCGCTAGGACACGCTCTTCGGCTCGACTCCAACAAGAACTTCATGAACAGAGGAACAAGGACAGTAAGAAGAACTCGACCCACCGCCTATGCCGACCTGAGGTGGGCAAAGAACTCTATGCCGAACTGAGGTGGGCAGAGAACTCCGGTCCCCTTACACGACCCGCCGCCTATGCCGACCTGAGGTGGGCAGAGAACTCTGGTCCCATTCGAATCAATTTATAGCGCAAATGGTGCCCAGGATGAATGCCACGTGTCTCTAGCGCGAACCCGATCGAACAGAGGAGAACATGGCAGGCATCACCTGCTCGTTTTTCACCTTTCCCCTGGTGACTGCAATGAGACTCGAAGGAACCCTCGCCTGGGTTGCTTGAGCGCCCCGTTTCCTCCTGTGGACCGTCCGATGGAAGCTGCCATGTTGAACTTACAGATAGATGGATCAGGGGTTTACTCAAGGGCTTCGCACTAACCAAACAGGCTGAGGATCTCATGGGCCGTCGACTTCGTTGCGGGCTGTCTTACTATTCGACGCATTAAAAAAAAGTCTATTTAGCCCCTCAACTATTTGCTCTACAACCACTTTGTCCCCTCAACTTTATTTGAGTCATCCTAGCTCCTGAACTTTCAATACCAGTGCAAATAACTCTCCAACCCGGTTTAGGAGGGTGGTTTTGCCATGTAGATGCTGACGTGGCGCTAACATGACATTTACTCAACAAATAAAGATCTGTTTCTTATTTTCCCCTATCACTATCATGTGGGACCTATTAATAGCTCAATAAACATCCAAAAAACGCATGCTTCTCTGCTCAGTCATTCCCCTCTACCCTGTCCTCTCCACTTTCTATCCACCGGTAGCTCCTCCCAGCAAGGTCGGTGAGCTCGGCCGGCCACGACACTGATGACACAAGAGTGACCCCATCATCGGGAAGGGCTTCACCAACGCTGCCACCATGGATCTAGGCTCTTCCTAAATCGCTCTTGTGGATCCATGCTTCCATGGTTGTCCTGCCATCGGATCCGGTCACCAACAAAGGTGGTGCAGTTCATGCAAGGCTGCAACTTCCAACAGTGGCACCGAGATTTAGCTAGTGGAACGACGCGTGGTGGTTTTAGCCATGATAAGGAAAAGATGGTCGGCTCGAGAGGGTGGTGTAGTCCCATACATGAGAGAGTTGTGTGGCGTCGAGCTCAAGGTGGCATGGAGTCGTGTCACTAGTGTCGAGGTCGTGGTGGGGCTGCAGAGAAAGATCAAGGAGGACGGAAGGGGGAGATGGGAAAATGGGGCGGGAATCTGCGTCCACGTCATAGAGACAAATTAAGTAAAATTTAATGCGTAAATGTAAATAAGACAAAAGAAATCAGGTATTGCGAGTCCATTACTTCCAGAATTCTTACATTTATATAAAAACTCTGGTAATCACATCTCTCACGAGAAAACCCCTGATTAAGAATTCCAACATATCTATTATAACAGACTACAACATATCACTATTACAAAAATGTAAAAGAAAATATTCTCGCCGTCGATGACTAACACCTGCTTAGGGAGACTTGGATTTACCCATGGGTATTTTGTAGTATCGTGCTTATGCTTTAGAGTGTATATCTTAGTGTTCGCACGAAAATCGATCCGCAGAACACCTAGATAAGTGGAGTCGCCAATTGTGATGATTATCGTACTTTCGTGTACGACGAACGATTGCTTTCCGAGCAAAGCAACAAAGGATAACTATCGCACTTTCGTGTACGACGGACAATTGCTTTTCGAGCAAAGCAACAAAGATCTTCTTGCTTTCGTGAAGAAGAAACGACCATTTTTCAGTGTAAAACAGCAAAGATCTATGCTAAGAACAAAAAGGTAAAGGTAATAGATTGATTTGTGTCGATTGTTGGATGATGTTCAATCGGCCGTCACCCTTTACATATTTATAGGGCGGCTGGTCTTCCCGTAGGGGATCAAGACTCCTAATCCTAACCGAATACAGGTATACGATTTCCCTTTTCTAATGGATCCTGACCCTAATTTACGCATAACTACCCTTCCTTTTTAAGCAGCTTTGACCACCATGATCAGGACTCCTTCTTGCATGCGAGATACCTTTCAATATAAACCGAGTACCTTTTCGAATCGAAGATTAACCTTCCTTTCACGACCACCCGTGGTTTCTTGTTCTCCAAGTCGAAGTCTCTAGCGTTGGATAAGTCTTGGAAGTAGATGACTCGTCATATCAACCCATCCGCGGATCAACTCGGTAGCGTCGTGACTTGATTCTGCTAAGAAGGACTCGGCTCCAGTCCCTCGGAATCTGGCTTGGACCTTCTCGGGGACTCGGGTACTCGGGAACACCAGTACTCGGGGTCGCTAGTACTCGGGAATACCAGTACTCGGGAACGCGAGTACTCGGTACTCGGGCGCGCTGGGAACACCAGTACTCGGGAACGAGTACTCGGTACTCGGGCGTGCTGGTGCTCGGGGAACACCAGTACTCGGGAACGTGAGCACTCGTCATCACGGGTACTCGGGTTGCGAGTACTTGCCCCCGCCAATGCTTGGTGCCCGGAGGCACTGCTCGTTACTTGATGGCGTAAGCCACCCGGTGCTGAAATAGTCAAACCTGCATTAAGAGTTTAATACTAAATCCACAGCTTGTTAGTCCATTATCTTAACCTCCGATGACAAAATTAATTTGGCCAACTGAATAAACCCTAAAGCCAAGTTACGCTATAAACACTTAGCACGTGGCAACATGATGCTGATGTGTAACCGACATGAAGGTTACATGTTTGTGATATAGAGTGTATGTTTTACATAGTTTTTCTCCACCCGTATTACTACTGACACCATGCAACATTAATATAATGCTCGTGAGTAGCGTAACCGAAGTGAAGCTTTATGATATAGTTTTAGTGATTCTTAAGGCCTGTTACATGACAAGAATCACTTCTATTAAGTTTTGCTTCACCTATATTACTACGAACACATCGTGGTGCTAATGTGACACCCGCGTGTAGTGTGACCGAAATGAAGTTAGACTGGTTTTGGCGAAGCATGGTGTTTATGATTTTTAGCCTATGCATGCTATATGCGGCATATGATTTTTTTGTATGACATCTCTCTATTTGTATTATCACTAACATCACGTAGCGCTCGTGTGGCGCCCATGTGTAGCGTAACCAAAATAAAGTTTGGATTTCTCCTTGTTTGTATTACTACTAATGCTGGTGGTGCTAATGTGACACCCACGTGTAGCGTAACCAAACAAGGAGTAGATTACATATTATTATGTGTTCTCCATTGCTCGTGTTACAGTATTTACGATTTAATACTTTTTAAAGCTCAACTTTACCTTTGCAGTGCATATTTTATACCTATCTTAATTTGTATCCATATTGAGGACCAAACCAAGAACAAGACCTTTATTCATCCCAACCTTGGTTTGTATCCATTTCAAGGACCGAACCAAGGAGAATTTCATGGGGTCTTCACACATATTTTATCCTTGATTTGTATCCATGAATAGGGACCGAACCAAGCAACGGGGTTTGAGCACTCGTTTGATCTTGATTTGTATCGCTAACGGGACCAAATCAAAGGAGACAACAAAATCAAAAGAACGCTGCGAGAAATGAGAATAGCAACGCTCCTTGGTTCGTACCGCGATGGCCGAACCAAGGGCTAAAACACCAAGAGAAGATGAAGAAGACTCCTTGGTTTGTACTGTCATGGCCAAACCAAGGGCTAGAGGGAAGCCATAATCTTACCTCCTTGAAGATGCCAAACCTTCTCCTCTTTCTTCAAGCCTCTCCTCTCACGTTGTATGCTTTGTTTTGGATGAAGTAGAAAGCAACACAGTTCTCACCTTCCTATCAACCAGCTTCCTCTAATCTGATCCTGCAACCCTATTTATAAAGGGACGAGAGATGTCGTGCATAGTGGTTATGGCAACTCCTCCTCTCAATTTCCCTTTTCTCTAAATTTTCTTTTCTCGTTTAATGGGCGGACGTGTGCTAACCAGTTATTTTTCGCAGCCCACGACGGCACACGACGTATACTTTGAACCATGCTCTAGTGTAGACTAACAACATTTCTTTTGTGCTGGCATGTGGGCCGTGACCAAATAGTTAAAGAAGGTTAACTCCTTGCATGCATACACCCATATGCCGCTTTACTTGGGTCAGAGTTCTTAGGCTGAATTGTGGGTCTTGTCGATGCTTAATTAATTACCTGCCTAGAGCACTAATTTTCTGCATGCATGTACACGATCAGGGCATCCATGCCATGCACCATTTCTTTGAACGTGGTACATCATTTTCTGAATTCTGTTGGTTAGGAAAGAACTTAATTAATTCATGCATATATGCATATCTCACTATTTAACGCTGCGTGAGTCATGGGTTTGTCCCTGATTAATTAGCCGTTGCTGACGTGACGTGGACATGATCTTCTTATCTCTTTTCTTTTAAAACTTGATTAATCACTGAGGTGTTTAGCACTTGCATGCATGGAGTGAACGTGAGTGAAGATGGTGTGATTTTCTTTGACTGCCATGTGGACCAGCTGGTTACTTTCAATTGGTTAATCAACTAGCTAAGTATTAGGATCTAATATGATAATTATTCTCTATAATTAGAAGGATGTGTAATTATCTCATGCATGCGGTTTATTTCCAATTTCTTTTCTCATGACTTAGGAGCAAGTATATTTGAGTTGCTACGAGGTCCATGTGCTTCTCTTTTAAATGCACGAAGAGATGTCCTCCATATGACTATGCGTCTCTGATATCCGATTGACGATCCGAGTCTACATTTTACTGGCGCCGATCTTTTATTATTAGCGCAACGTTTGATCAAGAGTTATTGGCTAATATTTTAATGATAATTTTATAATGTTTGCATAGTAACGGAGTTTAGCCGTTAAAATCAATTCATTATTACATTTCTATATAGTTGTCGGTTCGCGTCAAAATCGATGTCAACAAGTCTAGAGGTTGAAAAAGCTCTGACGATCAGGTCCCACATAGCAGTGACATAAAAAAGTGAAATAAATGTTTGATTGAATTATTTGCTGGGTAAGCACCATGTCGGTGCCACATCAGCGTCTATGTGGCAAACTCGCTCTTCAAAACTAGGTTAGGAGGTTATTTGCACCGGTATTAAAAGTTTAGGAGGTAAGATGATCCAAATAATAGTTGACGAAAAAAATAGCCAGAGAGCAATAGTTAAGAGGGTTAGATGAAATCTTTTCTATCAGTTTTCTCCTTTCCTCCTGGAAGTTTATATGCGCTACTCGGCCACGAGAGTATTCAGCCCATCAGACATTCCAATCACAAACGGTGAGAATAAGAAGCATACAATAGATTGTTTTCAACCAAGAAAGAGTGATCTACCCATGTACTATGAGTTTACTTCAAACGCATATAACTGATAATTCATAAGACAACTACGTGCAAGCAATTAAGGGCCTCTTTGGTTAGACTGTGGCTGTTGACAAAGCTGCTGTTGGCTGGCCGTCTGGAAAAACTGTTGTGGCTGTGGGAAAGTGAACATATGACTTTTGGTTGATTCAAACCATCTACATCATTTTGAAAAATGAGCGCTAAAGCTTTAGCACATTGCAAAAAGATGGCAGAAAGTAGCTTTTCCAAACAACTAAATTTGCACTACAAATCCCACAGCTACCATGGGCAAAAGCTGCTGAAAAGCTGGCTGTTTGGTTGGGCTGCAACTTTTTCCAGTGAAAAGCTACTGAAAAGTCCAACCAAACAAGCCGAAGTATTGTTATAGCAAGATTCTCAAGAACATCAGCGCAACTTCGTCTATTGGTGCAGAAATTCAAACGAAAAAGAGCAAGCGGTGACCTCCTTGGTTTGCAACACTACTACATAATCCATAATTGTCAGTTTCGAGCTATATCTCGAAGATCATTCTATGCCTCCAAATTTTGAGATTATTATCCTCACCCATCGCAGAACTTTCTTTGTGTCTTCCTTCCTATCAAAACAAAGCCGAAGAATGATCTACTCATCTTTTTGACATGCTATCATTACCATCACAAAAAGCTACCACAAAGAGGCTACTGTTGTAAACATAAATCCAGTCCAGTAAGGAGGGTTCAAGTCAACCATCATAGCAAAATATGCTAGCAACAAGAAGAGAAAAGAAAAGTCAAGGGCAAGCCCACAAGATAAAAAGAGCAAAAGAAGGTCCAGAAAGCCTATAATCCACCATGGACTATGGACCAACTCTTTCCCCTCTCATACACCAAGTCTATGAACCAAGATATCATCTTATCCCTATTTTCTCCTTACCAAGGGTATTAAAGATCTTTTGTCCCTAACCTTTAGTCTATAAAAGACATATGTCTTGAGGAATAAGATATATCACCTCTCCTAGGTGTGATGAAGTTTTTTTGGGGAGATCTATCTCGTGCCCGATGGCTCGATCCCTTTGCTTGAGAGAACTGTAGAAAAAAACTTGTTTGTTGCCAACAACTCCATCCTTGGCATAGATCCGAGGAATTCAAGCCACACCCCTCAACGGGATTATGCCTCCTCGAGGCCGAACCTGGTTTAAAACATCGTCATGTCAATTATGTTAGTGTTCGACGTCCAGCACCGCACTTGTCGCGCACACACTTTACTTACTTATCACTCTCGACATTTGACCCTTGCTCGACACGTAACCCCTCTCTTTAAGTCATTTTCGACAATGACAACAGTAAGTTTGTGACTCAAATTTAAAATTTTCAACTTTAAAGTTCATATTTTTAATTCTCACACGAGGAGTTCCAAACAGGTAACACAAAACTCCTTACAACATTTACTTGGTGACGAGCAATATGGAAGGCAGCTTGGTCGAAGAGATACAATGAGAAAGAATGGGTGTTTATGTGGGACCAAAAACTGAAAGTGTTGGGAAACCGAAGAAGATTAATAAAGCAAAGTAATCCCTTACACATTGTGTCTCACATTTAATTTCTAGTGTTGTGTGCACTTTCAATGTACTAAATCCATATCATAATTCATGTTGTTTTAGATATTGGTGCGGTCTTCAAAGTTACACATTGACAATCACTTTCAGTGAAAGAATGTCTTTCAAATAAAATTGACCTAGTATTATCAATTTGTTGTTTTAAATGTTGATAAAATTTTTCTATACTGATGGTCAAACCATAAACTGTTTGACTCATACATATTATAAAACTACATGTATTATGACGCGGAGGTTGTACTACTCATTAGGCAGTTGTTGCACCAGACTCACCAGCATTGGTTACCAAAGAGTAAATTTGATTGATGGGAATTGGAATTTAAGTTTGGTCTAGCTATGGGCGTGGATGTTTGTAGTTGAACATCTTGTCTGGGCTACTGGATTTGTGTTCTTAATTTCCTCGCGTGGATATTGGCAGGAATTACCAAGGGTTAATTGGATAATTGCCACCACAACTTCTTCGACTACGAGAAATGCCACTACAAAAAATCAGTTTGGGGAGATGCCATTACACAATGTGAGAAATCATCTAAATGCCATTATAAACATTTTCAGACCAAAATGCCCCCATCTTCCTCTACCTTCTTCTTCCTCCATCTTCCACCTTCTTTAACGTCTCCCATGGCTGCTACCACCATGCCCCACCACACTCAACAACCACCGGCCTCCATCTTCTCCCCTCTCTCCTACTCTCACTCCCATTCTATCCACCTCTCATCCCCGCTCGATCTTAACTTGCTTTTCCAACCAACCCCACCCTCAAGCTCGACCACGACTACTGGGGCAGTGCGTGGGGGGGGGGTGGGGAGGGCAGCATTGTCTATGTGAAGGACCTCGAATGTCTCCTAGAGAGCGGGAGGTGAATAGTAACTTTAAGAACTTTTACGATCTAGACCAATTCTAATTGTGGAAGTTAACTAAACGGATTTTCACAAGTTCAAATCCTAAAATAACTAAGTTCAACTAAGTGCACCAACAAGTCTAAGTCAAGATATGCAACAATAGGATGAGGAGCAAACACCAAAATTTCTACATAAGATAATTGCACAAGTATCAATAACAAGTGAAAGGATCTAGGCTATTGACTAGAGGGGGTGAATAGGAGACTATGAAAAACTTCTACCAAAAGTCCACAAAGGATCTCAGACACTCCGGAAACTTCCAGGAATTCCAACTTTTGAGCTTAAGAGATTTTGGCGAGATTAGAACCAAAACTCGGAGGTTTTGGACACAAAACTCGGATAGTTCAACATTCTGAAACCTAGACAGACAGATAGGCAACTTGGAGGGTCCGAGCTCCTAGATTCTTCACACATATATGGAACCCTGATATTCCGACTTTGATCTCGAAGGTTCTAAATTTTGTTGAGAGTGTGAGAATTTAATGATTTCAAAGGCCTCTTTAGATAGAAAATTCAATTCGTAATGAGCATTAGCAAGGCACTCTCACCAGTTTCCAAATATCATCTCCCCTTAATAGTACGGCTTTCCATAAACTCAATGTAATTCCTCGAACCATTAAAGAGCTACAAAATGATCCTTAACATTCATTTCTTCAAGCCATCCTTTCTCAAAACTTTTTGGGAATCATCAACGCTGGTTATATCATTGCTTTTGGACTAAATCACCTTATCACACTTGATGTACATGTTAGTCCCTTAATTGTTTGTCATTAATCATCAAAACCCAATTAGGCGGCCAAGATGCACTTTCAAGAAGTAAACTAGACAAGTGACACAAATGTTATTTGTTCTCAAAGTTTGGATATCCACCAATATTCTATGTCTCCGTTGAAGGAGCTCGTCTCGATGAACAAGTCAGTGTTAAATCGATCTCCTCCCTTACGGTCCTTGGCTTTAGCAAAAATGCTCACTAGGATAGCTCCTTCCTCCACCCGGAGATGATGAGCTCCACAACCACTCACAAGTCATTGGACCTCTTCACAATCTTCTTGAAGAGATCACTGAGCAAAACTCCACCAAACCATCTAGGAGGTGATGGCCTCCAAGAGTAACAAGCACTCCACTTAAACACAATCGGCACGAAGAGCTCAAATCGAAAGCAACCAATGCAATTGCTAAGTTTAACACAATGCACCAACTCCTCTCACACCTCGCAAGAGCAACACATGATTTAGAAGCTATTAAGTGGGAGGGAGTAGTAAGGACTCAAAGAATGATCCTAAGGGGCAGCAACTCACTCCTCAAGCCCGCCAAGGTGGCTACTTATAGCCCACTCTCAAAAACTAGCCATTACACACTTTCTCCGGAAAACTCAGAGGTTCTACAACCAAACTCAGAGGTTCCAAGATTCAAACCAACGGCTATATCAGTGTGGACAGAGATGAAACTTGGAGGTTCTGAGATCAATCTGGAAGCTCCTAAGATTCAAACTCGGAGAGTCCAGAACCCAATCTTGGAGGTCCTGACTTCCAACTCTGAGGTTTCGAGATTCAAACTTGGTGAGTTCAGCACCTAATCTCGAAGGTTCTGAGTTTAATCTAGGAGTTCCGAGATTGTAGAATTCAGCACATTGAAAAACTGCCTAAAGGGCAAACGATTGATCCAAACTGAGAAATTCCTTCTCCTCGGTGCAACGTCATCAAAGACCAACAAAGGAATGGTTGGATCATACAAGATTTAAATAAAGTTCAACAAAGAGGAGGATTGTAGCGCACCCGGTTTTAAGGCCGGATAAGCCCTTGTGTTTACGGTACTGGTCCCTGGATCAGTAGCCGATACCCACAAGTTAACCTGTGTATCAAAATCATACACGCACTATTAGAATAGAATACATAATCCAATCTTCAAGACCGAAAAACTATACCTTTAGCCCAACGGCTAGAAATCTTGCAGCGGAAAATCGAGCGGTGATGAGGCCCACCAGTATGCCATTCCCAACAGGCAACTGACTGGGGGTTCGCCCTAGTTATCGTGGTTACCGACGTTGCTTTCGAACGGTCGCCCTTCGGTCTAGCCAAATCAACAAGCCAGGTGAGTACATTGAATGTACTCGAAAGCACTCCACCGGGGAGATTATTACGGATATGAGCATGCTCGGAATTAAACAAGAACTTGGCTCTATCCTAAGTTTCATGTTGTGCGAGAAAAGTAAGTTTGCATTTGAAATAAATACATAGATGTAAAAGCGATTTTATCAAAAACATCTCGACGCAGCGAGATAAAATATTTGCTCAAATCACTCAACCCGCTACAACGGGGAGTTCAATTTTGTGCTTACCGCTACAACGGCAAAGCACGATACTCGCCCGGTTCCTCAGGGAGACACCGCTCACCTCGTACTTACGGGGATACCAATCACCCGGTTCCTCAGGGAGACACAACTCACCTCGTACTTACGGGGATTCTAGGGTTTGCCCGAGTCCACGGGGAAACCCTTCTTCACTCTTCCCGCTACAACGGGAACTTGGCAAACTGCCCTGCGAACACGACGGTTCGCGTCCTTAAACCCATAACCCATGAAACCTTTTTGGACTTTGAAAGCCAATCTACTTTAGTGTGGCCCGACCAAGTTCATCCATGACCGCGGACGCGGCTATTCGAATAGTTTTAACCCTCTGCAGAGGTGGTACGGCTTTACCCACACGATGTAGGTCACCCTGGGCATACCGGGCCCAACATACTTCCAGAGCTAGTACAACGAGACCCTTCGCCGGTGTGAACCCAGCCATGAACCCGTCCGAAGGACATGTCCCAAACCTAGCTTGAGTCAGTAACATCGCTACAAGCAGGTTGGTGTTCCAACTTTGTGGCGAACAATACCTCGCTAAACTGCTGTCTTTGTTCTCTACAGGGGTTACACCACCCCATCTGCACACTACTAACTGCCCACGGGTTCATGCTAGTTCAGGTCGAGTACTATGTCAAGTCCTTCCCACAAAGGACATGTGGCCGCACGGTAAGACTTGGCCAAACGGCACTTAAGATCGGTCCTTAGATGATCCGAGAAGGACTCCACACCACTCCCGTAAACGGGCAGCGAGAACCACGACGGGCCTTACCTCGCTCTTTAACAAACTCCCTGCTTCCACCCTTCATTACCGACCCGATCAAAATCTTCTCCCTTTTCAGCTCGGTTTCACAAAACCATTTCCGGTAAAACATACCAACCCGTGGCTATACTACCTTCATACACCTCTGGACACGACGGTCCGATCTCAAAGTTCACCACATGAAATATGGGGTGTTATTACTTTTCCTTTTTAAAACCCTAATTTTTCTACGGCAGGACTAAGCATGTATATATGTATATATAATCTACCTTAAGTTTTTCGATAATATTTCCGGAATACATAGTCCTTAGGGTTACAAGGAACTCAGGGTCGGATTAGGGTTTTCTACTCATCGGTATAACTGTGCTACATAAAATAACGGTTATTGAACATAGCATGCATGTTTCGAAATTAAAATAACATTTCATAAACTTGGGTTACAACATGATCAAGGGCGGAGGGCTTGCCTGGCATTATCGGCCGATTCCGAACTGTAAACCTGAAATGGCGATCGCCTGGAATCCTTTGCGCGGGGTCTCGTAACGTTGTATCTACACGTCGAAAAGCAACGAATAAACAACGGTGCGAGCAGAACCCAACAACAGCAAATAACGAACCAAAGCATCAGAATTATAGTTTCATGGTGGGTTAGGGGGTTAGGTTAGCTAATGATTTATAAACCATTAAAAGCTTAGAGAATGCCTTAGGTCTTCATGACCAAGGGCATCGTCCTTAGGGTTAAGGGTCGAGTTAGGATTTCACTTACCTCCTGCATATTCAGGCGAACTAACCTTATCTTTTGGGTCTTATATTGAACCGAGGGTTAGGTTTTATGTCAAAAGTGATGGAGTTTCGATTATTCTTATTGATGGACTTGGCAATTAGGTTTTGGGTTGCATATACTGCTTTCTTGTATTCTACCCCTAGGGTTTAATGAACACAGCAAGGTATCTCCTCACTTAACATTGCAATAAGCTAGCTAGGTTTTCCTTCCCTCTAACTATTCTTATCACATTAAGGTTGGCAAGCTTAGTTACTTCTGGCGATTGACCTACTGGAAGTTAGATCGAGGAAACTCTATACTGGGCATGCACAGGAAGTGGTGTTGAAGACGCATAGCAGGGAGGCGCTTCCGGCAGCCAGCAAGCGGTCCAGGAGGGGGTTAGCCTTCAAGGAAAGAAGACGTAGATCAAAAAGGCGCCATTGGAGTTGGAAAACATTAGAGGTGCAGATAAGGTACTCTTCTTCCTGTGGAGCAAATGGGGAACCGGCCAGGAGAGAGGGAGGGAGGTGACGGCAAGGAAAAATGGCCGGCCAGGGAGATGGATGGGTGCGGTGGCTGGTGGCCGCGGCGGGGAGCGCAGCGGCGCTATTGGTGGCAGGGCCGGAGGGGGGGGTCCCGTGGCCAGGGCGGCTGCTGCGGGGCTGCCGCGGTGGAGACCGACACGGTGGGGCGCTGCCGCGGCACTACCGCATCTGGAGAAGAGCCTGCCGCGGGGGCGGAATGCGCTGCCACGGTGGGGAAGAGTTTGCCGCGGTGGCGGCCGGAGCGGTGGCTGCGCGAGCGGCAGTAGCAAGGACCGCACCGAGACCAGCGGGGCTAGGGAGAAGAGCTGATGCAGCAGCCCCTTCGGTTGTGGTCGCCGGCGACGACCGGTGGCGCACCCGACGGCGGTAGGAGCGAGGGGAGGTGGAGCTTGTCGGCCATGGCGGCGTGGGGCTGAACCAAAGGGAGGAGCACCGTTGGAAAATTGAGGAAGGGGAAGAAATGGGGAAACGGGGAGCTCGGATTTTTTTTTGGTTGAGGGATTCGGTAGAGGATGAGAAGGGGAATAGAGTAGCTGAGATTAATTAGCTTCATAAGCTTGGCATGGCTTGCTTCGTTGTGGAACCGAGGTGGTAGAGCTCGTGTTCAAGCTTTAGAGGGAGGAGATCCTAGGGAAGTTGGGCTTGGCTGCGACTAATGGGGAAGAAGAAAAAAAGGAATAGCTTGGGGACGGATTGAGCTCGGCCTAGCCTTCAAATGAGCAGAGCGGGTGGCGCGAGCAGAGGCGTTCGTGGCACTCGGCTGGGCTTGGCGGAGCACCGGTGCAGCTGGAAATGAGGCGGCGGACAGCGGCAGTGGCCTGGTCGGCGACAAAGGAGGTGGCCGTGGCCGTTGCTGCTGGTGCTTGGGAAACTACAGGGGAAAAGAGTTCGGGATTTTAAGAACTTGGGAAAGAGGGGCTTGGAGAAGAAGCGGTGGAGATCTCAGCTCCGAGAGAAACGAGGGAGGAGGTAGATGGGAGAGGAGCTTGGACATTTGCCTTAAGGAGGCAGGGCAGTATGGAGCAAAGGAAGACGTACACGGCACATGGCCAGGGTTGCGGTGGCGACGCCAATAGCAGCGGGAATCCTGCTGCTGACTAGCACTACTTGCGGCGACTTGAGCTGTCGTGTTCACGGGTGAGCCATGCAGGCCTGGGTGGAAGGGACAGAGGGAGGAGAGGAACGTAAGCTGATGGCTCGGGTGGGTTGAATGAGGTAGCTCGGGAGCAGGTGTAACAGTTCACGGAGAAGAAATCAATGACGTAGCTCGGTTTGAGTAGAGTAGAGAAAGTGGAGCAGCTCGACTTGTGCTATTGATGATAAAGTAGGAAGTTGGTGACTCAGGGAAGAGCTAGGTACTGAGGTGACTGGAGCTAAGCCGTGGCAAGGGTGAGGTGGAGTAGGGAGCACGGGGATAACTTGCTTCGGCTTGGTTGCATGGGGTAGAACAGCAGGTAGTGAACTCAGCACTGGGGAGGAGATTAAGAGAGAAAGGAGGGAGTGGCATAAGGGGGACACCTGCTGAGGCTTGATTCAGTATGGACGTGAAGGAGAGCAGTAGGGGAGATGGCAGCGCAAGGAGCTGCAAGTTGCTCTGACAGTACGTGGCACTATTAGAGAGGATGGGGTAAAAAAAAACAGACGCCACAGCTCAACCTGGTTTTAAAGTTGCGTGTGAGACTCCTGCAATGCTCAGGAGGGATGGGTAACACAGGAAAAAGGTGGTGCATGCACTGTATTTTGTTCGGGCTGCTGGGGAAGATATTTAGATAAGGAATGTAAAATTTGCTGTAGGTAGGAAATTGGATTTACAAGGAGGTTGTTCTGCAGAAGTCGAATGATTTGAAAGCTTCAGATGCAGGAGATTAAGCTTGGTTTGAATTCATGCAATTATCTTCGGGTAGTTCATTGGGAGTGTTTTATTGATTGTTTATAGGAATTGCAATTCAAGGTTCAGTCCTGATTCAAACTTAAATTTGAAATGGTTCGACTTATTTGCACAGGACCTCAAGATATTTTGTAAAAATATGCTAGGAAGGGGCTCGGGATATTCCTGGAGTTCTTTTAGGATTCATGGCGTTGTGGATGAGTATGGTGAACGGTAAATCAGGTGTTGACTATAGTAAAAGGATAAATGAGTAAGGGTTATTGTTGGAAATATGCCCTAGAGGCAATAATAAATTGTTATTATCATATTTCTTGTTCATGATAAATGTTTATACTCCATGCTATAATTGTATTAACCGGAAACATAATACATGTGTGGTTTTATAAACAACACCGTGTCCCTAGCAATGCCTCTATCTGGCTAGCTCGTTGATTAAATGATGGTTAAGGTTTCCTAATCATGGACATGTGATGTCGGTTAATAACGGGGTCATGTCATTAGGAGAATGACATGATGGACAGACCCAAATTAAGTTAGGCAATTCGATCACGTCACAAAGTTCATATTGCATAGCTTTCCATTGTTAAATGTTTCGATCCTTAGACCATGAGATAATGCCGCTCCCTGGTACCGGAAGAATGCTTTGGGGGCATCAACCGTCACGCCGTAACAGGGTGATCATAAAGGTGTCTTTCAGGTATTTCGGAAAGTACTTGTTGGGTTGCATGTATCGAGAGTGGGATTTGTCCATCCATGTGACAGAGAGATATACTCTGGGCCCCACTCGGTAAAGCACATTCTGTATCGCTTGCAAGCACGTGACTAAAGAGTTGGTCACAGAGGATGTGGCATTACGGAACGAGTAAAGAGTACTTGCCGGTAACGAGATTGAACTAGGTATGGTGATACCGACGATCGAATCTCGGGCAAGTAAAATATCGCGAGACAAAGGGAATGGAATATTCGACATCGTGGTTCGAACAGATAAAGATCTTCGTTGAATACGTGGGAGTCATTATGGACATCCAGGTCCCGCTATTGATTATTGATCGGAGAGGTGTCTCGATCATGTCCACATATTCCCGAACCTGTAGGGTCACACACTTAAGGTTCGTTGACGCTAGGGTATAAAATGAGATATTAATATGGTGAGACCGAAATTTTGTTCGGAGTCTCGGATGGGATCCAGGACGTCACGAGGAGCTCCGGAATGGTCCGGAGATAAAGATTCATATATGGGAAAGTATTTTTAGGGTTCCGAAAAAGTTCGGGATTTTTCCGGTATCGTACCGGGAAGGTTTTAGAAGGTTCCGGGGGTCCCCGGGTGGGGCCCACTTATCCCGGAGGGGTCCACATGGACCAAGGGTACTGCATGAACAGTACACATGTGAATAGTGTCGCGTGAACAGTAACCCCCCAAGGGATAAGATCAAATCCCTTAAAAATAGGAGATAAGATCGAAAGGGGAGGCTTTACTTGGGGGAGGGTACTGTTCACGCGCGTACTGTTCACGGGTACTATTCCTCCTCCTCCAAGTTTCCTCCTCTATATAAAGGAGGGGAGGGGCAGCCCTCCGGGTAGATCCATCCCAGCCGCCGCCTCCCTCTCTCCCATCTCCTCTCTCTCGTGCGCAGCGCTTGGCGAAGCCCTGTCCGCGGAGAAACCCCACCACCTCCACCACCATGCCGTCGTGCTACCGGAGTTGATCTCATCTACCTCATCTCCCGCCTTGCTGGATCAAGAAGGAGGTGACGTCTTCGAGCCGTACGTGTGCACATCTCGGAGGTGCCGCTCGTTGCGGTGCTTGATCGGATTGGAACACGAGGAGATCCCTCTCGCGGCTGGGAGGTATAACCTAGCTGCGGGAGGCTGCGGGCTTCATCGACAACGGTCAAATTCTCCGCTGCGTTGACGTGTTCGTCGAGGGTATGTAGATATGATCTGTCTCTCGTTGCAAGCTTCTTCTAGATTGGATCTTGGTTTTCTAGATTGGATCTAGGTTTTCGTTTGCATCTCGTAGGAAATTTTTTTGTTTTCTATGCTACGAATCCCATCAGTTATTTGGTAGAAATGTAACAGGTCAGGTATTTATCTCCCGGCATGGTAACTTGGTGGAGGTGAGAAAATATTTGATTGACATGTGTAAATGGAGGGAGGGATACCATGGTAGTTATGGTTTTACCGAGAAAATACAAGCTAGGTTGTGGAGTGTATGTGTATATATACACTTGAAATTTTCAGCGTATATAGGGTTTGTATTTGGATGGAATGGGTATGCGATGTTACAATGGGTTGGAGTTGAATGCTGCCACTGAGATATGCATCTGTATGTGCATGGGGTTGTGGCAGAGCCGAACGATGAATTAGGGTTTTGACCCGTTGCTCGGAAGGAATGGATCGGGGTTTTGCGTATGTGCATATATGTAAAAGTAGTATATTTTTGCACATGCTCGCGATATGTTATGAAGAAATTGGTGGCAAAAGATTAGGTCATTCGGAGAAGATTTAAGATGTGTATATGTTTCAATTTCGCATAAGTACCGAATGGGCACTTAGCGGCAGATGTGGATTTAGGTTGCACCGACGAGGAGGGAGGGAAAGGGGATGCCGAAGGTGTATTCGTGGCGAGATGGCAAGGGCGAGTAGCCACGTTCGGAGACAAGGGATAGGGCAGGGTTTGCATTCCTTGCCGGACAGAGTTCCGACAAAGCAGAGATCAAAGGAAACAAGAACAGAGGGGAAGGGTTTTGGTTGCCACACTTTAGGGTTTTTACAGAGGCATGATTTGTTTAAAATTTTTAATCATGGTGTATTTTAATCAGCATTATTCACAAAAAGTTTTTGTTGGCCCTAATTTTTAGGTTTCGGAAAATTAAAGTGTTACAAGGATGCAACTCATGTAAAAGTTTGAGCACTCAACACGCGACTCGTTCAAACTACTTATCTGACAACCCGTCTTAATAGAACAATAATTTATTCTATAACCGGATCTCTCACCAACACCCTAAGCCTAGTAAAACTAGGAAAACCTAGCTAAGCATACATTTTCCTTGAGCACTCCACTTGAACTTGATGAAGGCAATCATCCTCACTTATGGTCGGAATCTTTCTTTAATCTTCTTTGCTTTTTGAAGTCTTTCACATATTCATCAACACTTGATGAATCATAAGGTTCAACCATATGTCCACACATGACGCTTATCTTGAGCTTGTCCTTCTCAACTTGATACCATTCAACACCTGATGTCATCCACACTTGAGACTTGTGAGATCATCCTCTTGATGTCAACTCACTATATGGAACCAATCGCCACACCTTTCTCATACATAGGAAAGGGGTTAGTCTATAGAATGCAATTCACAATTGCTTACTAAAATCACTTGATCATATGATCACAAGAGGTATATCTTTCAAGCTTAGTATTGACCATATCGAAATCATCCGTGAATCTCATCTTGGTCAAGTTTCATCTTCTCTTGATCATATATTGGTTCACACCTTGAACGCACTCGTCAGTTGTCCATCTCCACAAGATGGAATCTTCACTAGAATTTTATCCACATGTGATGCATACCTCAATAGCATGAGTCACGGGCTTCATAGGCTCGCAGGCTCATTCTCTTGTTGCAATCTCATGGAATGGAACCTAACCCATACACACTTTTCAAACTCAAGGAAATGGTTAGTTCACAAACCTGGTTGTCATTAATCATCAAAAACACTAAACACAAGTCTAGTGGCATAGATGCACTTTCACTATAGCGAGAAGGAGATGTGAGCAAGCTCTCATGGTCGTCAACACTAGAAAAAAGCTTGGAAGGGCTGGCCATGGTAAGAGCAAGGGTCGAAGAAGGAGAAGGTGGGAGAAGAATGAAGAAGAAATGGGTATTTTGGTCTAGAAATTAACATAATGGCATGTTGGTGAGTTTGTTGGAATTGCAATGGCATTTCTCCAAAGTGAATTTTTGTAGTGGTATTTGTCATAATCGAAGAAGTCGTAGGGAGATTTATCCAATTAACCCAATTACAAAAGAGTAACTTTGGTTGATGGGAATTGAAGTTTAAGTTTGATCTACCTGCGGGCATGGATGTTCTTATTTGGACGCATTGTTTGGGCTACCAGATTTTTTCTTGTCCTAGATATTGGCAGGAACTAATTGAGAATTTAACATGGGCTCATAAGCGCACACCTTTGGTTAACTTAATTTGCTGCAGAGATAAGCTCGTGGTCCTTTCTAATTTGATGGAGTAACTCACTTTTCAGTGGGTTAGCATGATAGGAAATTGCATAAAATAACTGATCTGCAATAGTAAACAGATGATTGTTTATACATGGGTATGGTATTATGGTCCTCAATGTGCAGCCAGGGACCACTATGTTTTTTATAAGTAGGCTAGCAAAGAGTTATATATAAGAAAATGTTATTAAAATATTTTTATGAAGAATTCAGTGATACTAGTTTCACCTAACCAACCTAAAATGTTTTGTGTATATAAGTTTTCCAAGACAACAATTGTTTTTGAGGAACTGGACAGAAGCACTATCATTTCATTAAGAAGGAAATAAAGAACAATATGTGTCGACTTTACGGTTGTCGTGAGTAGAAAGATTTGCTGAAGGGTAGGGACCCCTGGGACCATTGTCTAACAGTGGCGGGGAACATGGATCAGGATTTTTATATAGGTTCGGGTTTCCTGTAGGATAATAACCCTATGTCCTGTTGGTAGATATTGAATCACGAGTAGCTTACAAAGGGGAATGTTAGTGGCTATCCTAGATGAGATCTAAACCTAATCGGGACCTTCTCCGAATAGATCTGGACGACTTGTGGAGTCTTCTCGTGGAGGCTGGATGGAAGATTGAAGCTCCGACACTATTAGGGCTCAATTTTTGAAGGCTTCTGTCTCTAATCTTGCTGGTGTATGGCTTTTTCGTTCTCCTCCCTCCCTGGAGGGGACTTTGTATCCTTATATAGGGGAGGATCTAAATTGTGGAGATCATGGACTTATCTCTAACCAAGGTTTTGCCTTCCTTAAACATAGGGATTGACTTCCTAGTTAAAGGGGTGTTCGTCCTCATTATGTAAGGACTCTTTATCTTCTAGATTCCTTGGCTGCTATGTTAGCTTCTCCGAATACCTAGAGCAATAGTATATGGATACTACTCCATATACAGTATTAACATATTACTCATCATCAACCCCCCATCAGTACGTGAAATGAGGCCGGGATGGATCAACCAAGAACAAACCTAGTCGGGCAACACAGTCGATCAGAAATATCCCTGGGTTGTCGATGTTACTTTCCGAGTAAGCTGGGTTACCTACTCGGAGCAACTTATTCCTCTAATTGGGAACCGGACAATCTTGAGTGGCTTTTTAGATAAGCCCCCGAGCCATCCTTCTTCTGAGAAGGAACATACGAGCACCCTACCGGGTGGTTAGGATAGGCTCGTGATTTCTACAGTCAAGCTTATCTGGATTCAACAGATGTTCAAATATTTGAACCGTCTCAGAGGAAATTTCATGTGGTGGTGAACATATCATTTCCCTCCTTTCTCTGACTATATCTCTGACATAAGGGTCCCACGACACGTCCCCCGTCATGCGCCTGTTGCCCCCGTTTTCCCGCAGAAACCGGAGGTCGTACGCTGAAAGTTACTGCATGCATTTATTGCGATGGAATGTGGCTCAGTAGTGTAGCCGAGGCAACTGTTGGATCCTAGATTTCACCTTCGGTCTCTATAAGACTGACTGTGGGGTCCAGTTTTTTTCACCACTCCTATTCCTGGCTTTTCACCTTCCATCTTCTTCCTCTCGCCCACCAAGAAACGCCTCATCTTCCTCTTCGATCATGATGAGAGCCACTTCCTCAGTTGACAAAGGTTCCTGGGAATGATCGGAGCTGACCTCCGACCAGCTCGCGACGTTGGAGTTACTCACCCTTATCCACTCGCAACATGGGGTTCATCTTGTCGGGAATGAAAGAACACCCGCGCTCGAGCAAGGATGGCTGGTAGTCTTCCCAGACCTCTTTCGCTGTGGTTACTTCCTCCCTCCGTCATCCTTCCTGCTCGCCGTGCTCCAGTTCTATAGTCTTGAGATCGTCAATCTCAATCCTAACTCCTTTGTAATGCTGAGCGTCTTCGCACACCTGTGCGAAGCATTTCTAGGAACCCGACCTCCCCACGACCTCTTCAGATACTACTACAACCTGAGGAAGATCGACAGCAAGGTCGTCAATGGCACAGGCTTCCAACTTGGGGAGGCAAAGCCGATGAGTATATTGATTTTGCCGGTAAGAGCTCCTGGTCGGGGTGGAAAATGAAATGGTGCTACTGCCGACTTTCAGCCACCGGAGGCATCTACTTCTGGGGCACCGCGCCTGTCCCGGCTTCGTCATGGCCTGACGAGATGAACCTGAACCCTCGTCTCCGCCGGTTAGCTAACGAGATCAAAGAGCTCAAGGCCCGGGGACTAACGGCGTGGGATGTCGCTGAGGACTTCATCAGGCGTGCCCTATGTCCCCTGAGGGCCAGGGACACGGGTGCCTGGGAGACTACGTGCAACTTCTTCCGAGCTCGAAAGAAATTAGGTATCCCCTGTTTTTGACAAGCCCTAGCATTCTCAGATTAACCTGCTCTAACCTGGTATCTTCTTTGTCGACAGCCTAGATGAGCCCGAGGTGCTGGCGAGGACGAGGGCTCTTTTCGAGAAGTCGCCTCCGTCTGGACGTCATGGCGTCCCAATGTCGCTCCCTTTGCAACTCAGCCAAGAGGAGAAGAGGTTCTTGCGGTAAACCCTACTTCGTCAGATGTTTCCTCTTTCTTCCAACTAGGCCTAATCAGGATCATACTCGGGCAATCTTCTCTTTAGCACGAGGGGTGTGGGATCGTGGACCCCGATGTCGGGACTTCTGAGGACCGATTGGACCTGCCCAGACTAGAAGACCCCCGGCATTTGAGCCCAGGACCCACTGTAAACACTAGCGGGGGCCGCGCTGGGTCCTGACTTGGGTCCTGCGGCGCTGTCCGACTCCTCAACAAGGTTACCCCCGTGGGATTCTCCCTAGGTATTCCCTAGTTTTTGTTTTGTTCTGACCTTATTTGGCAGTGGGGTGACAGAATCATCTGTCACGGTACGGGGGGCGAATGTCTCATGCCTGGTTGGACCAATCCCACCACCTGCGAAGGGAAGCCGTAAAGGTGCCACAAGGTGCCGAGAGCCCCTGGATTGCAGAGACGCCGAGGGTGACTACTCCAGCCAAAAGGGGATCGGCCCTTGACGGGGTCAAGGTGCCCTTCGAGCTGAAGCGCCCCAAGTGATCATGCTCCTTGCAGTCTTCCCCTTCGAATAGTTTAGGCCGCGTCTTGATTTTTTTCTCCTTTCGCCTTCTTAGGGTGAGACTCGCCCCCGACCCAGGTCGTGGCGGGAGTCCCTTCGGTGACACCAGCTCCGGCAGCTGCGCCGAGCTCGGGGATGGGTCCTCCTCCGGCAGCAGTCCCTTCTCTTGCACTGGTGGTGGGGACTCCCTCTGCTCTGCCGACCGAGGCATCCATGCTGCTGCTTCCAGCCGATCTGGCGAAGCTTGTCGAGGACGGCCTCGACCTCCCCCAATGCATTGCCTCCCTGCTAAACTAAGAGAAAAAATGTTTAGTCTATTAGGTTACTCTGTGCGGAGACTAACCTTGTCGGTCAAAGGTTGCCATATCCTAGTTGGTCCCTCTCTAGGTGGAGGTCGAGGAGCTGACGAAACAGCTGAAGGAGAGGGACTCCGAGGTGTCCAAGCTTAAGGCTGAGAAGGAGTTGCTTAAGAAAGACAATGCTAAGCTGGAAGATGACAAGCTTCACCTAGGAGGTGAGCTTATTGACATCCAGTCGAAGCTATCCCAGAGCGAGTCCCAACTGGCTACTCTGAAGGATGAGCTTGAGAATGTCGTGGGGGTGTTGGAGGCCGCTCTGAGCAAAGTCGGGGTCGTACTCCCCGAGAGCCCCCTCCGGCGCTATTTGGATGGGTGAGGTGGTGGCAGCGATCTCTCTTCTGAAGTCGACGGTGGAAGTCCACGTCAAGACCCAGCTCCGACAAGATCCCCTGGCCATGGCCTTGGCTCTACTGATGGTCCGACATCCTGAGATGGATGTCAACGCCCTCTGCGATGACCTACCTGGAGTGGAGGCCGGGGATACCGAGAAGCTAGTTGGGGATATGCAGGAAGTCGCTGATGTATTTGCCGATCGCCTCAACATATGAATTGCCTATAAACAATGACTTGACAGACTTCTAATTAGTAGTTGTGCTGTGTCTATTCGTGTAGTTTTAGTTTTGCTTAGTAGATCTTTGATCGGGAAGCTGGTACTAAGGCCTTTATCAGGTATCTTGTGTCTGACAAGGTGCCCTAGTGTCAACTTGACCTGGTTACTTTTGTCTAATAGGCAGCCAGAGAGCCTTGTCGGATTACTGCGTTTTTGATCAGCTTTGCCCAATACGCCATAGTTTGTACCCTCTGGTCCATCCTCGATATACGCTTGGAGATTTTGCCACTAGTCAGGGATCTCGGTTGATCAGGCCTTAGGTCGAGGTCGAGGTCGAGTGGAGAGTTCAAGGACTCTCTGTCACTCGTCAACGCGATAAGGAACCATCCTCCTCCCCCGAGTCTAGAGCTTGATCTTCCTTTGTTTTTTGAGTAACAAACTTTCGAGTACTCCGTGCGACATATTGTTGGAAACTTATCAATTCCGTAGTGCCTATCCAGCCCCAACTGTCTATTGGAAAATAAAAAATAAATTTTCGGATTGACAGTTATGAATGTACGTCATATTCAACTGTGTATATGTTTACAAATTGCCTAAGAAGGAACAAAAGAAGTTAGCTTATCTATTGCTGAGGACTAACAAATAAGAACACTAGGGACATGCCCTTCTGCCTAAATTTCTACAAGTTGCTCCGAGTTCTCCAGTCTTCGTGTCATGACCCGCTGAAGGCGTTGTCGAGAGCATATGCTAGGGGAGGCGCTTGGAGTGTCTTACCATCGACCGATCTGTTTTGTAGCTTGACGACGCGAGGTAGGAGCTCGGTTCAACTAGGATGACTTCGGGGCTTGAAGGGCAGTGCTTGTGTGGACTTACTCGGGATTTCTAGGATGCAACTTTGTTGCTGTCGATCTGGTTCTGAACAAGTCGTGGAGCCTGGTCTTCGACCTGTAGGGATCGTCTCCAGAAGTATCGTTGGAGGTTTTGCTGATACTTGGCTACTCTTATCGGCGTTTGAGTATGGTGTTCCTCAATGTAATTGAGATATCTGTCTCCTTCACGCCGTTGGAGTTGGTCAGTGAGGTTCAGGCTGCGCTTATCACAAAGCAACGCGTCGTGGGTAGAGCTTTTTACCGTGATAACCCCTTTCGGCCCTGACAGCGTCATGCACTGGTAGGCGTAGTGAGTTGCTGCCATGAATTTGGCGAGGGTTGGTCATCCTAAGATGGTGTGGTATGCCGTCTCGAAATTGACCACGTCGAACAAGATTTTTTCTGTCCAGAAATTCTCTGGTGTCCTGAAGGTTACCGGGAGTGTGATCTGACAAATCGGATTGGCTGAGGAGCCGACTACGATGACATGAAAAGCCTGAGTAACAGGACGGATGAACGTGGAATTTGCATTGCGTCGAGGGCACTCGTGAAGAGGTGTTCAGTGAGCTCCCCCTGTCAACGAGCACTCGGGCTACCTTGTAGTTGTTAATCGTTAGCTCGGCAACAATTGGGTATCTTCCTGGTCAGACATGGTTTTCTGGGCAGTTAGACTAGTTGAAGGATATCTGGACTACCCACCACCTGACTACGTGGGGTGCTCGTGGAGCTACTGCCAGGCCTTCTTAGGCTATGGCTTTATATTGCCTTTTCGACTTGGAAGAAGCTGTGCCCCCGTACATGTGGTCGATAGTTTGATCTTTTCCTGGAACGGTTCGTGGCTGGATTTGTTGTCCGAATCAGAGTTTCGACTGTGGTTTGTGACTTGTGGGGACTTCCCGCGATGCTTCTCATTCTCCACCAAAAGGTACTTCTTAAATAGCTGACATTGGCGGAGGTCATGCGAGTCAGTTTGGTGGAAGTCACACCAGTTTTTACCTGTCTTTTCGGTAGAGACCGACTGCTTGTCGTTTGAGCGGGGCTGCCACGTGCGCTTCGCGAGGATGTTGGCCATTACCTCATCGGTCTTTGGCCACTTTTCCCCATTTCCTCCGAAGGGCTTCTTCTTGCGTTTACTTTTCAACGAATTTACCTCTTGTTTGGTGGGAGACCAGGTCATCCCTTGCTCTTGTTCTTTGATGTATAACAGGGTTTCTTCGGCACTGGTAGCCTTCTCGGCGAGTTCAATCAGCTGCGCTACCGTTTTCGGGGGGTGCATCACCAGATCTTGTTTGCATCATTTATTCCTGTTACCACGGACGAAAGTACAGATTACATCAGAATCGCTTATCTTGAGTATAGTGTTGTGAACGGTGCTGAAGCGCTTGGTGAATTCCCGCAGAGTTTCGCCTTTCTGCTGGGTAAGTCGGAAAAGGTCATCGATCTTGCCCGCACGAGCATACGCGCCCTCGAAGTGCCCTAAGAACACGCTGCATAGCTGATCGCACGAGTAGATTGTTCCCGGTGGGAGGTTCGTCAACTACGTCTTTGCGGCCCCTTTCAGGGCAGTCGGGAAGTAGTTGGCCATCACCTTCTCGTCACCCCCGGTGGCTTCGATGGTTGTATTGTAGATTTGTAGAAATTTCACCGGGTTTGTGGCTCCATTGTACGTTTCCATCGATCCGGACTTGAATCGAGATAACCAACGTACTCGCTAAAGATCTGGCGCGAAAGCTTGGCACCTGTTGATGGTTTTCCAAGAGGTTTCAAATGCTCTGTTATCCAGAGTTGGGATCACTGCCAGTTCTGGTTGCGATGTTTGGGGACGTTCCGAGCTGGGGAATGGGCTCTCCTATCTTTCGAGTCCCTACGTAGATTAAGCTTCTCGCGTAGGTCTTGGTATTCGTATCTAGTCGGAGGGCGGTATTCCCGGTTGGGTCGGTCGACCTCTCGATTAGGTCTGTTCTTGGGATGTCGTCCCTCTTGGTCGTACCGTCCCTCTAGATCTGATTCTTCTCCGAGCGTTCATGGAGGAGTCCTTCCGCGATTGGAACTGTGGGTAAAAGACATTAATCGAGAGAACTCGGCTTGTGCCAGAGCCTGTTGTAGTTCAGCCCCCAAGTCACGCATCCATTGTTCTCCATCGGGGGTGTTAAGATCGTGCGTCGGAGGATGCAAAAGTCTATGGTGAACTTCGGAGAGTTTTCGAGCAGTCCGGGACGCGTACCCTTCTCCCCCTCGCTGGGAGGTGTTTGGATCTACCGATCTGATGATGTCTCCATGCGGTGTGGCTGGTGACTTGTCTTGGGGCAGTTTTCTAGTGCCTTCTTGCGGATTGTTAGCACCATCGTTCTGCGCCGGATCCTCGGTATCCCCTGAGCCATTAGCGATTCAAAGACTATATGAGGGTCTTCCCTACTCGATGTGTACTCTAGATCCATCACGTTTTCTCCGTTATGAGGGACTTCGAGGGTTGGTCTTGATCGAGTGACCAATCAGATTTTGCAGGTGACAATCCCGACATCAGGCTTGTAGCATCTGCGACAGTGTTGTCGGAAAGTCTTAATTTTCCACTGAAAGCCCTGGCTCACTTGATGTTGAAGCGACTCGTATCACTATCAGAATCCTCATCAGGGGTATGATTTCCAAGATCAACGCGCTCGGGCATCGGCTCTGGATCAGACGGGCGACTGAAGTTGTCGTAGAAGCCTTCGTCCGAGAAGCCGGTACGTTGCACGAGGCTTGTCATATCTCGTGTTGATTCCAACACCGCTTCGACGGAAACGGCCAAAGAGGTCCCCACAGTCGGCGCCATCTGTCAACGATTGGTAAACCGTCGATCTTACGGTTGTCGTGAGCAGAAAGATTTGTTGAATGGTAGGGATCCTTGGGATAGTTGTCTAACAGTGCCGGGGAACACGAACCATGATTTTTATACAGGTTCGGGCCTCCCGTAGGATAATAACCCTACGTCCTGTTGGTATATATTAAATCATGAGTAACTTACAAAAGAGAGTGTTAGTGGCTATCCTAGATGAGATCTAAACCTAATCGGGACCTTCTCCGAATAGATCTGGGCGACTTGTGGAATCTTCTCGTGGAGGTTATATGGAAGACTGAAGCTCCGACATGGTTAGGACTCAATCTCTGAAGGATTCTGTCTCTAATCTTGCTGGTGTATGGCTTGTTCGCTCTCCTCCCTCCCTGGAGGGGTCTTCGTATTCTTATATAGGGGAGGATCTGAATCGTGGAGATCGTGGACTTATCTCTAATCGAGATTCTGCCTTCCTTAAACATAGGGATTAATTTCCTAGTTAAAGGGGTGTCTGTTCTCATTACGTAAGAACTCTTTATCTTCTAAATTCCTTGGTTGCTACGTCAGCTTCTCCGGATAGTCGGAGTATTCGTATACGGATACTATCCCATATATAGTATTAACGTATTACTCATCATTAATATGCATATGGTAGAATGTTTAAATGTAGAAGGAACAGGCTCAAAAACTTGAGTAAGTCCATATGCGGACTCCTCGTGCTTATAGCCTCTAGGTCCACTGGCCGTTGCCATGGCTCACTAGCCAATGTCTTCGTACGCAAGGAAGGCCACCTTAGAAGATGCGCCTGTTTCTTTCTTTTCGAACATTCCATGTGACATAAAGATGATGTGCAGTCTGGAATGCCCGTGAGCCTCCGGGGCTGGAGCCTGCAGCAAGGATGCCTCCCCACCAATCCTCAACTGAAGAGACGGCAAATTTTGCCTTATCTATTCCAAATTGAGGCAGTAAACCTTAATTCCCCTCCTTTTTGCTAAGCAAGATCGAGATTGAAAACCGGATCTCCATCTCTCTTATCAATAAAGGGGTTGCGACCGAACATCCATACACAGTATGACTAATCCATCGTTACAACCCTTTTGTTCCTGTTGTTCTGCGTGCCCATTGACTCACGCATGGACACATAGCTGCACACATGCTCCAAGTTCAAAACTAAGACCCCATTTGGTTGCAAAGTATTTTTGAATACCAATGGTTTCTAGAAAAACTATAGTACTAAATACTTTGATGTGTTTGATTCCAACAAATACTGTAGTTTTATAAACCGTGTTATTCCTAATACTACGGTAATTTTGGAGTACTAAAAAATCTACCCTGACCTCCTTTTTCATAAACAACGGTAATTTTGGAGTACTAAAAATCTACCCTGACCTCCTTTTTCATAAACAAAGAAAATTCTCGCTCTTTCACTCGTCCCATCTTTTCCCTCCTCTCGTCATGTTCAATTCCTTCAATGTGATTTGGTTGCTCTTGTCCTTTTGATCCTTATGTAAATCTGTTTCTTAATCCTTAATGGCAGGACATGACAACCTCATCGATATAAGTTAGTTTAAGCACAAGCTAACACAATCTTTAAGATGGATCTAAAGCCTTCACTTACACGTATAATCATAAGAATTGATACACGTCCATGAATCAAGATAAATAGATACTTTATCAAGGGGGTTTAAAGAAGCACGCATAGTATCTAGTGTAAAGAAGCAAGCACAGTATCTAGTGTACAAACGGAGGCCACGCTGTGATCAATCTCACTCCCCGTAGAAGACGCTCTCGAAGCACTGCAGATACTCGGGCTCCAGCGCGAACAGCACGGAGATACCGTCGTCCCTGTCGGCGCGCTGCGTCACGTACGCGGTGCCACTGCCGAACATCTGCGCCGGCGCCACGAACCGCGGCGCGCCCCAGCCGAAGTCGGCGTCGTACATGGGCATCCCCAGCCAGCTCACCACCCATAGGTCCGACTCCGGCATGAGCTGCCCGCGCGCCGCCTGGCTGCCCTTCTCCGACTCCACCTCCAGGTAGTCGATCACCGACCGCACGTACGCGTCGTCGATGTGGTCCACCGCCTCCCTGATTATCTCCGCCACGAACCCCAGCGGCTTCGCCAGCACGTCGCCGACCTTGACGGTGACGAGGTCGCGCACGATGGCGTTGCCGAAGAACTGGCGCGGGAGCGGCGGGCGCAGGCGGTGGCGGACGTTGGCCGGCACGCGGAGCCGTGTCTCGGAGCCCGGG
Organism: Stipa capillata; assembly: GCA_019208055.1. Lineage (NCBI taxonomy): Eukaryota > Viridiplantae > Streptophyta > Magnoliopsida > Poales > Poaceae > Stipa > Stipa capillata. Next base: position 34,904 of record JAGXJF010000786.1, on the reverse strand, counting down.
GCGAGCCCGCGCGCGACGCACATGCTGCGCCAGAGGTGGGCTGTGATGGCGCCGTAGGTGGACGCGCCGGGCGCGCAGCGGGACTTGAGGTCGGCGAGGAGCTTCGGAGAGACGGAGTAGACGCGGGTGACGAAGGGGCGCGGGCGGCCGTTGAGGCAGGCCGGCGAGTAGACGGGGTGGTCGAACTCGGCGCGCGGCGGGCAGCGCGCGCGGAGTAAGGTGCGGTCGTGGGACGGCGGCAACCCGCACGCCTCGGCGGTATTCAGCCCACGCGCGAGCCCCGTCCATGTATGGATGAAGTGGAACGCGCCCATGCCGTCCATGGTCACGTGGTGGATGCCCGTGCCCAGCACCACGCCGCCACACCTGAGGAACGTCACCTGTATGCACAGACGATCCGAGCATTGCTAGTTTGTTCAGTGCATGATTTCTCATTCTCCCGGAGTCCAAAATGTCAAGCATGGTGCTGACATGGCGGATTGGATTACTCTTTTACAAAACAGAACTACTTGCAGATATCATACAATTAACAAGTGTTCAGACTCCAGGGTCATGTTATGATAGCGATGCTAGTACATCTACACGTCCAATAATGCAAGCAGCAAGTCTTCATCAAGTTCTAAAAGAAGTTGAGGCTAGATGGCGTGTCCGGCCCACATATTCATAGCTAGGATATAAAACGCCGTCACTGACATCACTACACGCAATGCACGTATTAATACGCGTAAATTAAGTCCTAACAAAACATTAAATCTGCAACTAAAGCACCTAAACATACAAAATTCACAGCATGGTCATTGTTCAGACCTATTTTCATAGAGAAAAACTATTTGGTAAATCTTTTTTCTTGGTAAAAGAGTAACGGATGAAGCTATCCATAAAAGCCAATAATATACAATAGAAATTGTCATTTGAATTTTGAAGGTGATCCTGTTGAATCTTCATCTATCAATTTTAGATCAAAGTAATACATAGGTATTAGTAAAACTTAAGAGAACATTTTTACCGAGTAGTGTAGTTCTTGGGGATTGGAAGCATGCCCTTACAAAAATGAAAGAGCATACGAAGTTGCTACACGAATCGATGCCACGGGATATGAAAGGTACACTCGGGGAGCGGGAGGGGAGGAAATGAAAACACATGTATAAAGTATGTAATTAAGAAAATTAATTATGTAATTAGTATAAGAGTGATTAGGAAAGAGTTTAACTTTGTGCACAAGTGCTTGGATGAAAATTATAAAATTAGAATAAATAGTTTTGAATGGTTGAGATGGAAGTACGTATCCCACATCAACCCGCGCTTTTTATATTAATATAAATACTGAAGGTATGATTTGAAATGACAAGGAGGATATAAAGAGTAATTAAAAAAGTTTAATTAAGATGGAGTAATTATGAGAGTGAATGTGTAACTAAATCTTGAATTTGCAGGGTCTTAATAAAATTATGAGCCATCTGATTACAGATTACAGCTAGATGGATGATCTTGCAAGTTTTTATCTTTTATATTGGTATAGAGTGTAGATTATGACGACCTTTTCTTGCTTCGATCTCGGGGTTTTCTTTTTGGTTCCTTTCGCAGTGATATGATAATCTGATCTGACTCGCCATCTAGACAACGTTACGCGCGGATGCCAAGATGATACTATCAGATTCTGTCGGGGTTTCTCCACGCTATTAATCTAAAAAAGAAAACCATTGCAAATTGACTACGAGCCAAGAGAGTCACAGAGGAGAAGATTTCTATGGGACCTTCTCTATGCTTTCGAGGGTTATCTTGTCACTTCAAACTTTCTATGGTTATATTATCACTATGTATGTCTGGTTCCTCCGTCCTCGCTATACAAGGATTGTCCTCATGTGGTAACTTTTTCTAAGGCAACACATGATGACACCACTTTAAGCTGTTGATCGTGCTAAAGGCATTAACATTTTTCCTTGAGTTTATTAGAGGTGGACAGGCTTTTTTCACGAACGTTACAAATAAATATGTTTTCATTAGCACTTCTCCAGATCTAAAAAAGTTACATATGAAAAGCTAATTACATCCGTAGCAACGAGGCAAGAGAAATGACGAGACAACAGAAGCAAGACAAAAAACTAAGCGTTAGACAGAGTTGTCATGTCACCTGAAACATGGCCATAAGGCAGGGCGGCTCGCCGGACGGCGCGAACGGGACGAGCATCCGCCTGACCTCCGGCGACGGCTGGTACTCCTCGAAAAGTTCCTCCCCGGCGAAGTCCGCCCTGGCGACGACGAAGAGCGCGCCCTCGCCGTTGCAATCGATCTGTAACCGCCCGCCCGCGTCGACGCCGAGCCGCCCGGCCAGCGGGTAGAACAGCACCAGCGCCCTGGCCAGCGCCGCCCTGAGCCGATCCGGCGAGAAGAAGTCGTCGCCGCCGCCGGCACCGCCCGGCGTCGGGGCAGGGTAGTAGTAGACCAGCGGCGTGTGCGTCTTGGGCACGGCCAGGTCGAGGTTGGACAGCCACAGCCCGAACCGCGGCGTCTCCTCGCTCGGCGCCACCAGCATCGACTCCACCACATCCACCTTCATCTCTGACCCTCCCTCCCCCCTCTCTCTCTCTCTGTCTCTCTCTCTGCGTACGTGTGAGCGTGTGCAGCACTACTGGTGTTCTTGTGTGTGTGTTTGCGCGCGAGCGTCGAGCTGCGAGTATATGTATATATATAGAACAATTTCACGTGGAGGAGGCAAGGAAACTGCAAGGTTTGCAGTTTGTTTTGGTTAAATATTATAAAAAACGTAAGTTTTGTTTGTACTTCGTATCAACTAGATGGCAATAATAACAATTGTACCATAGATTATCTCTTAATATTATTTCTAGCAACTAGTGCCCGGATAAATATAAAATTAAAATTAAACTAGAAAACATGTGATTAAAGAATGAAAAAAGGTACAACAGAAAAACAAGCTATTCTTCACCAAGAAAAAACAGTCCTTTCTCGCTTTTAACTCAGCAAAAATCTGACACTATCTCTAAAAGAAGATAAAATATCACTATTGGAGATATTCTAAGCCTTTATTTTTTGGTTTCTTTGGTACGCTCTGACAAGACAATTACATTTAAGCATTGGAATTGTGTAACACATGCATCTCTACATTTAAATCCAAATATACGTATTATACTCCCTTCATCCGGTATATATGGCATATTTTGATTGGTTAAGATAAAGATTTGACTAACAAATTTTCTATTAATATATTTTATTTACGTGATAAAAATCACAATCATAAATAAGTAATTTTTTAATACAAATTTAATGACTGGACAACACAAGGGACTGACCATTCGCCCCTAGTGATATCGTGCGACCTTACCCCCTCCTCTTCATCTTCTCCCTCGCGTTCTTCCTCCTGCCGCTCTCTTACGGCCACCTCGCCGCCGCCCCTACTCTCCCCTAGGCCGCCTTGCCACCATCCTCCTTCCCATCTTCCTCCTCTTGCACCACCACCGAATTGCACCTCGCCGCCTCCCCCTAGATCCGGCTTTCCACTGTCACCGGAGTCAAGATGGGGTGCTAGCACCCCAGCCAGGTGCTCCCTCTTAACCCCGGGGACGAGTATTACCCGTCCGGCCGCCAGTTAGGCCCTCGGAATGCTTGCCATCACCATCGTCGGTCGCCGTTGTCGGTGAGCCTCCCCTTCCCTCTTGTTCCTCCTCCACAAGGATGAAGACAATGATCAAGCATATTGAAGCTATTGGCAGAACCGTGCATGAAGATGATCTATTTTCTACCTACTACAAGCAACTATAGCCATCTTGAAATATAAAGAAGGATGGTTGAATTAGCACCTACAAGAGACATCACATATTTCAGCCACTTTAGTAATTTCAAAATAATTAAATAGCTAATGGTGTCGTATTCCCTCTATTTGGGCCTGGCCCATGTAAGAGTCCTAGAGGGGATCTGTGTTAGAGTCCTGTGAGGGTCTTGAACACCTCCCCCAAGTTTTCCTCCTTTAAATACCCCTCTAGTTGCAACCTTTAGACTTGGGTTTTGTTTATTAAGAGTTTGCTATATTACAACTTGATATATCTTCGTTTGTGTCCAACAACTAAATCAAGACCGCTTTTTGGAACCCCGATTTATCTAGTTCTTCATCCATATTTGTAATTTTAGATTGTTTATCATAATTCTTGCTTGTTTTTTGATTTCTTGAATGTCTAGAACCTTGTGTTCAGGTTGGTCGTGCTTCCTGCATTGTCAATAATCTAACATAGTTAGTTTAGTGATTGCTAAGGCGCATCGACGCCGTAAGGTGTAGTCGGATCATCAAAGTCGCCTCAACCAAATCGATCATGTGTTCCTCACCGAAAGATCGGAACACCCATAGTTCTATCAAGTGGTATTAAAGCTACAGTTGCTCGATGAGAAATTTACTATTTCATAGTTTCAAATCTATTCTACCTATCGTCCAAAAAAGCCTAAAAAAATAGTAAATTAGTTTACCTGTTGACCAAACCAATCTGAGCCTCGCAATTTTCATCATAGTTCTTGCATTTTTGAACTTTTACTACATTAATAGTGTCGAGTTGCTGGATTAGATTGGTTCGTAGTCAAAAAATTTCTACTAGATCAAACATTTTTTGTTGCTTTTATTTCTTTCTGCAGAAAATAAAAAAGAGAAGAGAAGAGTTTGCTACCGCAACAAGGTTTTTGCTGTCAAATTTAGCCGCGACAACCCGTGCCACGACCCATCACTGCCGCTCATCCATCACCTTGCGTCGCCGCACGTTGCCATGCACCACCTCCGCGCCGCCACGCCCGCTGCCACCACTTGCCAAGCACCCTAGCTGCTGTCGTGCACCACCCATCGTTGTCGCGGCACCATCTTGCTGTTGTGACAAGGTTCGCCGCCACCATCAAGCTTCTTGCTGCCACTGGCCAGTGAAAGAGCTAGTGCTAGTTGCATCTTTGCGCTTGCTCTAGCAGAGTGGATCTGAGAAAGAAGAGGAAAGAGTCCAAGGGAAAATGAAAGATAGGTTGGCTTGGAGTGCAAGTTGGTTGCTGAAGGAATTGCCTAGGTGCTTCTAAACCCCCTTGGCAACACTTAGCCGACTCCTTGGGCTCCTCCACGACCTTAAGAAGACTCCTAGATGTCACATTCATGCAGACTCAGATCAGGATTCAAAGTTTGATTCGGTTTTGACTCAGAACTCAAATTTGAACCCAATTCGGACTCGAAACAAAAGTTCCCAAAAATATGCAAAAAAATCTAAAAAATCAGGCATAAATCAAGGAGTCTACCCATAAATTTTTAGCACAATATGCCAAGTGTTTCTCGAGTTATTCTCGATTTCTTTCTGTCATCTGACCCTAGACATTGTCCAGAGTGATCCGAGGCAAGACTGCCTTGCCACACCCTGCCGCAGCGAGCAAAACTACTATTTTTTGCTACCACGGCAAGCAAAACTATTGTTTTTTGCTGTCGCGGTAGAGTACTATTTTTGACTATTTGAGAACTTTTGCTCCTTTACATATTTTTCTGAGGTTTAAAACAATGTTAAAAAATTATAAAATAGTAAGAAGCCACATGGAAGGCCACTAAAAAAAGAAAATAAAGTAATAAAAAATCTCAGAAACTTACATGTTATGTTCTCTTTTGCTTTGTTCGCTTCCTTTGTTTCAGTATCTAGGCTTAGTTAAATTTTGCTTTTTTCTAGTCTATGTCCAGCAACTAGGACTAGTACATTTAAGCATCTTTTCAACTTTGCATAGTTACTTTGATCATTCGCTATCCTTGCTACTCATATAAAGTCTCACAAGCTCTATTGTTCTACACCATGCAGATTTACATTCACCTAGCAATCGCTTTACTCAATCTTGGAAGGTATTTCATACCGTTGGTTGCTTGTCACCACTTGTTGCATGGTACGAACGTGTAAGAATTTTGATTTGGCTTGAGCGATTAGCGACTTGTAGCCACATCCTAGTAGTTGATAGGAACATTATAGTTGTGCTAGCGTTCTTTTTTCTACTAACCATGACAGTGTCTCGAGCAAACAACAAGGATATTCTCACTCCTCACTCACGGCGGACACGCCATCAACACGGACTTGAGAGCATTCATGAGTTGTCCACTAAGTGTGATGCTCTCCTCGACTGTTTGGACTGAGCATCATGACATCAACCACCTCTGCCACTACACGTACCGACCCTCAAGGTACAAAATCATAACACACATACGCTAAGTAAGTTTGCCATACCCATTTATGATGGAAAATATGATACTAATCATTATCTTACTCGGGAATTAGATATAGCACAACTATTTGAGAAATATGAAGTTCTTCAAGCGTCGTAAAGTTGGGGTTGCTACTAGTGGATGTACCAACTTTGTTGTTTTTCGTTGAAGATACACTACCAATTGCATTCAAATAATATACCTTCCATTTGGGTTGCTAAGAGAAAACTTATGAGAAAAATATTTCTACCTTCCTACTATGCTAGTGATTTGTTTAAAGATTTATGACGTTTAGAACAAGGTAGCGATACCATACAAATTTATTATAATAAATTTTAAACTTGTCTAAAACATTGTGATCTACCTGAAAATGAGGACTTTGCCAAAGATCAATTTATGAAAGGTTTGAACCATGACATCCGAGATAGGTTTCGATGTATTCCATGTAGCATTGCTGGTTTTTTTTGTTGTGCTTGTGTTTTTGAGAGAGAAATACAGGAGGAACCAAACATCAATACAAGATCCCATGTCTTGTTCATGGCCGGATGCTTCTTCTATTGCGAACATCGCCACGGTACCTGCATTATCTAAGTCAAGCTTGCAAAGTAAAAACAAAGGTACTAATTCCATCGCTCCACATGTGATTGATGAATTCCCTACTGAATTAAATGATTCATGTGTTGAGTTGAATGAATTGTCTACTATTTTGACCCCACCACTTATTATAGAGGAATGTGTTGCTGATTTGAGTTTGCCATGTGATAAAATAACTAAAGTACCTGCTAATATACGTGCACCATGTGAAACTCATGTTTTATCTACTGATTTGGGTGCACAAAGTGTTGATATAAATGATTTGAATCTAGAGATTTCAGTTTTGGGTATGCCTAGTCATCCTCTAGATAATTTTGCTATTGTTTTAGACATCTCAAACAGTGATCTTGCACCTACTATTTTGGTTGCTTCATATGTTGAAAATGATTGCTATGATAGCCTAGACGCGCCAAAAGTTGAACCATGTGAAATGAATGATTCTAAGATAGGTTGACGAGTTAGTAGCGATTCAAAAATTGCTTGTTGCCAATTCCTCTAATTTAATGTGCTATGTTATGTTTGACACGCCTATGAAATTGTTACATGCTCTAGAATTTTTTTCTGAACTTGTCAGTTTGCCATCTTGTAATTCTATCCACACTCCTTGTTATAGAGTTAATGTGATTAGAGAATATAGTGTAGATTGTGGAATTTTGGTGCATCTCTTTTGCATCACCCGTGCTGAAACCGTTGATACACTTACTAGTTCCAATGAGGACCATTTGCAATTGTTTAGCTCATCACCTTTGCAATGTGTAAATTTGATTCAAAGATTCTTTTTACATGCCACACCAAGTTTCTGTGTCTCTCCATGTCTTGAATCTTAGCATGCTAGTGATAATCCTTACACTTCCTTGAATGTGCATTCGCATAATTTTCCTTGGCAAATTTTTGAGCAATACCATGATGATATCCATTTGAATGCTTCACTTACACTTGTAAAATTGGTTGCAATACTCGTTGTATAGATAGTTTTGATGAGCTCATGATCCTCTTTGCTAATGCTCATCATAAAGACAAGTTCTTCACTTATATTTATAAATTGAGTTGGCGATGCCCGCTGGAATTTTAAGAATAATATACCCCCATACATGTTTTTGCAATCTGCCAGGGTGTATTACAATTTTAATTCTGATTTGGAATAATTACTAAGCACGAAGAGCTAACCATGATTGATATATGTATATGTATGTATGTGTATATATATATATATATATATATATATATATATACTGTGTACACGTTTTCTTTACTCTTTGATGGTTTTCAGCTTATGCGAAGCGAAGGACGGCCTTGTTTTGAAGAAGAGGAGAATGATGAGGACATGACCCCTTCGGATATAATCATTGCTGCTCTTCCTCAAGTCAAGAGTCAAACTCAATACAAGACATGGGGCAGCAAGGGTATGATCGAGATTTCAAGATATGAATTCATGATGATCAGGACAGATCAAGCTTATTGAAGCTATTGACAGAACTGTGCATGGATATATGATCTATTTTCTGCCTACTACAAGCAACTATACCCACCATGAAGATATAAAGAAGGATGGCTGAATTAGTACCTAGAAGAGACATCACATATTTCAACCACTTTAGTAATTTTGAAATAATTAAATAGCTAAAGGGGCTACTTTCCCTCTACTTGGGCCTAGCCCATGTAAGAGTCTTAGAGGGAGATTTATGGGAAAGTCCTATTAGGTTTGCTACAGTGCTCATGAACAGTAGCATGAACCCCTCCCCCAAATATCCCCTACTTGTAGCATTTAGACTTTGATTTTGTTTAGTTAAGGGCTCGCTACATTGCAACTTTGTGTCTCATCATTTATGTCCAACGACCAGATCAAAATTATTTTTCGGAACCCCAATTTATCTAGTTCTTTATCCATACTTATAATTTCAGATTGTTTGATCATAATTTTTTGCTTGTTCTTCGATTGTTCGAATGTATTAGAACCTCGTGTTTAGGTTGGCCATGCTTCTACATCGTCAATAATCTATTGGAATTGGTTTAGCGATTGCTAATGCGGATTGTCGTCTTACCGTATAGTCGGATATCAAAATCATCTCCACCAAATTGATCGTGTGTTTCTCATCTAAAGATCGGGACATCTGTAGTTATATCATTATATCACATAATTATATAGCAGCGTAGTAATTATTGATTAAAATCTTATTTTAACTCATTAAAATACGTATTGTATATTTATATTGAGAGTAAGTACGCAGTCGAGCAATTATTACTGCAGTATGCAGCTGCGTGGTTATGCAGGAAAATCAGCCTTTTAACATTAGTTTTGATGATGGTTTGTTTCTTAGAAAAATAATTCTATTAACCACGGACTCATGGTCTTGACTTGACCTGAGCTAGCAATTGCGTGCCGTCGTGTGCCAGCTTTCCGTAGCTTCCCATCGGCCTCCAGTTCAGCTGCTTCCTTCCGTTTTGCTTTGAAACCACCCATGTCCTCGTTAACCCGACACAATATTATATAGTTCAAGGTTATCTTCATGCTTGCGTGTACAGTGCACCAGAATATATATTGAGTGCTACAGTGATGCTAAACATGTGCATGTTCATGAGCGGTATGTTCACGGCTACGGATATCTAGATCATAGACGGTTTAGAACTAATAGCACAAACAGTTTTCTAAACTGTATGTGGTTAAGGACCTATGACGAGAAGATCAGATCACAAACGGTTTTTAGATAACAGTAGAGAACCTCTACGATTTTAATAATGAAATATATATTTAAAAAGCATTATTACGGCCACACCCTGACCACTGGAGCTAGATGCAAGCCGTCTTCCTCCAACCGGGGTCGTACTCTAGGTCGCCCATTTGATCTGGTGGTGTTCGGGGTCACCACGGACGGATCCAACGATGCCTAGGGTCGCCACGGCCGGCTCCTTACTTCCTCGTCGAGCCTGTCTAGCAAGGACGGCCCCTCGGTGCCTCAGACAGAGCTGGGCCAGACGACCCACAAGAACAAAGCGCTGCTGCTAGCCAGCTCCCACGCCATTTCCTTGAACAGTCCATGGTTGACACGGAGTGCGGCAGGTGTGCATCCAGCCACACCGGGCAGCTGAGATCTGGGGCGTGCAGGCGGTGCTCCACGGCGTCGTTCATGCAGAGCGGCTCGAGCTTTAGCACCAGCTTGTGAGGAGAGGCTTTTGTTGAGGTTGGGTTTGGAGAGAGGGAGAAACATCTAGCTCTAGAGAAGAGAGTGGAGAAGAAAGATCGAGGAAGGAGGAGAAGAGAGAAAGACGAGTAGATCTAGAGAGATGGTCAGAAGAAGAGAAAGAGCGCCACTGCTCGATCAATCAGGAGAGAAGGCATGAGGGGGGATACTTAGGGTTTGGGTACGGCCGAACTTAATTGGACCGGGTGGTGCTGATTTGACTGGCCAGTTCGCACAGTTTCTAAAATGAACCGACTATGCTACACTAGTTATTATAGGTGGTTTGCTAAAAAACCACCTATGATACATCATATACGATTTTTTTAAACTATCTATGACGACCTGCTTATCACAAACGGTTTTCTGTGATGTTTATTTTCATAAAAACCGTTTATGATGTGTCCTAACATAGACAGTTTTTAGTGAATCATCTATAATTAAAGGTCTTATATGATCTTTTTAAGTAGTGATTATTTGCGTAAAATATACTTAGCTTGTATGTTATGCTAATCTTCTTCGCTGTGGAGATATAAGTTGACTTATGGTGGCTATATATTCAGTTATACATATATCGACTTTACCAGATCATATGGCTCTCCTCTGAAATTCAAAGATGAAAGCGGGTACAAAATCTACTTGCTTGCTGTCGATCCAACCAATCGTGCGCGCCCAGGCACGGCCTGGACAACCTAAAAATCACTGCCAACAGTCTTCGTCGTCGTCGTCGTCTTCTTATTTTTCCTTTGTGAGGAGATGCTGCAGAGCAAATGGAAATAACAGCTTCGTTAAGAATTAAAAAACGGATGTGCGTTTTAGATTTCGATTGATATACCGGCCACTATCTACTTCACTGACGAATCTACTAATATAACTAATTTTGGAAGAACGAATTCAGATAAGAGTACTATGTTTTACTCGAAGCCGTTAGGTTGGTGCATGATTACAAGCTGTCAATTGTTATAGCTGTATGGAGAATGAAGTACGGCACGTTGTACCATCCGCCACACCTCAGCGCGCGGCTATATTGGTTGGCACTCAATGAAGCACGTCGTCGGCCGATCCATCGATCAGAGAGATAGCTAGGCTGCGTCCGACATGACAGCGCCAACATTAAAAACGAAGGAGTCAGCTGAGCTAGAGGGGACCGGTAGGAAGTGGCAGATCTACTATAAATCTATGGTAATCCTTCCCAAAAGAATCTATGATAATGAACGCTGCGTGTGGCGCTACGTGAAGCTATCATATTTCAGGATGTCCCACGTGCATGTGTGGCGCTACGTGGACCAGTCATCGACTCAACCGACCAAACAGCTCCAGACCATACATACGTCGTGCATGTGCGATGTGTGTGTCGCGCTGCGTGGACCTGTCATACTTCGGGATGTCCCACGTGTATGTGTGGCGCTACGTGGACCAGTCATATTTCGCAATTGACATGGCGAGGTTTCAGTTCGCTGTGCACGTTTGAGCCTCTCCAACAGTCCGTACTGCCGTGGAGCAAGAGAGAACACTAACTGGACATGTGACGCCTGTATCCTTGTTTACTAACATCTTTCAAAGCAAATTGCTGACCGGTTCATGTTTACTTTCTCATGTTTACTATTTTTCAGGCAACTGAACCTTTGTAAGACTTTGATAGATTTTTTCACTACCTCACATAACACTTTCACTGACGGGCGCAAAACCGCCTTCACTGACGGGTTTTGCGCCCGTCAGTAAGCTCCCGTCAGTGGAGGCCGCCCGTCAGTGGAGATACACTGAAAACCCAAAAAAAACCACGGGCCCTACCCCGCACCGCCCTAGCCCGCCAGGCCCACATCGCCAGCACGGTCCCGCCGTCGCACCATTCCGCCCCACGCTGCCGGCCTCCTACCCCCCGCCATCATGGCCCCGCGCCGCACCGGAGCCGCCGACGCGCGAGCCGCCGCTGGATCTGGATCTCCCGCCGCAGCTTCCCGCCGTCTGGAGCGCGAGACTGATGCGGCGTGGGCGGTGGTGCACGTCGGGGCCCGGGTCGGAGTAGCCGAGGAGGTTGACGAGGCGCGGCCCTCGGACGGAGGAGAGGATACGGATCTCGTTATCCACCTCGGCGCGGCGCGGGGAGGGGCGCTTGACGGCGACGGCGCGGCCCGAGGGGAGCACGGCCTTGTAGACGGTCCCGTGGCTGCCCCTCCCGAGCAGCGCCGCGTCGGCGAAGTGAGAGGTAGCTGCCTCCAGGTCGTCGTACGCGAACCGCTCGATCTCCGGGGCGGTGGAGGGAGGTAGCGCCGCGGCAGGCTTGGGCGCCCCCGACGACCGGCGCGAGATGGGGAGCGGCGAGATGGCGGTGATGGAGCGGCACGCGGCCATTTGGTTTTGGATCTGGAGCGGTGGTAGCGAGGGGGAGAGAGGCGCGGTGCCGGCGAGGGGAGAGACGGCGCTGCGGGGCTGGGGGAGAAAGAGCGGAGAGAGGGAGCGGGGGGCTGCCGGGCTGGGGGAGAAAGAGCGGAGAGAGGGAGCGGCGGGGCGCGGGGGAGAGAGGGAGGGGATAGAGGGAGGGGCCGGTTAGGTTAGAGCATTTATATGGGAGGGATTGCAGGCTCGGGGTGGGTTTTTAGCGGGCCAAGAGATCCGCTGACGGGCCCAATTTCTCGCCCGTCAGTGGTAGAACAGAATCACTGACGGGCAGAGTTCCAGGCCCGTCAATGGTATTCCTCCCCCCTAAATTACTACGGCTGCAGTCTCCACTGACGGTCGTATTAATCGGCCTGCCAGTGATGGCTTTATCACTGACGGTTCGTATTGTGCCTGTCAGTAATTACGTTCAGGAAAGACCTATTCTGAGGTAGTGTTTTACCGTCGATTCATTCCATGATTCATGCACTATGGTTGTTAGAAAGTGAGATATTTTAGTCATGGTATTCTTGTCCGGTGAGATTAACAATTTATCATCAAGAAAATCATCTTCACTATCAATTTCTCAAACACTACCATAATTTAATAATGTGAGAGATGATTTCTTCAGAGGTGATACCTTAGAGCCTTTTTCCATTAGGCAAATAAGTGACTCTTCATCGCTTTGGTTGTCAAAGAGTGATTTTGGCAGGGTTGAAGCTTCAATTGCAATTCCCGCAACACCACCATCATCATCATCTTCGGAAGAGGAGAAGTCGGAGTTCCACTCTTCACCTATATGTGCTTAAACCTTGTAATCCTTGTGAAACTTCCTCTTTTTGCTGTACTCCTTTTGGAACTTCTTCTCCTTCTCTTCATTTTTGTCCCGTTTCTTGTTGGGACAAACTTGCACTGAAGTGGTCAAATTCCCCACACTCAAAATAAGCTCTCTTTGGTCTCCTTGTCTTTGTCTTGCCGAAGACTTGCCCTTGTCACCTTGACGACCAAAGCCACTTCTCTTCAACCTTTTTGCGAATCTCTTCACGAAAAGTGCCATCTCTTGCATTCCTTATTGAAGTTACTCCATTTGATTTTTGATAAAACGGTGGCTCGATCTTTCGTGAGACGAAGATAACTAACGGTTTGGTGGAGTTTGACCTTGACGATCCGACTATGCCGTACACGACGATACGCCTTAGCAATCACTAAACTAACCTCCAATGGTTATTGACATTTGCCATAGGCGCGATCAACCTGAACAACAAAGTTCGAGTTTCTGCAAGCAACTGAAGAACCAACAAGAACTATGATTGCAATATGAAATTGCGAGTATTAAATTGGCAAAAGAGTTAAAAGAACAAAATTTGAGATTCCACTAGAGATCTAAACAAAGCGGTAGTCCTACACAACTTGTAGATGCGATGATGTAGTAGTAGCTAAACAGCTCAACGAAACCCAAAAACTAAAGAGAGAATCCTAGGGGGTATATAAAGACAAGAGGTGACCTGTTACAGAGGTAGTCTTAGATTGTTTTGGCAGTTGTGATCTGCTCGTAAGGAATTTGGAGATGCAGTTGGACAGGTTGGAGAGAGCACGAGATAAGCTTTCCAAAAAGTCTAAGATCACCCAAGTCGGAGTCCGTATTCTCGAGATAAAGATGTTTGAAGTCAGGACTGTCTCAACCCGAATCAGAGTCCAGATCTTGTGGGACTCTATCTCTAGCTCTTCTTGAACCAAAAGTGACGTGGGAAGACTCCTTGTACAACACCAATTCATGTGGGACATGGTCATAGCCACATGAACTTTATTCCCTCCTCCGCTTGAGAGCTTGAACTTGAATCCTCGCATGTTCTTGAAGATCGTGAAGGACCTCCTTTTATTCTTTATGGCTTGAGCAGCAGATGTAGTTGAAGTAGTAGAAGTAGAGGTGGCAACGGGTGTATCCATGGGGGTCAAGTCCTCATCAATTTCCCTCTTCACCTTCACTTGAGCTATGCTCAACCACTTGTTTAGCCTTCAATGCAATATTGTTTTTTCCTTGAGCTTGGGCTTGGCTTGTTGAGAGTGCGGATCCCATGAGCTTCTTCATCCATCAAGTCATGAGTGAGGATTTGCCCAAGTACATCGTGCGATGTGAGCTCATTATAGTTGTCCTTCTCCTGGATGAGCATGACTAAAGTCCAATTCTTGGAGACAATTGGCATGAAGCATCTTTTTGACCACATAGTTATCCATCATCTCTTTGCTCCCAAGACCCTTGATCTCATTGACTAGGTTGTTGAGACAAGTATACATATCACTCAACGTTTCTTGATCACCCATCACGAATCGATCAAGTTTCCCTCTAAAAAACTCTAGACTTGACTCTCGGACGGTTGAAGTGCTTCAGTGAATCTCCATGAGGGTGGTCCAAATTTCCTTAGCACTCTCAAGAGAACATACCCAGTTGAACTCATGTCCACTTAAAACTCCAAATATGGCGTTGACGGCTTGAGCGTTGTAGTGCATGAGTCGATCTTCATCGATCGAGGGGTTGTCCTCATTTCCTATAGCATATTCATTTTGCACTATGCGCCAAATGGCAGGGTTACGTGATATCAAGTGCATTTTCATTTTATGTTTCCAAGAAGCATAGTGGGTTCCATCAAAATATGGTGCTCTACCGGATGATCCACTACTCTATGCATGGGCGTTGTAAGTCATCGGTGGAGGAACATTTTGATATCTGTGAGCACTAGCACTAGCACTCCCACTTCCCATATCCGACTCTTCATGTGACATCTTGTACTCTCTAGGTGGTAAAGCCCCAACAAGAGAGACTTTGCTCTGATACTTTGCTCTGATACCAATTAAAGGATCAAGATGTCGGCCTAGAGGGGAGGGGTAAATAGGTGACCAAATTTTTTAATCACTTTTAGACTATTCTTGCAAATGTACAGAATTTAAATACTTCTAGAGCAATAATAATACAAATATGATAAGCACTAACAAGTCACACAAGCAAGTTGAATATGAATGAATAGAACTAGGCTTGCGGAAAGTAAAGTGTGGAAAGAAAAAACAAAAGGAGAGAAGTTGTTTGTTGCCAGAGTTTGGATTCTTGAGGGAATCCTATGTCTCTGTTCGGGGAGCTTGATCACTTGTTATCAAGAGCTGGCTTCCTCTCAAGCTTTTATCCCTTGAGGACGCTCTTGCGTCTCCTCAACTTCCTCTTGGTGATTCTTCCCTTTCGGAGGCAAATCCTGACCTACACAAACTTCTACAGCTCACCACACGCGTTGGGAGTTCGTGAGCGACTCCTAACAGTCTAAGAGTCCTCAACCTCCAAGAGTAACAAGCGCGTTGAAGATGCTTGGAGGTGAACCTAGTGTTTAAGAGATCTTCAATCTATTCCTTATCACTCAAAACCTCAAATCCCTCTTTCTTTCTTTTCTTTGTCAAAGATTTAGCTTATGCTTAGGAGAGGAGAGGAAGTGGCTCCTCAAGGTATGCAGGAAATGAATGAGACAACGGTTGCTTGTGGGTGGAAGAGGAGAGCCCTTTATAGCCCTTCTCAAAACTAGCCGTTATGCACTGAAAAACCCACATCGAAACATCCAATGTCAACATTAGAACTTCCGATGTCTTCGAATATAATGGCTACTTTCCAGCCCACGCTCTCACTGCACTAAGGCAAAATCAGAACTTTTGATACACCTATTTCTAGAGATTTAGAAAACAAGGTTACTCCAAAACTTCCAAGCATATCGGAACATTCGATATATAGATTGGAAGTTCTAGTTTTTCGAGAATGCTCAGAATGGATGATACTCCAGAACTTCTGAAATTATCGGAACATCCGATATTCCAACCGGAAGTTTCATTTTTCCAGAACACTCGAAACAGAGGTTAGTTCGGAACTTCCGAATAGACCGGGTCTTCCAATACCTCAATCGGAACTTCTGGGACTTACTGCCTAAGTCAATAGCCAAGTCTTGCCTAGATCTGAAATTCTGATTTGTGTATCGAATCCTCCGATATTTCTAGAGGCCTAAAAAACACGGCTACTTTAGAACTTCTGAAACTATCAAAAATTTCAATATTCCTCTCGGAACTTCAAATATAGCAGATTTGGAAAAGGTCTCGTGTTCGTGTAGAATAAGTGTCTCCCATAAAGATATTGACTAATGATCTCAAGAACACTAAGCACATCAACTAGCATCTATGACGCACCCATCTTAATAGTACGACACACCTATTACTCAATTAAAATGCGAAATACATTGCATATATGTACGATAATGGTGCCGACTTCTTTTCTTCATTTTTAGGGGTCGCCGATGCCCATTGAATCTCTTCATAGGGACTAATACTTGTCGTCAATCATCAAAACCCACTTAGGGGGCCTAGAATCACTTTCATGAACCAATCAATATTTAACAATTGAATAAAAATACATATAACACATACAATCAAATAATTGTATGACAAGCAAACAACTCTTTACTTACTTGGAAACTTGGTGGCGATGCATAATGTATCAAAATTCAACCACGAGGAATTCCAATAGCCGAAGGCCAGTAAAAAGCAACTAACCTTTTAAAAGAGAAAGCAAGTCTAAGAAATTATCTAAAGGAGTGCAAACATGTATGAGACGCATGCTAGGTTGAACCAAGGTGACTTATCAAACTAATGGAGGCTAGGTAGTAATTATTTGGTGTTCTTCTTATTCTGGTTCAATTGTAGCGATGTCTACCCTTAAGATGGATGCATATATAATTTGTAATATGCAACTAAGGGGGAAAAGAAAATTTTACAATTAAGCATGAAGTTTATTTAGCCAATGCATCACATGGAATTCCATGTTGGTAGATTAATTGTTAATAGTATTCATAAGATATATGTGACATTTTTAAAGTGATGGTTATGATTGTAGAAGTTATAATAAAGTGCACTTGTATCAAGATGGAATTCAAGATACGGTATTTTTGAATACATAAGTTATTCATGAAAATTATATGCTAAACTATCATGGTTGGCATTATGATTCTATAATATTTATGCAGCCATTTTCATATAGGGTTCATGATTAATTTTCATAATTAGTATAGCCCTTTGAATTAACCAAGTTTGCATATTTTTATTTTAATGAATTCTGGAAAGTAGGATAGTTTTCGTCGTAACTCGCAAACGACCTATCGAAATACGACAAGGGGGGTACTCTAAATGAAGCTACTCCCAACTTCTATGATTTTCCTCTTTTGATTAAATCAGGAGAATGGATGAAAGGTTACCGAATCATGCTTGGGAAAACTCTGCCCTAAACAAAACTACACTTGACAGAAACCCGACATCCCACAACTCACAACACTCACCGCAACTCTCACTAAGACATCACATTCATAAGCAAAAGGGCGGCACCCTTGACACGTGAGCATGAACAAATCTCGACATGGGCGACGGGGCTGCAAATCGGGTTTGATTCCTTTCCTTCATCTTCTATCTTCTTGTCATGGCCAGCAGCATCGTCTCCTCATTCATTTTCTTCACTTCTTCCATCCCTCTCTTCTTCACCTCTTATTTCTTCTCCATTCACTGCCATACCTCCGCCATCCTTTCCCTCCTCTTTCATCCCATGGTCAATGGTGCATCTCCATTGAGAGGTGGTAGGTTGCAGCTTAGGCGGAGTGAGGGAGCTTGGAGCAGGGGCTAATGACCTACCGGCAACACATCAGCTACCGGTGTTGGTGTTAGACGAAGTGGCTGCCAGAGCTTGTTGACGAGAACGGTGACTAGCCGAGGCAAGTGACGGCATGGGCAAGGAAAAGGGGTGTGGTGAGAAGGAGCAACTGGGGGAGGAGCACAGGGGTAGGGTGGTCGTCCAATGTTGGTGGCGGCACGGGGCAAAAGAGATAGTGGCAGGGCAGCCTGCCATAGCGACTTCACGCAGCAACACAGCGGTAGCATGTAGCAGCAGCGAACAACACGCGGTTGATGGAGGTGGTGTACTTGGGGGTAGGGTGAAGGGAGTTGCAGAGGTGACCGGCGGTGGCGCGGGCTCACTGGGTGGCGAAGCTGCCGGTGGCAATTGCTAGAGGTAGCAGCACCTGGTTCCACTGACAGCAGTGGCGACACAGCACGCTTGGGCGAGCGGCGCATAGGAGCCACAGAGAAGAGGCATGGCAGCGGCAACAAGGCCGCGTGTTGGGCATCGGTGGCTATAGCCAGGCAATCGATGCACCGGTGAAGACCCGAGCGGCAGCGGTGGTAGCCCATCCTATTTTAGGCCACGACAACGGCAGGTGGGCTGGAGGCAAGAGCAAGGCGAATGACGGGAGACCAGACGGAGGGAGAGCGATGCATGGTGCAGTGGAGAGGTGGCATGGGCCTGACGGCGATGGAGCTTGCCGACAGCGTTGCCAAGCTGGACGGCGATGGCGGCTCGGCACGTCCGTGGGGCACGCACCGAGCAAGCAGATGTTCTCAGCCCTCGATATCATGCAAGCCCTAGATCATGCGTCCGGACCCCGAACCGAGTAAGCAAATAGTCAATCTTGATTATCTCGACGATATGAACCTAACCACTTAGTCCGATCGTCTCTACCCGGCCTAGATTTTAAATTTAATTTTCTTCAATTTATCATTTTAATTAATTATTATTCAATTATAAAAATAATTCTAAAAGACCTGAGAATTTATGAGAATTTTCTCTGAAGGGTTTAGATCTCATAAAAATTATTGTATAGATGTTTGGAGAAATTTTGTTTCAAAATCTTTATTCAAGCTGATGCTAGGTCAAGATTTTTAGGGTTTTTGAGTTGAGCCCTTTTTATGATGATCTATGTGCATGCATGCAATGAGAAAAATTATCTTTGTCCATGATGATCTTCACTGCTCTCATGTTTAACAAGAAGTGGCCGTTACAAACATCACCCCCCAGAACAATATTAAATTAAATAGTGAACGTCCTCTGTATATCTAGTCATTGGACAACCTTTTCTCCCTCAATTATTATCCAAATAAATCATTTTTTCTAAATTCATAAAATTTCATAACGTTTCCAAAAATACCACTTTTCTAATTTTTGAAATTTTTGGAAATTTTAGTTCAAATTTAAACCTTAATAATTCATAATATGAATTATATATATATATATATAGATTCCCTAATCTACAGCTGAGAGTAGAATAACTATTCTACGCGCTGGCCAACCGACCGAGCCAGCCAGCCCAAACCCACCACGTCCCACCTTTTCACCACTGACCGTAAAACTATTCAGTAGATATAGTAAATCCATCGAACTATATTACTGTCGAACAGATCTCTCACAGTCATGTAACTTCACATGTAAAATACGGTAATTTTATGTCTTTCAAGTAGTAAAACAACATGTGTCAGCGTAAAACTCAGGACTGTAGTAATTTTTGTATAAAGCGTGTCGCAAAATTATGATTATATGTACACGATATTACGATCTCGCGGCCATCATTTTACTGCATGTCTGATCGTTCTATACTAGAAAGGAAATATTTCTTCCATTTGTTCACAATCACTTGTGTAGCCCAGTTGGTTAGTAGAGAAGAGCAACGTGCATGAGGTCCAGGGTTCAAATCCCGCCTCGTCCTTATTTTTTAAACTAAAACGGATTAGGGGAATATTTCTTCTATAATGGAAATATTTCTTCTGTTTATTCACAGTCATTTGCATAGTCTAGTTGGTTAGAAGAGAAGAATAACGTGTATCAGGTCCACGGTTCGAATCTCCCCACCTCATTATTTATTATTCAATTATAAAACGGACTGCGCGTGACTTAGAATTTTTTTACTGTCGAGATGTGCGTGAGATAGTAAAGTTCTGTATAGGATGTCGTAAAATCTATCACAAAAGGTAGTAGAAAGATGCTAAACTCAGAAGGTTTTCACAGTCGAGATGCACGCGAGGCAGTAAAGTTGTGTATAAGATATCGTAAAATCTATCGCAAAATGTAGTAATTCTGAGTCACACTAAAATCTCAGCAGTAAAATCCCGTCTGAAAATTACTACTCGATAGACATAAAATTACTGTCCCGCGTGGCTGGCTCGGTCTGGCACGTTTCGGCCGGAGCTTATTCTGCGCTCACGCTCATATATATATATATATATATATATATATATATATATATATATATATATATACGGCAGCGCTAATATGCGCGTGAGCGTATTCTGCGCTCCGGCCGAAACGCACCAAACCCGAGCCAGCCAGGCCACCCGAGCGTCTAAACCCACTCCTGTCTAAATTTGACAATAATTTTATGTCTGTCGAACGGTAAGTTTACTGCTGAGATTTTACTGCTGAGATTTTAGTGTGACTCAAAATTACTACATTTTGCGACATATTTTACTATATCTTGTACACAACTTTACTGCCTCGCGTGCATCCCGACCGTAAAACACTTCTGAGTTGTTTGACGACTTGTTACTACATTTTGTGATAGATTTTACGACATCCTATACATAACTTTACTATCTCGCGCGCATTTCGACAGTAAAATTTTTTTAAGTTTTACGACTTTTTGGCAGCACTTCCACGGTCACGCACAGTCCGTTTTAATTCAATAAAAAAGGAGGTAGTGAGATTCGAACCATGGACCTCATGCACGTTGCTCTTTTCTTCTAACCAACTAGACTATGCAAGTGATTACGAATAAATAGAAGAAATATTTCTATTATAGAAGACATAATCCCCTAATTTGTTTTAATTGAAAAAATAAGGACGGAGCGGGATTCGAACCCTAGACCTCGTGCATGTTGCTCTTCTCTACTGACCACCTCAGCTATGCAAGTGATTGTGAACAAACAGAAGAAATATTTCCTTTCTAGTATGGAATAATTAGACATGCAGTAAAATGATGGCCGCGAGATCGTAATACCATGTACGCATAATAGTAATTTTATGACACGCCTTATATAAAATTTACTGCAGCCTGAACTTTACGATGACACATGTTGTTTTACTACTCGACAGACATAAAATTACCATATTTTACATGTGAACTTACGTGACTGTGAGGGATCTGTTCGACAGTAATATAGTTGGACAGATTTACTATATCTACTGAATAGTTTTACGGTCAGTACTGAAGTGGACGTGAATCAAGGAGGGACGTGGTAGGTCTGGGCTGGCTGACTCGGTCGGTGGTCCAGCGCGCAGGTTAGTTATTCTACTCTCAGCTGTAGATTAGGGAATCTATATATATATATATATATATATATATATATATATATATATATATATATATATATACGGCAGCGCTAATCTGCTCGTGAGCGCAGAATAGCTTATTCTGCGCTCCGGCCGAAACGCGCCAGACCGAACCAGCCACGCGGGACAGTAATTTTATGTGTATCGAGTAGTAATTTTCGGACGGGATTTTACTGCTGAGATTTTAGCGTGACTCAGAATTACTACATTTTGCGATAGATTTTACGATATCTTATACACAACTTTACTGCCTCGCGTGCATCTCGACTGTGAAAACCTTCTGAGTTTAGCAACTTTCTACTACCTTTTGTGATAGATTTTACGACATCCTATACACAACTTTACTATCTCACGCACATCTTGACAGTAAAAAAATTCTAAGTCACGCGCAGTCCGTTTTATAATTGAATAATAAATAATGAGGTGGTGAGATTCGAACCGTGGACCTAATACATGTTACTCTTCTCTTCTAACCAACTAGACTATGCAAATGATTGTGAATAAACAGAAGAAATATTTCCATTATAGAAGAAATATTCCCCTAATCCGTTTTAGTTGAAAAAATAAGGACGAGGCGGGATTTGAACCCTGGACCTCACGCATGTTGCTCTTCTCTACTAACCAACTGGGCTACACAAGTGATTGTGAACAAATGGAAGTAATATTTCCTTTCTATTATAAAACGATCAGGCATGCAGTAAAATGATGACCGCGAGATCGTAATATCGTGTACATATAATCATAATTTTGCGACACGCTTTATACAAAAATTACTACAATCCTGAGTTTTACGCTGACACATGTTGTTTTACTACTCGAAAGACATAAAATTACCGTATTTTACATGTGAAGTTACATGACTGTGAGAGATCTGTTCGACAGTAATATAGTTCGATGGATTTACTATATCTACTGAATAGTTTTACGGTCAGTGGTGAAAAGGTGGGACGTGGTGGGTTTGGGCTGGCTGGCTCGGTCGGTTGGCCAGCGTGTAGAATAGTTATTCTACTCTCAGCTGTAGATTAGGGGATCTATATATATATATATATATATATATATATATATATATATATATATATATTGTAATATTTGTCCAGAGCACTTCAGCTAAGTTCCTAAAATATTTACAAACATTTTCATCCTCTAGTCCACAATATATTTTTCTGAAATCCAAAATATTTACTTTAAAAGCTACAGAGCATGTGATATACATATATATCTCAAACAAAATCTTGAAGTAAATTGGTGATATTCTTACATATATTTCCAGAACACTTTATCTAGGGTTACAAAATCTTTTTCAAGTATTTTCATACCCTCTGTACCCCCGTAGAGATTGTAAACTTATAAACTTTTGAATAATAATAATAGGAGTCATCTTCTCCTAAGTGTAGACAAATCTTCATTTCATGCTATATGACATTAAAACCCTAAAAACCCCTTTAGGACCAGGACCTATTTCTGGACATGTCATGTTGCATCTTTGGTTTTCTTTGGCTTTTCATCTCATGAAGATTTCTTCAATGTCTTTTAATGTATAGTTTCCGACGTCCCTTGCCACACAAGAAGGATCCCAAATCATTGCCATACCAAGCTCAAGACCAAGACCTGTCAAGAAAGCTCCCACCTTGATCATGTTGGGCCCATATGTTTGGATATGATTATTTTTGTTTGCAAAAGTGTGTGATAGAGGTAGCTACACCCCAATATTGCATGAAACCTAGTTCCAATACATACCCTTGACTTAGGGAATGATGTCCCGTCAAAGACCGAGAAACCACCTAACGTAGACACACGCTTACCTCATGTGTATCCGCCATTAAGGGTCCGACACCGAACCAACACCACATATGAACTCCACCTGACCACTTGGTTATATATCTCACTGCTGGTTCAGCCGGCTAGAAACATGCATAATTTAACAAGTCAGATAAAATACATGCATAATTTAACAAGTCAGATAAAATTCCAAACACCCTATAGATACTTAGCATCCATCTACTGCCGCAAACCTCACAATCAATTAGAGGAGCCCGACTCCTCTGCCCACACCCTAACCCAATCAGTCATACGCAATTGGTGGGTCACCCGATGGCCCGACACAGGAATCCCTCATGCTTTTTCTCTCACAAAACACATTAAATGAGAGCTCTTTTAGATACAACACTAAGATACAACCCATTGAGCAACTTGTATCTAAATACAATAAGATACAACCTAAGATATAATGCATTGGGAGTGCCCTTAGCTTGATTATCCACATTGGTCTTTGTCCCTCCCCCTCCGGGGTATTATCCAACGCAAAAGGTCTTTTATTTTCACCTCAATACAGGGGGGTATCTTATTGATATCTCTCGCCCCCCGCTTAATCCGAACTACATCTTGTACTCCTAAAGTTTCCATGTCAACCCCCAGTACTGGGCCCAAAGCAGAGCCAATCTCCCATAGGCCTAAGAAATGTTAAGTGAATCAGGAATCCCCGCCACTTTTACCCATATAGTGTATAACTTACCCTTGGCCAAACATTCAGGTGTCCAATTAGTAACCTTGATAACTGCCCCTGTGCCTAGCAAGGTAAAATTACCAAACTTGGAGAGCTCAGTCCACTTGGTCTTGTTTGGAAACCTCACCAAATAGAAGTGTTGTCCTTGGGATTGTCCTCCATTCCCAATTCCAATTGAACATGTTATCAAAGCCTTGTAAAAGCAAAGGCTGATTCAGCTCTCCTTCCTTTACTTCTATCAAAGCCATTGGACTGATGTGATATGTTGTGTAGACATCTTTGGAATTATGAACCAAAAGGCATCCCAAGCCAGCTGCACCATATCCCACATATTTAGCTACTGGTTTAGCCTGTTTTAACCAAGTACAACTCTCAGATTTGTGAGAATCTTTTCCACACCAGTACAATGAACAACATTAGGACATTCCTTGGAACTATGGCCAATGTTTTTGCACTTAAAATAGGTAAACTCTTTGCCCTGGTCATTGCCTCTGAAATTATCCATACCTCTATTTTCTCAAAGTCATATCAGCTAATCTATTCCCTATTCGTTGCACCTGCATAACATGTTATTGCATTCCCCCTATAGTTGCTGCTTTTGTTGGTGTATTAGACCAACTCCTCTTGAATCACTGGTCAAAGAACCAGCGAAAGCTCCATGCATAGAACTGTTCTCAGCATGTTGGACTCCAACTGGCATGAACTGATTTCCACCTGAGGAATTCTGTTGTTGTCCAGTCGATCGGTGCTGTTGAAGACTGCCACCTTGAGTACCTTGCTGTTGTATCCTGGTTGTACCGATCATAGCTTAATGTTGCCCTATCTGTCGACTTTCTTGAGTACCTCCACCTTTATAGCCTTGTTGCTATCCTATGTGCTGATTGTGCTGAGCACCTGTACTTTGGTAACCTTGGTGCGGAATCCCACTCTCGTGCAGTGGCGGCTGTACCGATTGAGCTCCCATCTGCTGCCTAGGGCCGCGGCGTTGATACTGCATCTCCTTTGCTCGATTGTCCGGCCAGTTGCTACCATTCGATCACCCATAACCATGCCGACCTTGCCAGCCTCCACCATGCGGACCTGACATCGCTGGCGCCTGGCGGTCAACTTGCACAAAATCACAAGTCGCCAGAAATCAAGCCGCGCCACCCAGCACTAGGGGAATAACCACACAGTGATGGCCAAATATCCCCTGAATCAGTTGCAAACCCAAGATTATGCACCCCAGAAATGTGTTCCTCTAGTCACAAAGTGTGAAAAGGGGATCGAGATGTGAGAATGGTGGGGATCCAATGGAATCCATAATGCGGGAGTGGCAGCAAACTGTGTACCGGCAGAGGTGGCCCAGCCCAACTGTGACATATTGTGGCCCAAAGTCAAGAAGTCAATTTGTGATAAGAGGAATTGCTCCCGCCCAAATCCCTGATCACATGGGAGATCAACTTGTTCCCCCTAGTCGATGATCAAATTTGATCTATTCCCCCACAAATCACGTGAAGGAATAGAAATCATCTACGGAATCACAATTGCTCTACTCTTAGAGTCCTCCACCCTTGTCGTCCAATCATCAACACCGCCATCATTGGCAATCAATGAACTCAAATCATGTGGAATTCTCCCAAATTCACCTTTATTGCACTCCCTAAAGAAATTAACCTCCTTCGTGGTATGATTTCACATTTACCGATTGTGTGATCATAGCCAAACCTTGCATATCTTGGCATTGCTACACTGCTAGGGTTGCAGCCCACGGTGGAGAAGTTAAGTACTGAGCTCGACGCACTGCGAGCGTTGTAGCATCCCTACCACGAGCGTCGTCGGCATCGTCATCATTGTCGTCCTCATTGCAACTCTCATCGTAGAGCACCCACAATTGGTTGCGTGCAGCTGACATCATCCTTCATTCATTACAAGCTGCTTTGGGAAAACACATTCACTAGAAATAGTTTTTACTATAAACATTTTTAGACTTAGAGTTGTACAATTTTTTTATGTAACTGTACGTTTGATAATGTGCAACTCAGTCGACTGAGAAATAAATTATCTTTTAGACAACTTAGAAATAGCAAATACGTAAGAATAAATAATCAAACGATAAAACATATAAAAACGGTTTAGTGAAACGGGATTACTATGATCCACCATGATGAGAAATGTAGCCTAAACCGACGAACTGGGCCAATCGAGTGTCAACGAACTAGTTATATAATGAGGCCTTTTAGGGTACCCACAGATTAGTATAGACCATTCATATAGATAGATTAATGGTAGAGATTAACCTTTACTACTCATTATTATTAGCAGTATATGTAACCCAATTTAAGCAATATGAGGACAGTATATAGATTAAGGGGCAAAATTAGAACCAATCAAATAAATCCTGCATGGCAAATTCGTAATATCGGACCGAATCCATTCCCTGATTCCCACACTTCCACGTAACCTTGCATTTCAGCGGTGGTGCTAGGGTTCCAGCTGGCCATGAGCGACGCATTGAGGGTGATGCAGTGGCGGCCGTGTGCTAGGGCGACGCGGTGAGCCTGGGTGAGGGAGACGCAAACGGCGCAGCGACGGCCACGACCGAGGACGACGCAGTGGCTGTGAGGCTTTGCCCACCGGCATGGCATCCATCACCCTCCTCTCCCTTGCTCCCACCGTCGTCTACAGTGTCATGGTGGCGGCCGAGGCCTTAGAGGCAGATTCCGTGGAGAAGTTCCGGCGTCCGACACGCGTTCGAGGGAGGGCAGATGCCGCTCTACCATCGTCTTCCCGAGCTCCGCGGAATTGCCAGCGGTGAGTCACTTCAAGCTTAGCTCTAGATAAGGTTCTGCATTGTTCATGTAATGTGCTCAATTAGCTTTGAAGCATACAACACAGTGAGAATGCATTAGTAACTTCGTTTTGGGAGTCACTGTGATTGGGAAGTAATCTATGCTAGTTCCACCCTGCTTTTTCAAGAATGCATATCAGGTTGCGGCCCGTTCAATTGAGAGATATAGCCAAGAGGGGTTCAAGGATGGTGAGGAGATTTAATTGGAGTCCCTGAAATCGAGGGGTTTGATCAATCCATCCGGAAGGGAAAGAAAGCTTGCACTGAAGGTACAACCTATGATGATTCCCTTTGTTGCTGTATTTTCTTTATGAGTTTTTTATGGAACTTGATGCGAGAGATTACTATGCTACGGAAACCTGAGTGTCTTGGCAATTGAATGTTTAGCTTAACGTCTGGTCAGCAAGTTTAGTACATTCGGTCGAGGTGTGGCATAAAGCTTTAGTTGCATGTATTACTGGATTGGAGGGATAGTCTACTTATTTGCGTACTTCTCAAATTTGCCATGAGCTGATCTGTCTATAGAAGCACATCTCGAGCTTTAATTCCATATATTATTTATTGGGTTTAATCCATATATTATTTATTGGATTTAATGGCCAGTCTACGTATTTCTATACTTATCAAATGTTGTTGCATTCTGAGTGTCTGGGCTGACATGCCTATATAAGCAACTACAAAGTATAGGACCTTGAGTCTCCAGTCTCCAGTTGTCTGTTACGAGGATCTATTTTGGTCAGCTTGTGTTGGAGAGCACCACGTGGTGTGTTGAGTGTTTGTCTGTTGACAATAATAACATTGGCTACTCTTAGGATATATGAAGTATGAAAAACAAGATTGTGATGGGTACATATCACGAGGAAGTTGATACTTGCTTATCTGACAAAGTAAACACAAAGTAGCATGCTGACTCCCAACAAAATCCTACATTATCAGGCATCAGTCCACCGCACCATCAATATGTCATCTAAGTCTTTGGTATCTTCATGCTTTAGTAGCGCTGTGAGGCTGTGACCCTTAGCGTGAGTTGAGCATGCCCTTAGCTAGGCTTCTATGTGAGTGCTTCATGACTAATCATCCCATATTCATGCCAACAGTAAAAAGTAGAAGGAATGAGAACTTAAAACGAGTGTAATGAATATGCCGATTAAATGCTGTCTGAAATGGTCTCATAAAAGATAGAAGACTCATAACTAACTACCAATTAGGTGAGCCTGATCTTGTACGGTCTAAAAAATGGCAACTTTAATACTATTTTTATTTGACTCGAAGATAAAGACTCATAAATAACTACCAATCAGGTGTTTCTCCTGATCTAGTACGACTTCATCTTTAGTTTCTCTTCTTAGGGGCTACAGGAATTGTGTTGAGTGGGGAATTGACTAGATCAGCCAGCAATTTCAATCATAGCTTGTCAACATGGACCTGCATATAGGGTGGAGTTAGTCTCATAGTGTTAGCTAGTGCAATCTCTATGTATGTTTATATGTCAAACCTATATTTGTCAGATAACTCAAAACCTGTCCACTCCATGTTCTTTAGCACATACAAACCACAAGATATGCCGCAAGAACATATAGCTTGTTAGCAGTAGTTCTATTAGAAAAGCCAAATTTTAAGCTACATCGCGTGTAAAATACCTATCTTTTGCTACGGTATATTTTTAACAATGTGAATTGGCCAAGACAAGACTTTGTAATCAAGCCAGTTCGTATTCTTTGATCCATGCAATTTTGATGATAGCATTAAGTGTGCTTCCATTCTTTTGAGCTATCAAGTAAATACCAAATATTTATCATAAGACTTACATAGCGCAGTACATTACTTGGGTTCACTACTAAAAGTGAATATATGAAGTAATTAGTAATAAATTAATAAACTCACCACATTGTATAGTTCTTTGCATTCTGTATGTTTGATTCCCTAAAGCGAGTCAAGAAACTTGTATTCGACGCTTCTTCATGTTGACAACAGTTAAATACCAATGCGTGTCCTTTATATTCATGGGAAGGAAAAATCTGTATAAAATAGTTATTAGCTTTCTCCATATGTAAATGGCTTGAGTAGGGTATTGAGACTTACCATGTCATGTTCCATGTAGATGTCTCCAAGTCTTGTACCATGTTTCCCAATGTGTACGTCATAGTTAAAACTTGGAGACTCTCCATCTCTTTGTAGTATGACAGCATTCATGGATTTCCCAATATATATTGATCCATCCTTCCTTTTGTCAAAGGGGTACTTGTATCGTAGGCATTGTAT
The DNA here is from genome assembly GCA_019208055.1 of Stipa capillata. NCBI lineage: Eukaryota > Viridiplantae > Streptophyta > Magnoliopsida > Poales > Poaceae > Stipa > Stipa capillata. Next base: position 5,732 of record JAGXJF010000786.1, on the reverse strand, counting down.
TATAGTGTCCATGTGCTGAATCAGAGCACAAGAAAACAAGTTATCATTTATATTCTATAGCAACAGTACTTTCTTTTTTAATAAAGTACTTGCTTGGTCCACCAACCATCTGTCCTTAATGTCAGTCAAGTTGGGATCTGTCAGGCACCTAAGATGTGATTATAGGACCTCAAGATCGTCAATATGAACCATTAGCTTGGTGAGTGGCGAGGTGTTAACGTAATCGATGACCTCACTCATGTTCCTTATCCTCAAGGATACTAGTGGGTTGCAGAATAGTGTGGAGTTGATCGTAGTACAAAAAATATTTATTCTTCTTAAATGAAGAAGTCGTCTTTCTCCGCCCATGCTTGTTGATTGATGATCTTTTATCCTCCTGCGGCCATCTCCGCTCTTTCTAACTTTGCGTCTTAGAACTCTGTAGAAGGGAGGAAGGGTGTAACAATATGCAAAAAATATAGTATTCGAACTACATTATTATTAGCACTTACCTCAAATTTTTTGGCCAAGTCACGTGATATTTCATTAGTCTGATGATAGTGTTGGGAATAATTCTCCTTTTCCTTTGTGAATTCTTTATATTCGGTTGTGTAGTAAGAAGGCTTCTCGTGGTCAAATACTCCAAACCGGTACTCCTACGGAGATGTGTGTGTGTGTATATATATATATATTATATATATATATATATATATATATTATAGAACGAGTAATATAATGCAACACACGTTGCACACGCGCATATATACGGAGCTCTCCTCAACTTTGCATCACCTACGTTAGCTGTCTAAAACCACTAGAACCACTATGTTTTGAATGTTTTGCTTATGCCTTTCTCATTGTTTCACATGGAGGCACGCCATAAATTTGTCCGTTTACTAAGCCATCCAGACCCACCAATATCTTTCTGAGCCATTCGGACCCATGGTCACCTCTATTTTTCAACGACCCCGTGATTCATGTGACTTGTCCAGACCCACAGTCAGCTCTCAGACTTGTATTTGGTGATCCTGAGGCTTATGATTCGATTTATTCATAGCATTCATTTAACAGACGATGTGCGACCGGTGTAGGCGACGTGAAGGTTGTCGAGTTGGCATGTAGCCAGCAGAGACGACGTGTGGCCGGCGTAGGTGACGTGAAGGTTGTCGAGTTGGCCCACCAATACATATCTAACCCGTGATTTATCCGATCCCTGATCCCACCATCACCTCTCAGACTTGTCCAAAACCACCATCGCTTCACTAAGCCTTTTGGGCACACAAGTACCTCCTTCAATCATTTAGTCCCCTACAGAACCTCTCTGAGCCGTTCACTCCCACCATAACCTCTCTGGGTCATCCGTACCCACGACCAATCTGTCTGGTCCCACCAAAATCTCTTGAGCTATTTGTTTATGTAACCATGTTCTAAAGATCGTCATTAAGCAGTGCTAGCAATGGATGGTTGATCAACTGCTATGCAGCCATAGGAAATTTAGAACACTTTTTTGGTTTGTGATAAAGAATAAGTTTATATTTCACTTGTCAACTATTACCTGAGAGGACATTTCATCCTAAACTGTAAAACCGGGTAAATCTCACCCTTAACTGTTAAATCCGAGTAGATTACGCCCCTGACAGCGGTGGAAGGTGGTTGTGTGCTGACGTTGAGTGATTTTGACCCAACTTAGATTATGTGGCATCTACGTGTTAGTCACATCACCTCCACATCATCAAAACAACTCATGAACTAGTAAAGTTAGAAATTTTGAGGGAAGTTAATTATTTTTCAAATTTGAAAATCTAAGATATTCAAAATAGAATCCTGACCATTTTTATTTCAAAATTTCAAGAAAATTTGGAAATAGTTGTGTAAAAGAGTTGCGAGGAAATTTTTTAAAATTTCCAAAATTGAAGAAATTTGGTCAGATTTTTTATTCAGTTTTTTGAAAAAAAAATAGTTAGGTCTTTATTTTGAATATTTTGGATTTTCAAAATCAAAAAAGATTAATTTTCCTCAATTCCTCAAAATTTCCTAAATTTACTATTTTATGACTTGTTTGATGACATGGAGGTGATGTGTCTAACACGTATATGCCACGTCATCTAAGTCAGGTTAAAACCACTCCGCATCAGTGCAAAACCACCTTTCACCGCTGTCGGGGTGGGAGGAGGGGGTAATTCACCCGTGTTTAACAGTTAAGGGTGAGATTTTCCTGGTGTAGAGTTTTGGGATGAAATGTGCTCACAGTCAATAATTGAGAGGTAAAATATACACTTATTTCTTGTGATAATTGTGGTCATTACTAGAATCTTTATCCCCACTATGTAGATTAGTTTGTCTTAAATGGGATTTTCTTTTGCGATCAATGAGGTTAAGTAGCAGTATTTTGGGAATAACCATACTATATTCCAAAAAAAAATATCAAGCAAAAAAGCTGGTTTATTGATCTGACTGCTACCTTCTCCAAGGCAGTGTTCCTATGGAGAATTCGAGCAAGTGTTTCTTGAGATGTAGGTTACTGCAGTGGCATAATGTCACGGTATCTATGCGAATAACACTTGCATGGCAACTCGCATAAATTGTGTACAAAAACAACTATTCAACATAATACTTGTTCTTCAAAATATTCAGATTTCGACAAGTAAAGAATAGAGTTCGATGGAACAGTTGAAGAAGTAGTACTTAGAGCATCAGCGGGAGCAATTCACAAAGAAGGCAGGACTACGCAGAACTTAGTCATAGGACGTTGCTTCCATAGAGCTGTGCCAAAAACACATACATTGCTTCAATACATGTGTGCCAAAACACATCCTTCTAATCCAAGTGAACATGCAAGATGGACTAGGATGTAAAAGAAACACTGCTGTACATTCTATTCAGGAGGCATTTCTGAGAGAGAAAAATATGCTTAAGCAGCATGTTCTTTGTCGGAACAACAGAGAAGCCAGTGCACATACATTTTTCAAATATAAGCTCTCCAAAGCATCAGTTTATTAGTTTAGTGTCGGAATACAGAAATGGGCCAAGAAAATGCTGCCAGATGCTTGAATCTCATCCATAGTAACAGTCAATCACACACTAATGAGAAATCTTGGTGATGTATCATTCTCAATGATGTATCAGACTTTTGAGCAAGACTATTAAAGAACACTGAATCCAATAGCTTGATCAACTTCTCTCACTTCCAAGCATATTACTCTAACGCTTAATAAAGTAAAAATCATACACTCTTCCTTTGCATAGCTCCCCAACAAGGAAGCAGCATTTCTCGTAGCCTCAGAAGATGCAAGTTGTTTCAACACCAAAGGCCTTATCTTCTGCAAATGATTCAAATATGAGTAAGTATTAAGAAGTCAATTAAAATGATAAAAGGGCATGCTTTTTATTAGACGTTGTAAGCATACATCAACATAACTATATAAGTTTGGTGAGAACATCAACTATTATTACTTTTTCCATTTATTGCACTAAAAAGAGTGAACAATAGCTTCTAGAAAAGAACAGAAAAGATATTTAACCTTTTGTGTAGCTTATTTTGTATTCAAAGTCTCGTGGAATGGCTTTAACCTCTTCTTGTATGGAGCGTCTTTCGGAATAATTGATTTTGGATCTAGGACTTCCTTAGTCCATGCTTGGTGCGCCCTTGAAAAGTATGTCAGCACCGGACCAAACAATGTCGTCTCTGTATTCTTGTCATTCTCAAGACTTTCATCCATAATACTCTTGAGGAAATCAATCACCCTCCGTGATTTCTCCGTGCTCTTAGATGCTTTGAAAAAAGCGAAACTAGACATGTTGTGGAGCTTGTGGTAGTGATCCATCCATTCTGACCATTCATGTGTACGACACTCCTCTCCAGATCAAATGCAAGCTTCGCTTTCATTCACCATCTTTTGACAACATAACAATTAGGAATGGTGCCAGGTACTTCAGAACAGAAAATATGTGTGTGCATAGAATGTCCTCACTCTCCATCTTCCGGCACTGACAATTCACACTCTCCAGCGAAGAGACCGCAGAGACACACCTCACACCAAATCTGACCCGCGTTGCTCTCTATACAACCAATAGCATACCTAACCAAACCATCTTCCTCGGTCACCTCTGCAACTTCTTATTCCAATAATCTCATGATCTGCACTTTCACCTTCTTGAACATTACATGAGTATAAATATAATAATCATTTTTCTCTAGCGAGTCAGAAGTTAATTTAGTGAATGGCACTGATTGCATAGCTACGGCATCCATCGCAGCCTCGTTCCTTCGGATAACTGATGCACAATGCTCATAATGTTGCAACAAATCAACAAGTCTCATTCTCCTGTCCAGGTATACATGAAGCATTGAGTTTAGACTTTCGCTCCTCTAATTGCTCTGAATGCCGAGGAAGTATCTACCTTAGTATATGTCGCAGATCACTTATTCCTCAACTCATACATCCTGCAAATCCATGCATCTTTTTCTGATATTCCATATTCCTTCTTAAACTCGACCCGGCATCTCTCAAACTCATCAACCTCCATAGCATCGTAGATGAATTTTCTAAAATCACCTAGGTTTGGATTGGGGAGGTAACATATCATATTTTGTTCAATGTGCCAGCTGCACAACCGATGATCTGTGTTTGGCCATACTTGCGAGATTGCTCTGGCAGTTGCATTGCCCCCATCTGTGATCACTGACTTGGGATGGTTCTGGTGCATTGCCTCCAAAAATGCATGAAGCAACCACACATATGAAGCGACCGTCTCGTCCCATACAATACCAACTCCAAATACAATTGTGCTGCGATGGTGGTTCAATCCAATGAATGGGACAAATGACAGATTATACTTGTTCACACGGTACGTGCTGTCAAACATCACAACACCACCAAGAGCATCGTAGTCTGACCGAGACTGTATGTCCACCCAAAATATGTTTTGTAGATGGCCTTCACTATCCGTGTTGTATCTGAAAGAAAATTAGAATCTCTCTCTTCTTGCATCGCCATATAGTTTAGCACATATTGGGAATCAAAACCGTCAATCATTTCCTTGTTGTACTCGGCAATAAAATTATACAGATCCCGAGATACAAAGCCAACCTTGTCATAACCGCCGTGCTGCTTCTCCATTACCTCCATTATCTGATGTGTGCGCAGGCCACCAATACTATACTCAATGACATCATCCTTCTGAGCATCACTCAGCCCATGATGAGACCATAGGAAAGCTGATTGGTCAGGCTTTGTGATGGATGGTTATGGCAGTCCATGAATTCTTTGACCAACCATTCACCAGTTTCTATATTCAGCTCAATCTGCAGCCAAGCGTCACATCCACAATAGGTAAGCACCCTTGGTTTTTTTTCCGGTTAGGATGTCCAAAGTGCTTCTTCGGCCAGTATCCTTGTTTATAGCATACGTACAGGTGTCGGATTCTGATGCCTCCTTTCTGCTTGACATCATCTTTTCTAACACCAAACCCTTTTGATCAAGCATTACTGTTGTAGAAGTCATAACCTTCTTCCTCGCTTCTAAACATTTGACTAACCACCTTATAATATTATTCTAGTTCCTCCAGGCTGACGTGGTGAGCATCCATGTTGTACAACTGCCATCAAGAAACCAACAAAATCAAGTTATCTGTCTCTGAAAAAAACACAAGGTATAAAACTAAGCTAAAAACTATAGAACAATGCCATTTATACGGTGCCTAATTTTACATATTGTAGCACAATATATAATCCAAGAGAATGGCCTCGAAGT
>JAGXJF010000785.1:0-78256 GCA_019208055.1 Stipa capillata | reverse complement strand
CTTCCTTTACTCGTGGTCAGGGAACGTTACTACGGAACCGGGGAGCTTAGTCGACTAGGCCTTAGGTCTGGTCAAGTGGGGGGGCTCAGTGGCTTCCCCTGTCACCTACAGACACGTTAAGGGATCTTCCTCGCATCTCTGATGGTTGCAGCGTGGAACCCTTTCTCCTTGTGCAGGTTGAATCGTTGGTACGCGCATGTGTACACCTGATGCCACATACTTATCCAGCCCCCGACTGTGTTATTCGAGAAGTTTCTTGGATTAGCAGTCTGAAAAAATAAATATCGAACTAGGAACTCGATATTAAAAAACTATGAACTGACTGAAGTATCATTTAAAAGCTACTGTAAGAAAAACTGCTTGGAAAAACTAGAAATAAAACATCATCCCCTTCTCTCAAGTTTGTCGTTGGTTGCTCCAGAGACTCTCGTGCCCTTGTCGTGACCCGCTGAAAAAGCTTGTCGAGTGCACGTGCTGGGCGGTGGCGCCTGGAGCGTCTCATCATCGGCTTGTTCGTAGCTTGGCGACTTGAGGCGGGAGCTGGCGCAACCTGAGACGGACTGGCTTTCGGAGAGGTGATGACTGTGCGATCTTACCGAAGGTGTTTGCACGAGGAACTCTCTGAGGGGACTCAACTATCTATTTATTGCTAACTCGAGCGACCTGGATCGGGCGACTTCTCCTGTGGAGTCGTTGTCCTGCTGAGGAGAAAGCCCTTTTTACCCCGGTTCCGAACTAGTCGTAGAACCTGCTCTCCGACTTGGAGGGGGTGTTTTCCGAAATCGTCGCTCGTAGTTGCGGTGGAGGTCTTGCTGACGCGGGGGTGCGTGCAGTGGCGTCAGAGTCTGCTTCCCTACTCGAGAGTTGATGCTTTTCTACGAGGTCGATGCTATGCTTGTCGCAGAGTAGTGCTTCCTGAGGGGAGCTCTTTATTGTGAGGACACCCTTTGGGCCAGGCATCTTCATGCACTGGTAGGCATAGTGCGTTGCTGCCATAAACTTGGCCAGAGTTGGGCGCCCTAAGATGGCATTGTATGCTATCTCGAAATTGACTACGTCAAACAGGATCTTCTCTGTTCAGAAGTTCTCCGGTGTCCTGAAGGTAACCGGTTGTGTGACTTGCCCGATCGGCGTAGCCGACGAGCCTGGGACGATACCGTGGAATGCTTGTGTCACTGTCTAGACCGATGACTGCGGTACTTGCATCGCATTGAGAGCTTTTGCGAATAGGATGTTGAGGGAGCTCCCTCCATCTATGAGCACCCCAGGCCACTCGGCAGTTATTGATCGTTGGTTCGATAACGATCGAGTATCGTCCTGGTCGAACACAGTTCTCGGGACAACCGGTTTGGTCGAAAGCGATCGTGACCTCCGACCACTTAAGTAGTTTAGGGTTTGCTTGATGTAATGTAGGGTTTTCTCAGCACATGCAGCCATTTCGGATAGGTCCATTAACTGTGCCATTGTCTTTGGAGGATGCATGATCAGATCGTGCATGCACATCTCGTTCTTGCTGCCTCGAACAAAGGCGCGGATGACGTCCAAGTCTATTATTTTAGGGATAGTGTTGCGAACAGCACTAAACCGCTTGGTGAACTCTCGGAGAGTCTCGTTTGGGCGTTGGACGACTAGGAATAAGTCGTTGACCCGCCGGGACGCGTGAAGGTACCTTGGAAGTTTCCGAGAAGCATGTCGCAAAGTTGTCCCCAGGAGCGGATCGGGGGCGCGTAGGTTCGTCAACCAGGTCCTGGCTGCTCCGCTGAGAGCGGTCGAGAGGTACTTGGCCATGACCTTCTTGTTCCCACCTGCGGCCTCGATTGTCGTAGTGTAGATCTGTAGGAACTCTGCAAGGTTCGAGGTGCCATCGTACGACTCTAGGGCCCCAAGCTTGAAGCGAGACGGCCAGCGCACATGTCGGAGCTCTTGGGACAGCGCTTGGCATCCATTGATGGTTCTCTGATAAGGCGCGTTCTCACCGCTGTTCGGGGTCGGAGATCGTCCCCGACTATTAGCATGGTGCCTGTGGTCTCTCCGGGGAGGAGATTGCTCTCACTGGCGCCTTTGGGATCGGCGCTCATTGAGCGTGTCGCGGAGGTCGACGTGCTGTTCCTCCCGATGAGACCTGGTCTTGGGATGTCATCCTTCTCTGTCTGATTCCTCTTGTCGGAGAGGGGTCTTCCCTCGGTTGGAGCTGTGTGTCACCGACTGGAGTCGAGAAGACTCGACTTGGGCTTGGGCTTGCTGTAGTTCAGCCCCTAGCCGTTGTAGCCACTGTACTCCATCGGGTACCGTCAAATCTGCCGCCGGTGGTCGTGACAGCAGATTGTGCACCTCGGCGAGTCTTCGAGCAGTTCGGGACACATATACCCCCGTCCCTTGAGGGGTTCCGTCTGCTGCCGTAGGCATATTCCCGTTCCCGTGGGGAGTAGCCATCGGGCTTCGATGTTGTGAGCCCCCATGCTAATCCGGGTCCTCGAGATCTTCCCGACCGTCATGGATTGCGAGAACCACTCGAGGGTCTGGATTAGATGAGGTGTAGTTTCACTCCATCGTGTCTTCCTCATCGGGAGGGATACTGTGATTGAGATCTTGATCATTTGGTCGATCAAAAGTTACAAGCGACAGTCCGGACATCGGGCTGGTCGCTCCTGCCTGGGAATCGTCAGTCAGCACCAATGTTCCCCCGTAGGCCCTGGCGCACTTGGTCCTAAAGTGATCAGCTTCGCACTCCGAGTACTCGCCAGTGGCGTATTCTCCAAGATCTACGCGGTCAGTTGCCGGGTACAGATCTATCTGGCCGAAGTTGTTGTAGAAGCCCAGATCTGAGTACCCGGTACGTCGCGTGAGAGCGATAGGATCCCCTGCCGAACCTGCTTCTTCCTCCTCGGGTCGAACCGGGGAGGGCCGTGCAGTCGGCGTCATGGGCTGATCGCGACTAGTTGCACATCTTGCCGACTCCGATACTTTCTTGACGGCTTGAGCCGGAGAGGTCCCCACGGTCGATGCCATCTGTCGACGATTGGTGAACCGCCGATCTTACGGTAGTCATGAGATAGAGATACTTGTTGTTGGGTATGGACCCCTAGGGCACAAGGCCAAGCGATCTGACGACAAGAAAACACCCTTTTTATACAGGTTCAGGCCTCCATCAGGATAACAACCCTACGTCATGTTCGTATATATTGATCAGAGAATATCTTACAAAGGATGTGTATGTTAGTGGCTATCCTAGACCTAATCGGAGGCTACTTCGACTAGTTCCGCAGGGCTAGACTCCTTCGAGGCGGCGGGTTTTCTCGTGGGAATCGCTGGGGCTTCTGGATGGCTTTAAGATTCAGGCTTCTTGGATCTAACTTGACCTCTTGGGACTGGAAAGACTTGCCCTCCCCATGGGATTGCTGATCCTTTTATAGGGGGCTCTCCGAGTTGTACCGGACATAGACTTATGCCCGAGTAGAACTCTGGCTTCCTTAAACGTCAGGATTGACTTCCTAGTTTAAGGGGTGTCCTTTCTCCTTACGGGGGGTTACCTTATCTCCTGGGGATCCTTACCGGATACGTATTCTTATTCCAATAGTCTAGGGAATCGTATACGGGTACCTCCTCGTATACGGGATATTATACTATTCATCCTCAAGAAGTTATGTGGGTTGAACACCATACATCCTCTACAATTATCTATGAAGATAATGCGATTTGTGTTGCACAAGTACAAATGAGTTACTCAAGAGCAATCTTACTAAGTAACCCCAAGTTCTTCTATGCTCATGAATTATAAAAGATGGACAAAAAATATTGTATTCTAGGTCATATAAAAATCTCGTAAATTTATTCACTAAGTTATAAACGCATCCATCTTTGAAAGATGCGTGCACAAAATAAGTATGATAAAACTTAGAGAATTATAGTTTTTAGAAGGAAAATCTTTACAGATTCATCGATAAAATCCGATAACCGAAATCACCGGAAAGGTTGCACAATAATTTCAACGAGATTTCAGCTGTAAACTAAGCACGAAGTCGCGCTCCGCACGGTGAGGGGCGGTGTCATCCTAAATCAGTCGACGATGACCCTGTGGTCTGCGTAGCTATCCGCCACGAAAGGTGAAAGGAGAACTGACGCTTTCTGGGTAGAGAAAAGGAGCGAGGGCTACTTGTGGCAGGTAACTTTCGTACGCTAGTGTCTCTTCTCGAGCAAACGGACATTTTTATGCTGCTTTTGCAAAAGACAGCTAGTGGACTTTTGCCTGTGGAGATGCTGAAAGCCAGTACGGAAGATATGATCAACTCACGCGCAACTAGAGCCGGGACTCGGGCCGGGTCGTGTCGGCACGGCACGAGCACGCCGTGCCTCGGGCTGGAGCTCGACCGTGCCGACACGGTCCGCCGTGGCCACCGTGCCGTGCTGTGCTGGCATGCGCAGCCGTAGCGGCAGCCCAAACACTGCACGGTGGCCCGCCGTGCCACCTCCGGGCCGTGCCGGCACGGGCACGCCACGGGTGGTGGTCGCCGTGCGAGAGCATAAGGAGGCAGAGCCGAGGTCGGCGGGGAGGCGGGGCCGGGGTCGGCGGGGAGGCGGGGGGAGCCCGGCGGGGAGGCCGGGGAGCTTGGCGATGGAGCCGGGGCCGGCGGGGAGGCCCGAGGCGGGGAGGACTTAGGGAGGAGGCGTACGCGGCGGGCGAGGGTGGCGGTGGGGAGCGGTGGCCGGGAGGGGAAATTTTGGGGGAGGTGGCGGCGGGTGGGTGGGAGGGGAAATGGGTGGCTGGGTGGGCCGTGGCCCGTGGGCGGGGAAACTTGGCCCACCGTGCCAGGCCGGCCAGAGCACGACCCGTTGCATCGTGCCGGGCCGTGCAGCCCATCGGGCGCCACTCCCAGGCACGGCCTGGCCCGAAGTGTCGTGCCGTGCCGACCCGGCCTGTTTGATAGGCAGGTCGTGCCAGGCCGTGCGCCGGGCCGTGCCGGCCGGGCCTCGGGTAAGCCCGGAATTACCCGGCCCGAGTCCCACCTTTACGCGCAACACGAACCGACTTACGAAAGATAGAATGTGCGTGACGACTTTGGAACAGTGTATGCACCGATGTACTGCAGGTGAAAAAATGTGAAAGTTTTCCCTAATCCAGATCCTTCTCACCAGCAACAGAAAAATGCAGATAAACCTCTTTGATTAAATTGATAATTAACAGTTATCAGGATTTGTTCTTGCGGTCGTGCTGCTTTGACTTGTATATTTGATTGCAAGTTTCGACACCAATTTATGCGTCTCACGTCAACAAGATTCCAATGGCTAATATCCTGTCAATACATGTGCATGTGCTGCGCATGATGTAGACAAGGTTCTTGTTATGGTCCGATTTTTCAAGGCACTTCACTTTTAGTAGTTAAGATAATTATGAATCAATGCATCTCTAACTTTCAAGTTTGGACCAGCAGTAGTATCAACACATCAGTATCACAAGGTTTAGCTACGGATGCCTGCGCTGTATCACCCTCCTTCCATTGTGTTTACTGTTCAGCATGCTACATTTTCTTTTCAGTTTTTCGTAAGTTTAGTTTGGCACTACGTTGGCTTACAGTCCACTCCTACATGCTTTTTGGAGCTAGTAACAACAAAACGTAATTCCCTTGACATAAAAGATTCCACGACGCGGTGCATCACATCAAGCACAAACAGAGATTGATCCTTAGTTTTGTTTATATAAATCTCGTCATTATGTCATATTTAATTGGACCCTTTGCCACCTTGCTTTTCTAAGTAAGGAGAAAAAGGCCCATATGACCATTGACCAATAGCTAAGGCAGAAAATTTCGCAAGGCCAGGTGCTTAGTTCTTCTTTTTTAATTAAAAGAGTAAAGGAGTAAATGTTTATGGAAGTATAATAAATTAATTATTTATTTCAAAAGTCATACATTATTAATTTAGAAACTTTTAGCGGATACAACATGATGAAAGGATAAGCAATCAAACTTATCCACGTGGGAGAGCCGCGCAAGCTTTTCCTTGCCCATATAAACAGTTTTCCATGGAAAAGCAATGTCTTTGACAAATCGGATTTTGCCCAACTAGTTGTCATTAAACTCCATTATTCAAAAACCAGTTTTACTGTTTTCAAAAAATGTAAACAAAAAGCATAAATGTAAGTCATGCTACATCTCGTGCATCTGTAAAAAATCAATCAAAAATGATCTCTTGTGACCTATATAAAAAAGACAATTTTGTGGCTATATAACTAAGGCACTATTCATTCCTATCTTGTCTTTTTCTGTTTAGGTTACAACAGGTGCATATAGCACGATTTGTATTCTTGATTTATTTTTCACATTTTAGAAAAACCAGAAGAGAGAACATATGGTGTGTGGCAACTACTCCCTCTTATTCATAATATAATTAGTTTTAGGATTCAAGAGGTTTATCAAATATAAGTAGTTCTAGGACTCCACTGCATATTTATGTCAGTTTTTTACTTATCTACTCCTTTTGATTGTTATGGTTAATGAGCTCTTTTATCATATTTGCATATCCTAGATTATTTATTGCACGAGAGACAAGGATAATAGTGTCATTTGGTACATTAACTAACCCTTCTTAATTCTTGTGCCTAGCCTAAAACTACTTATATTATGAATTAGAAGAAGTAGTTGCCAACCAATCTTTTGATGATGTTTTGCAGATGCAGCATGACTTGCATCTATGATTTTCAACATCACTAGAAACTCTAAAGAGAGAAAAAAAGGGGGAGAATAGAGGGTGCAATGGCAATTAGTTGCCACATCTACTTTTCCTGTTTTTGAGCTCTACAAAGCAATGACCTTGCTAGTTAAGGCTAAAGGTCCCTCTAAATCACATGAACTTTAGAAGAGTTTCACATAAAACTAGCTGATCTCTGCAGGAAACCTAAAATGTTTGTAGGAATGGAAGAACTTAGAATTGGAATTGTCGACGATTGGTGAACCGCCGATCTTACGGTAGTCGTGAGACAGAGATACTTGTTGTTGGGTAGGGACCCCTAGGGCACAAGGCCAAGCGATCTGACGACAAGAAAACACCCTTTTTATACAGGTTCGGGCCTCCCTCAGGATAACAACCCTACGTCCTGTTCGTATATATTGATCAGAGAATATCTTACAAGGAGGTGTATGTTAGTGGCTATCCTAGACCTAATCGGAGGCTACTTCGACTAGTTCCGCGGGGCTAGACTCCTTCGAGGCAGCGGTCTTCTCGTGGGAATCGCTGGGGCTTCTGGATCTAACTTGACCTCTTGAGACTTGAAAGACTTGTCAGACTTCTAAGACTTCTCCCCCCACTTCTATGGGATTGCTGATTCTTTTATAGGGAGCTCCCTGAGTCGTACCGGACATGGACTTATGCCCGAGTAGAACTCTGACTTCCTTAAACGTCGGGATTGACTTTCTAGTTTAAGGGGTGTCCTTCCTCCTTACGGGGGGTTACGTTATCTCCTGGGGATCCTTACCGGATACGTATTCTTATTTCAATAGTCCAGAGAATCGTACACGGATACCTCCTCGTATACGGGATACTATACTATTCATCGTCAGGAACAATTTAAACATTTCGGAGCATTTAGATTGTAGGATTGGCTTTGAAGTTCTTATAGAAATTCTTTCTCTCCTCCGCTTTTTGGAAAATTCCAAACATTTGATTCAACTTCATGTTTTCACTTTTTTCTAAGAAGCCCAATACAACATGTCTCTTTATCTCTCTTTCCAAGAGACATGTCCTGCAATTCTTGTGGTGCATCCAAGAACTATGTTGCACAATTTGTATGCTCCCAATTTCTGTAGGAATCCACAAAACGTGACATCTGTTTTTTGCGATGCTTCAATTCCAGTGTTTTTCTATCCTGCATTCTAAACAGGCCCTAAGTACATGCTTCATAATCCACACCGAACCATTGTGTCTCTAAGGCCACGTTTGGTTTAGGGTGAAAAGGTGGGTTAGGGATTTAACCTGTCATACACCCTTGGGTTAGGTAGGCTAAGTCAATCTGGTCAAAGCAATTTAAACTTCCTAAGAATTAAACTAACCCATAAAAAGGTGAACAACTTAACCCAGTATAATACCCCCTCGGTCCCACGATATAAGGTGTATTTTGATTGGTTAAGATAAATCTTTGACCAATAATTACTTTATTAGTATGTAATTTATGTGACATAAAATTGATATCATTAGATTCTTATTAAAAATACTTATTTATGACTGTGACTTTGTATGACATAAGCCATACATTAATAGAGTAATTGATGATCAAAGTATTGTCTTAATCAATCAAAATACGTCTTACATTATGAGATGGAGGAAGTATAACTTTATTTTTTCTAGTACTGACCCCTTTATCTAGTGAAAAAATAATTTAGATTAATTGAACTAGTCGCTAAACATAACCTTTGTTGGGGTAGGGGTCCCCGCGCTAGCCCGTTTTCAAAGTCTTCCGCATGCACCGTCAAGGACCACACTGACACCGTCAAGGGCAGCCCCCGTCTTCACCGTCATCGCGAACTACGCCGACACCGCCAAGGGCAACCTCGACGTCCGTCGTCATCGAAATCTACATTGTCGATATCGCCAAGGGCAACCTCGACGTCCTCGACGTTCATCATCGTCGAAGTCTACGTCGACGATGCCAAAACGAGGACTACACCGACGTCACCGACGACCATCCCGATGTCCGTCGTCAGCAAGGTCTGCGTCGGCATTGTCAGGGACTACGTTGACGTGCTTAGGAATTCTACCAAAGATGCCAGAGAATATTTCCTGAAGATGCCTGGAATATTCTCTCAAAATATCTTCTATGCATGGGAAATGACGACCACGCCCTTGTAAAAGTCCCTCTCGTGCGAGGGCAAAATTGTAATCTCACCCTTTCCATCCTCCAACCCTATAAATACCCCCTAGGGGTAGAGAGGAGGGAGAGGAAAAATCTTGTAACCCTAGCTCAATACTTCAATAGAAGAGTGACTTTCACCTCATCGGACACGAAAGGAGTTCCGTCTCCTCGTACATGGCTCGTGTTTCACCCTATCGTACACATTTTGTGCTTCAGCTTGACGGACGTTCGGAGGGTCATACTCGCTCGTACTCCTCGTGCACCATCGACGGTCGCTGTAGCCGTTCGGGGGTGCCACAAGTTTACTGTCTAGACTTGTATCTACGACAGTTGGCGCCGTCCGTGGGGAAGCGAGCGAAAAGCCATGGCACCGAAGAAGAAGAGCTGGGCTAGGACAACCGTCCCCGCACACCGAACCCGACCCGTCAAGCCAGGACAAACAACACGGCCCTCACCACGGTGCTCAATGGCGCCCGCGTCAACGACCCGTCGGAAGCTAACCTTCACGCTACTGACTCGTCGACTGACGCTCGCCCTGTGGGACTCCCCGCAGCTATGATCGACGCTGTAAACTCGGAAGCATGCGTCGAAATACAGGCGGAAGCTCTCCAGCGCGAGGCTAATGAGCTCAGGGACGAGCTCATTAGGGGGAAGGCTGAGGCCCTCCATGCCCTCCAAGCTTCGGACAAACACTCGCGCAGAGGCGGGCATGCTCTGTGCCGAGCGCGATGCCGCGAGGGCCGCAGGCGGTTCCGCCGCCGATCCCCGAATTGGCCGAGGCAGCGGTGGTGCGACGTCGTCTAGACGCAACCCTAGCCGAAGCACGAGAGCAAACCCAGCGCAACACGCGAGCCGCCGACGAGGTCTTACGAGGGGTAGAAGAGGCCCAGCCGCGTGCCAGGCTGCCGCCCCCGGCAGGAGCACAGGAGGCCGCCGCCCTCCGCCAGGCCATGACCAACAACCATGCGCGGGCAATTCCTCCCGCGCCAGCATGTGCCGAAGAAGCTGCAGCCCTGCGGCATCAGTTGGATGTCGACCGGGAGATGGCCATGGCACCCCCTCTATGATGCAGGGGAAGGCCCCAGCAACCGACCCTTCCATCGCTTCGTCCCGCAGCAGGGCACGGAGGTCCTAGCATCGCTGCGTCACTCAGCGTAGCGCTACCCTACATGGATCCCAGCGCCTCCGCCGCACCCCGAGCTCCACCATCCGGGATGGGCAGTTGGACAGCCCGCCGATATCGCACCCCAATGACTTGATGTCAGAACCTACCCGCCGGTGTCAAACACCTCAGGGCTTACCGACGCATACAATCCGCTGAGCTCAGGGCTGGCAGCCACGCCGTGGCCAAGCAAGTATCAAGCGCCCAACATCACCAGCTTTGACGGGGAACACCAACGCCATCGAGTTCCTCAGAGTCTACGAGACCGCCGTGTCCTCAGCAGGAGGCGGCGAGGCGATCATGGGGAAAGGGTTGCTGCTAGTGCTTTCCGGCCTAGCTCGAAAATGGTACCTCGGGCTAGCCCCTCGCTCAGTATATTCGTGGGAGCAGCTTCGTGACAAGCTGAGCAACCACTTCATAGCCCACCGGAACAAGGAAGTCACCTCCTCGGACCTGTTCTCCCTCAAGCAAGCCCCCGACGAGTCAATACGTGACTTCACGCAACGCTTCGCTCAAGTACAATGCCAGATCCCGGACATCACCGACAGGAGCGTGTGCGGGGCCGCTCGCCACGTAATCTATAACCCCGACTTGGCAGGAAAGCTCAATTGGAAGGAGCCCAAAACGGTCGCCGAGCTGTATGAGATCATGCGCACATACTCCAAATCTGAGGACAGGAAGACCCGTCGGCAGGCAGAGGCGCAGGCACTCGCGGCATGGGCCGGGCCAAAAGTGGAAACTTATGACCGGTGCGCCAGGAGGCAAAAGGACGTATACCACGTGGAGGAGGAGGAGCATCGTCCCGCCAAGCAGGCGCATCATGACGATCAGGGCCGTGGGTCAGGCTGTCCTGAGCGGGACGTCCATGACCGGGCCTACTCGCGCGGAGGTCATGGCCAAGGTCAGGGCCATGGAGACAATTCCAGGCGCGGAAGAGGCGGTAATGCTGGACGTGGAGGACGGAGACCCGGAGGAGACAACCACCAACACTGAACATTCTGCGAGCTCCACGGATGCGTTTTCCATGCCACCGCGGAATGCGACCTGGTCGCCTCCGCCCGAGCGACCAAGTAGCGCGAGGACCACGCCAAGACCGATGCTCAGCGATGCGACCGCGTGGCAGCCCAAGGACGTCAGACTCTACCACCTCCGCTAGCACGCCCGCTCCTTGGAGCGCCGCCAAAGCAAGCTAAGGACCCACAGCACCGCATCGTGCACGCCATCACTGGCGACCATGCCCACTCCTTCCGTCCAAGCGGTAGCGACGGACCTACACGCGACAAGTGCAGCACATCAACTCCTCCCCGCCCACCGAGCTATCCTCGTGGGTCGATGCTATCGTCACCTTCGGTCCTGAGGATGCCGCAGGAGTCAGCCTCCCCCACCACGACGTCCTCGTTATATTGGCAGTCATAAATGACTGTGAGGTGCGCCGTGTCTTCATCGACGGAGGGAGCTCGGCGGATATCCTGTTCGCATCCACCCTCACGGAAATGGGAATACCGTGAGTATGCCTCGCTCCCGCAGGCATCCTGCTCCTCGGCTTCAGAGGCGAGCCAGTCCCGGGACTCAGGAAAATTGAGCTCCCGGTGGAGTTCGTCGAAGGAGAGTGCAAGCACCGGGAGAACATCGTCTTCGACCTCCCCTACCAATATAACGTCATCCTTGGCCGGGTCACATTGAACAAGTTTGGCGTCATCCCTCATCATGCCTTCCTCTGCGTGAAGATCCCGTCTCCCCACGGTGTCATCACTGTCCGGGGCAATCAAGACTTGTCCGCAAGATCGACGACGACATCCAGACGGCCATTCGTTATGTCCACACCGTTCGTGCTGAAGCCGAGTGCGAAAAAATCACACCAGGGGCTGCCAACCCCCCAACATCCGGGTGGTGGGTGCCCAAGCCCAAGCCCGATGGCGAGACGCGTGTGGCACCGCTTTCAGAGGAAGACCCAGCCAAGACGGTGCTCGTCAGAGCGAACCTTGACCCAAAGGTCGCCGAGGCCCTGCTCGATGCACTCCGGTCCGACCATGACCTATTTGCATGGGAGCACGAAGACCTTCCTGGCGTGCCCAGGGAGATTGTTGAGCACAGGCTGTACGTCAAGCCGGACGCGCGCCCTGTCAAGTAAAAGCTCCGAAGGATGTGTGTGGAGCGTCAGGCCACGGCCTGAGAGCAAGTCGAAAAGCTCTATAAGGCCGGAGTCATCCGCGAGGTCATGTACCCGGATTGGGTCGCCAACCCTGTCCTCGTTAAGAAGGCCAATGGGAAGTGGCGCATGTGTGTTGACTACACCAATCTCAACCGCGTGTGTCCAAAAGACAACTTTCCACTCCCACAGATCGACCAGCTGGTCGATGCCACCTCGGGATGCGAGCTCATGAGTTTCCTGGATTCATACTCCGGGTACCACCAAGTATGGATGGCCAAAGAAGACGAGGAGAAAACAAGCTTCATCACGTCCTCCGGGACGTTCTGTTATGTTCGGATGGCCTTTGGACTCGAGAATGCCGGAGCAACCTTCGCGTGGCTCGTATACAAGGCCCTCGCACCACAGATAGGGCGTAACATCGAGGTATATGTTTATGACATTGTCGTCAAGAGCGTCCTCACCGGCTCCCACGCTGTGGACCTGCAAGAGACGTTTGACAACCTCAAAAAAGCGGGCATGAAACTCAACCCGGAGAAGTGTGTCTTTGGGGTCTAGGTGGGAAAGCTCCTTGGCTTCCTCGTATCGGCAAGGGGTATCGAGGCCACCCGGCGAAAATCCAGGCCGTGCTCGACATGCGGCCCACCATAGAATGTTAAAAAAGTGCAGAAGTTGACGGGGCGGCTCACCGCGTTGGGAAGGTTCATCTCCCGCTCGGCCGAGAAAGGACACCCATTCTTCAAAGCTCTGCGGAGATCCTTTGGCTTTGAGAGGATGAGTGAAAGCAAAGCCACTTTTGAGGAGTTGAAGACATACCTCACCTCGCCACCACTGCTGCAGCGCCCTGATCCCGGAGAGGCGTTGCTGCTTTACCTGGCGGCCACCCCGGTCGCGGTAAGCCCCTTACTTTGCAAGGAGAAGGACAAGACCCAACATCCCGTCTACTATGTGTCCGAGGCACGGCAAGGAGCGAAGGTACGATACACCGAACTGGAGAAGCTCGTGTATGCACTCCTCATGGCGTCGCGGAAGCTGCGACACTACTTTCCTCGCCCACGTCGATCCGAGTTTCATCGGCTTTCCCAATTGGCGAGATGCTTCGCAACAAGGAAGCTTCTGGGCGTGTTGGCAAGTGGTCAACCAAGCTCGCCCCGTTCTCCGTTGAATTTATGCCGAGGATAGCGATCAAGTCCCAGGTGCTGGCAGACTTCTTGGCGGAATGGGCTCCGTCGGAGCACCCAGCGCCTCCGAACTCCTCCGACCCGTTGTGGACCATATACGTCGATGGCTCGTGGTGCTCGAAAGGCACCGGCGCCGGGGCGATCCTCGAATCCCCAGAAGGCATCGTCGCCTCCTACAGTGCACGCCTTGAGTTCAAGACCACCAACAACGGGGCGGAGTACGAGGCACTCCTCCTTGGTCTTCGAAAGGCACGCGCATCAGACGTGCGAAGGATAGTTGTCAAGAGTGACTCATAGCTCATCGCCGGCCACATTGACAAGAGCTACCAAGCTAAAGACCCCGAGATGATCAAGTACTTAGCCCTAGCCCGGGCCATGGAGAAGCACTTCACCGGCATCACTGTCTGCAGCATCCCACGTGCTACGAACGCCGACGCGGACAGCCTCGCAAGAGCCGCCAGCACGAAGACCGAGACCCCCCTAGGGGCTTTTTACGAAGTGATCTCGGAGCCCGCCATGAAGGGCTCCCAGAAATATGCCTCATCAACGAGCAAGACTGGAGGGTCCCGATCATGGGTTACCTCTCCGATGAGACGGAGCCCCACTGACCCCGTAGAATCACGAAGGCTCAAAAGTCGGGCCAAGGGCTTCGTCATCCATGACCATGCTCTATACAAACGCGGGGTATGCGGACCCTACCTTCGATGCAACTCCAAAGATGAGGGACTCGAGTTGGTCCGCGAGATTCACCAGGGGCTGTGTGGATCGCACCTCGCCCCCCCGCGCCTTGCTTTCAAAAGCATTCCGTCAGGGATTCTACTGGCCCACCACCCTTCGCGACGCACAAAGCCTCGTCAAAACGTGCCCTGCGTGCCAATGGATTGGACGAGGCACGAAGCTCCCCGCTAACGAGCTGCAGCCCATTCCAACCGTCGTGGCCACTGGCCCGCTGGGGCGTCGACCTAGTCAGCCATTTGGGTCAAGAAACCACGGATTCAAGTTTGTCGTCGTCGCTGTCGACTACTTCTCCAATGGATCGAGGCCGAGCCCTTGGCCAAGATCACATCGGTAGCCATGCAGAGGTTCGTGTGGAAGAACCTCATTTGTTGCTTCGGCGTCCTGAGGGAGCTCACCGTCGACAAACGGGACTCAGTTCGACGCAGCCCCCTTCCGAAAATTCTGCATCAGCCTCGGCATCAATTTATGCTTCGCCTCTGTGGCTAACCCGAAGGCAAACGGCGCCGTCAAGCGAGCCAATGGGATTGTCCTTTCTGGCCTCCGCACACACCTCTTGAACTTGCCCAAGGGTCTTTGGGCGGACGAGATCCCTAGCATCTTATGGTCTACCCGCACTACAGCCAGTCGGGCCACCGGCTTTACACCCTTCAAATTATTATACGGAGACGAAGTGGTGACCCTGGAAGAAATCAAGATTGGGTCTCTGCGCACTCCAACGATCATCGACGAAAGCTCCCACGAAGTATCCCTCGAAGCACTTGACGCCGTCCGGCAGGAGGCTGCTCTCAACATTGATCGGTACCAGGCCACCATGGCGAAGGCATACAACAAAACTGTTCGCCCACGTCCCACCCACGTCGGTGACCTTGTGCTCAAGAAGAAGGCGAATCCAGAGGTTGACGGCAAGCTGAGCTCGAAGTGGGAAGGACCGTATGAGGTGGTTCGTGCCACCCGCCCGGGAGCGTTCCGCCTGGCAACTCTCGACGGGGTCGAGCTGAAGCACAGCTGGAACACTGATAATCTCTGCAAGTACTATGTGTAGCTCCAGTTCCACTAGATAAGGCCACTGCGTCGGCAGTCTTGTATTTTGGTAGTACAGCTAGGGTAGAGACCGCTGCGCCGGTCGCTGCCACACTAGTTTGTTTGCTTGGGTTAAGGCCGCCACGTCGGCCATCGCCACCTTCTGTAATTGGCCTTTGTGCCTTGTTAAGCCCTCAATAAAAAACTCAAAACAGTGGCATCATACCCCTCCGAAATAGGTTCCAACATCTCCATCCGGGATAGAGTGTCCCTTCCCTCCGGGGTCACGCGACGGTAAGCTCCCCCGCGATGTCGAGCCATCTCCATCCGGGATAGAGTGCCCCTTCCCTCCGGGTTCGCGCGACGGTAAGCTCTCCACGATGTCGAGCCATCTCCATCCGGGATAGAGTGTCCCTTCCCTCTGGGGTTGCGCGAGACGGTAAGCTTCCCGCGCTGTCGAGCCATCTCCATCCGGGATAGAGTGTCTCTTCCTTCCGGGGTCGCGCGACAATAAGCTCCCTGCGATATCAAGCCATCTCTATCTGGGATAGAGTGTCCCTTCCCTCCGGGGTCGCGCGACGATAAGCTCCCCGCGATGTCGAGCATCTCCATCTGGGATAGAGTGTCCCTTCCCTCCGCGGTCGCGTGACGGTAAGCTCCCCCACGGTGTCGAGCCATCTCCATCAGGGATAGAGTGTCCCTTTCCTCCAGGGTCGCGCGACGGTAAGCTCCGCGCGATGTCGAGCCATCTCCATCCGGGATAGAGTGTCCCTTCTCTCGGGGGTCGCGCGACGGTAAGCTCCCCGCGCTGTCGAGCCATCTCCATCCGGGATAGAGTGTCCCTTCCTTCCGGGGTCGCGCGACAATAAGCTCCCCGTGATATCAAGCCATCTCTATCCGGGATAGAGTGTCCATTCCCTCGGGGGTCGCGCGACGATAAGCTCCCTGCGATGTCGAGCATCTCCATCCGGGATAGAGTGTCCCTTCCCTCTGGGGTCACGCGACGATAAGCTCCCCGCGATGTCGAGCCAACTCCATCCGGGATAGAGTGTCCCTTCCCTCCGGGGTCGTGTGACGATAAGTTCCCCATGGTGTCGAGCTACCTCTAACGCTAAGTGTTTCTGAACAAGGCATAAAGCGTGGTACCAAGTACCCAGCAACATGTTTATTTTTCAACTACTGCATATCGCAAAGGAATAACCACTCTCGAGCATGCCATCGAGCGCTAATTGTTTTTGGATGGGAGATGGGGTACGACGCCGTATACCCATCGATATTATTACGATATTATTACAAGATGCATACATACTTAGTACAATCGATCGAAAAATTGAAACAACCATGAAGCTATGATGAGAAAAGCTCAAACTCATTAGGAGCGTTTGGCAAGGCCCGCGAGGAACACTGCGACCTCTGCATCGCTCAAGATGTGCACGTCATCATCCAGCCGCTCGGATTTTCGTTAACCCGCGTGAAGCACAGCGCTTGGTGGACTCAGGCCTAGCAGATGCTGTCCCCAGGCGCTCCGCGCTCGCCTTCCATCGAAGGCAGTCACCCTACATGCCAAATAATAACATTCACAAGGAGCAATGCAAAATTCGGTAAATCTTCTAGATTTTCGTTACTAACTAACAAGTTACATGAGAGTTACAAAGAAAAGTCCGATCATGTCCGATCACGTGAACCCTAGCAAAAGACGGTCTACTGGGCTAGAGGCTCAAGCCGACGCAATGGCGGCCCAGGTACTAAAAAGCAAAAGACTAAGTGAAAACCCTGCCGTGCTAAGGTAAGCAAAAGGCACAAAGCTAGGGGTAAGACTCACACCTGTGGAGGCCGTCCGCTGGCACGTCCCGCGGGCAGCCCCCTAGGAGTCTCTCGTGGGACCCGAGACTTCCAGAGCCCGGCAACGTACTTCAGTCCACGCCTGTCCCATACGCGCGCCAGGAAGGCCCGGACACTAGCCCAGACGTGCGCGCGAGCATCCTCCATCCTCGTCCTCGTCGGAAGGGCAAAGTCGGACGCCTCGAACCTGCCCGTGGGGTCGCAGCCGGCCTCTGCGCAAGCAGGTGAATGCTAGCTCGACGGAAGCCTGGGAGCAGTCCCGGGCGTGCAGCCGGCGCAGCCGAGCGGCTAGCACGCCCTCCGCCAACACCGTCGGGAAGCGGAAGGGAGACTCCGAGTCCGGCGCCCAAGTTCACTGACCCCTGCAACGGCAGACGCCACTGGGCGTCCAGCTCTGTTGTCTGCGCAGCGGCGGCCTGTCGCTCACGCGGCGTGAAGCTCAGCACGGAGGGAGGCAATCACATCCTCCACCTCCGACAGCTTCCCCTGAGCCCCTGTGGCCTTTTCCTCAGCGACCTTGGCCCTCGCCTTCACTTCGCGGATACGAGCTATCTTTCCCTCAATCTCGGTGTCGTGCATCTCCAGGAACCGCTCCGTCCCGAGGAAGCTCTACGGAAAGGAGTTTCAGTCAAGATCCAACAATAAAGATATCATGCACAAAGGAAAGTCAAGGGCAGACATTACCTTGATCAGCGCTGACTTAGAGGCGGTCCACAGGTCCGCTGACGACAGCCCGGAGAAAGCAGTCTCAAGGTCTGCGGGCAAATCCGTCCTGCGATGTCATCATAAGGGCCCTCTCCACCTCAGAGTAGGATGAGATGCCCCGGAGCACCTCGCCAACCTGGATCACTGGGCGCCAGGCGCATCCTCCACTTGTCCGCCACCACACGGGGACGCATAGCCCAATCCAGCACGGGGCTGCGTCCCACCGCTAGCACACAGAAAAGAGGAAAACAAAAACAAAAAAGAAAGCAACACCAGGAAAGAAAAAAAACACAAAATACATAAGAAAACAAAGACAACACACAAAAGGAAGTATGAGGCACAAAAAAACGACAAACAGGGAAAAACACATCAAACAACAGAACCAACGACAACAATAATACAAAGAAATCAAAAAAACCATCGAAATATAAAAAAAGTACACAAACACAACCCAAAACAAAGACCAAAAAAAGACACACAATTACACAGACAAAACACCAAACACAAGAGAAAAACAAAACACACAAACAAGGGCGTCACACGGGAAAACATCACAAGGATAAAAAAAAAACACGAAAGAGGTAAGACTCACGACCAAGCACCAAATAACCAGAAGTTAAAAACAAAAGAAAATATACAAGATCCAATACAATCAAACAAAGAGAAAGCAAAAGCAAAGAAGAAAATAGAAGAGAGGGAAGAAGATAAAGGGACAAAAAAGAGATGAAAGGCATACAAAAAGAGAGGAGGGAAAAAGGGAGAGGAAAAAGACGGCTGTTGGAAAAAGGGGGATAAAGAAAGAAGGAGGGAAGGAAGAACACAACCGGAAGTCTGCCGGGTGTCTCATAGGATGCAGCGACGCCGGGGGGTCCCCACGAAGGTGTCTGCGTCGACACGTCGTTAGCTCCGCAGACATCAAAAGTCCCGGCCTAATGTCTCACGAGCGTGACGCAGACACCGTCTGGCGGATCCCCCCCGGCGTCGCTGGCACCAGCAGCACCTCGGCAGACGCGGTTGTGTCTGCCTCACCGCCTCTCTCGGAGCCAAAGTTAAAACTGCTTGTCGACGACCCGTCTGTTGCCCTCAGAGGGGAGGGGCGACATCTGGGGGCTTCCTGTAGCTCAACGCTCCTGCCACCACTGTCGTCGTACCGGTCCGCACTGGACTCCCGGTCGAACGGGGTCAAAGGCAACACATGGACCTCCGTGTGGCTGGAGCGGCGGCTAGGCCGCTCTCGCCCGGGGCTCAGGGGACGCTCGCCAACCATCACAGCACGGACCACCCGAGTCGGTGAAGACGAAGCCGCCTCGCGAGCGCGTTTTGCTGCTAGCATGCCCCCAGTTGGTGTGGGAGATGGCCGAGCGAGCACCGCCCACTTGAAGCACCGACATGCCCGGTTGACCCGCGGCCCCTGAATCATTGCCTTCACGTCCGCCTCCTCAGTGGCCATATAGCGGCCGAGTAGCTCCTCCGCAGCGGACGCCGCGCCCCATAAAGATTTGTCTGCAGAAGGAGTAAGGAACCGCAGTAAAGTACCACGAGGAAAGCTTGGTTAAAGGAAAAGCAAACAGAGAAGGCTAGAGAGTGCTCACACGCAGTTGGAACGTAGCCAACCAGGGTCACAATCCATGCGGCAGGTTCGCATTTGATGGCGCCAAGGTCAGTGTCCAATCAGCCGCGAGTGGCGTGATCCCAAACAGGAGATACTCTTCTACCACGTCGCGCATGGCCAGCACGTGGGCCAAGCACTGGAGCATGATCTTCTGGGCCTCGTCGCTCCCGTCCAAGGAAGGGGGAGAGGCCCTCGGAGGTCGAGCGCCTCCTGAGCAAGTGAAGCCCGAGCCCTGGACGCGGTAGTAGAACAAGGCGTCCTGCCAATCCGGCCACCTAGCCCGGGTGGCAAACACTGGATACTCAGCCTTGCTACGCTGCCGGCGCCTGGAGAAGCTCACCGTCCCGTACGCTGAAAGAGAATTTTCTGTCGCCCTTACCTTCAAAACCAACGCCTGGTGATGCCAAGCGAAGAGCCCCCCGGAGCCGATCATCCCCATGCTCCGCATCGCCCACTCAAACGCCGCCAGCCTAACGAAGGCAGATGGGTGGAGGTCCGAGACCTCGATGCTGAAGAACTCGAGCACCTCTAGCAGCAAGCCTGCCGTCGGGATACGCAATCCGGCGTCGAATTGCGAGGCGAAGACAATGATGCGCCCCATACCGGGCACCCCCCTCACCGCGGTGCGAAGAGGAGCCTCGGCGCCGTAGGGGGCCACCAGGTTCAGGTATCTTGCCCTCCGCGGTCAAGCGCCTGAAAAGCGCCGCATCTGTGCTAGAGGGGCCGAGGAAGCGGGAGTAGGCTGGCTCGGCTACTCCCACCCCCTCAAGCAAGGCCTTCCCCCCCCCTTACAGCACGCGGAGACGTTGCCATCTCGCCGCAACGGATCCAAAGCCTGTCAAGCCTCTTGATCCTCTGCACACCCGGAGTCTTGGTCCGGAGGTTCTGGGCTGGACCTCCGGGCTACCCGGATTCTGGATGACCTTCCAGATGAGTCTCCGGATGGGGCTCTGTGCACCCGGAGTCTTGGTCCGGAGGTTCCGGGCTGGACCTCCAGGCTACCCGGATTCCGGATGACCTTCTGGATGAGTCTCCGGATGGGGCTCTGTGTACCCAGAGTCTTGGCCCGGATGTTCCGGGCTGGACCTCCGGGCTACCCGGATTCCGGATGACCTTCCGGGTAAAATTATGTGCGCCCGGAGCCTTCGTCCGGATTCCGGGCTGTCTTCCGGACGGAGCTCCGACTCCGCGCTCGACCCCGCGGGCGACGCCGCGGCCAACCCCTCGCGACTCCACAGCCGGTCACGACCCCGGGGGCTCCGGCACGGGCACGAACACGAGCGCGGCCACGCCACGCGCGACCCCGCGGGCACGGGCACGAGCGTGCAAACGCGCGTAGCCACGGACGCGGGCGAGCGGTCAGCGGCAACCGTGCAACGGCACGGGACCCAGCCGCGGCGGCGGCCCGAAGCGGCAACGCGGCGGCCCGGTCCCTGAGCTCGACAGCGGTAGTGGCGACGGCCGACGTAGGCTGCACAGAGAGAGAGAGAAAGAGAGAGAAAGAGAAAAATAAAGAGAAAAAGGGGTCCGAGGCTTTATATGGCCGGTCGGAACCGACTTAGCCCGAGAAATATCTCGGAGGCTGCTCGAGAAATATCTCGGAGCAGACCCCCTCGGCGCTGTGCACGCCCAGAGTCTCCATCCGGAGGTTCCGGACGGGACCTCCGGACTTCATATCTCGGGGCTTCCCGGATTCCGGGTTGCACTCCGGGCAGCCTTCCGGGCCGGTCCAGGAGCTACTGGACTGGTCCGGAATTCCATCTGGAATCTGGGCGGTCCGGAAGTGTGGCCCGGAGGTTCCGGATAAACTTCCTGACCGTAACCCTGGAAAAGTCTAGTTTGAGAGGTTTTGAAAAAACAACCATAATTTTCTCATACGAAGTCCGTTTTAGGTCCACGACCACTCAAATCGAACCTAACGACAAGGCGCATCTGAAAATTCTACACTTGTATATACCTGTACCTATCTTGACCCTCAAAACTCGGCTTCTAAGTAGGACTTTTCGGCTCCGGAAGTTTTTCGCTACTTTTTCGGATCTTGTGGAGGGCATATCTACTTCACCTGGACTCCGATTTGGGTGATTCTTGTTTCCCTGTTTAGCTTGAGTCGAGAATTTGCTTTCCACCTTGATCCCAACTTCTGCCGAGAAATTTTGCCGATGTGCCGTTTTAAAAATCTTCGATTTCGAGCCGGGATTTCCACTAGTCGTTTCGTCGACTTTCTCGGAATTGGCTCAAACTTTCTGGAGACGTAGAGTTTGGCCTCCTGCTCACAACCGTGAAAACCATTCGACAATCGAAGCTGTCAAGCTCCCTCCCCGACACTGCCACTCCCCTGTCGTGGCAAGGAATCTACAGTTTTTGCTACCACGGCAGCAGCCTATCAACCAGCCGTGCTTGATCTGTTTGTACAGACGGTTCCAAGCTTTGAACCGTCCGTACTTGACTGACATGCTTGAACCGCGTGCTGACCCCTCAGGAATCGGTGCGCCGGTCCGGGCGTTCGTCACCCGATCGCCCGAATCGTCGAGGGGCTACTGTTAGGGTAGGGGTCCCCGCGCTAGCCCGTTTTCAAAGTCTTCCGCATGCGCCGTCAAGGACCACACTGACACCGTCAAGGGCAGCCCCCGTCTTTGCCATCATCGCGGACTACGCCGACACCGCCAAGGGCAACCTCGACGTCCGTCATCGTCAAAGTCTAAGTCGTCGATACCGCCAAGGGCAATCTCGACGTCCGTCATCGTCGAAGTCTACGTCAACGATGCCAAAACGATACACCGACGTCACTGACAATCGTCCCGATGTCCGTCGTCAGCAAGGTCTGCGTCGGCATTGTCAAGGACTGCGTTGACGTGCTTAGGAATTCCACCAAAGATGCCAGAGAATATTCCCCGAAGATGCTTGGAATATTCTCCCAAAATATCTTCTATGCATGGGAAATGATAACCACGCCCTTGTAAAAGTCCCTCTCGTGCGAGGGCAAAATTGTAATCTCACCATTTCCATCCTCTAACCCTATAAATACCCTCCTAGGGGTAGAGAGGAGGGAGAGGAAAAATCTTGTAACCCTAGCTCAATACTTCAATAGAAGAGTGACTTTCACCTCATCGGACACGAAAGGAGTTCCGTCTCCTCGTACATGGCTCATGTTTCACCCTGTCGTACACATTTCGTGTCTCAGCTTGACGGACGTTCTGAGGGTCATACTCGCTCGTACTCCTTGTGCACCATCAACGGTCGCTGTAGCCGTTCAGGGGTGCCACAAGTTTACTGTCTAGACTTGTATCTACGACAACCTTAGAGTTAAGCTAACTTATTTAAGTTAAAATTAGTTAATCTAGTTTTTTATAATAAGCTAACCTATTATTTAATATCGAACCAAATGCAACCTAAAAAAGGTTGGCAACAACAGACTTCCCTAAAACAAAGTAAGCGGTAGTGCATTGGGGCCCAGAATTCTACTATCTACTCTCTTCAAGTTAGGGGGTGTTTGGTTGGACTTTTCAGCAATTTTTCACTGGAAAAAGCTGCAGCCCAATCAAACGGTCAGCTTTTCAACAGCTTTTGCCAACGGTAGCTGTGAGCTTTGAGTACAAATTCAGCTGTTTGGAAAAACTGCCTTCTCCCAGCTTTTTGTAATGTGTTGAATCTTCTATGTTCATTTTACAAAATGTTATAGATGATTTGGATAAACTAAAAGTCATATGTTCACTTTCTCACAGCTACAACAGCTTTTCTAGACAATCAGTCAACAGCAGCTTTGTCAACAGTCATAATCTAACCAAACATGCCCTTATATGGCCTAGCTCGAGCGTGCTATAAACATAGGCCTAAACTGAAACTTGAGACGAAGCCCAGGGTGAAAACCAAAACGACTCGTGGAATTTGAAACGGACCATAACAAGCTACCAGCGGTCTCGCGCGAGTTCCCGTTATCCCCTGCCCTCCGGAACCTTCCAGAATCGTTGAGATCTCATCGGAGACGATCACCCTGGACGCGGGAACCTTCTCCCCTTTTATAATGGCTCCTCCTCGATGCCTCCCAATCGATTCCGATCCGACGATCTCGAGCGCACGCTTTCCTGATCGCAATCCAAGCAGCACCACCAGCCGCCGTGATCGCGATGGCCGACGAGGCGAAGGCGAAGGGCAACGCGGCGTTCTCGGCCGGCCGCTTCGAGGAGGCGGCGCGGTACTTCGGCGACGCCATCGCGCTCGCGCCCGACCACCACGTCCTCTACTCCAACCGCTCGGCGGCCTACGCCTCGCTCCACCGCTACCAGGACGCTCTCGCCGATGCCGAGAGGACCGTCGCGCTCAGGCCCGACTGGGCCAAGGGCTACTCCCGCCTTGGCGCCGCGCACCTCGGCCTCGGGGACGCCGGGAAGGCCATCGCCGCCTACGAGAAGGGGCTGGCCCTCGAGCCAACCAACGAGGCCCTGAAGGATGGCCTCGCGCAGGCCCGCCTGGCGCTCCCGCGCCGGCCGGCGTCCGCCGCCGACGGCATCGCCAAGGTGTTCCAGGGCCCGGAGCTCTGGAGCAAGATCGCCGCCGACCCCACCACTCGTGCCTACCTCGAGCAGCCGGACTTCACGCAGATGCTGCGGGATGTGCAGCGGAATCCCAGCAGCCTCAACAACTACCTCTCCGACCCCCGCATGGTGCAGGTGCTCAGCCTCATGCTTAACATCAGGCGCCAGAACCAGCACGGTGAGGCCTCCGAGCCGCCGCCGCCGCAGTCGACCCCTCCTCCGCCGCAGCAGCAGCAGCCCGAGACGAAGTCGAGGGAGCCGGAGCCCGAACCGTTGGAGTTGACCGAGGAGGAGAAGGAGCGGAAGGAGAGGAAGGCTGCGGCGCAGAAGGAGAAGGAAGCGGGGAACGCCGCCTACAGGAAGAAGGATTTTGAGACGGCAATCCAGCACTACACAAAAGCCATGGAGCTCGACGACGAGGACATCTCCTACCTCACAAACCGCGCCGCTGTTTACCTTGAGATGGGACAGGTGAGCTCTTTTGGTACTAATTCTTCTAATGTTTGATAGAAGAGAAAGTCCAGAGTCCTAATTTTGAAGCTTAGATCTCTGTGCGTGGTTGCAGTACCATTCGAATTGGAAAAGTCTGAGAAATTTGTTACTAACACTTGAGGCTTAGCATATACAAGTCGTTTTGGGTGCGAACTTGTAATTAGTGAACTCCCGGTTGGGAGTATGGAGGCAAAGGAATAATGCTAGGTACACTTGCATAGGTCGAGCTGGTTCGTTTCCTTGTGATAGGTGACAGGTGATGACTGTTAAGGGATGAGCAAGCATACATTTACTTTTTCTGATAGAGACTACTAGAAGAAGTTAGATAATTTCGAATGATGTCACTGCCAAGGTGATTCTCATTCATTTAACAGCAATGCATCTCTGCCTTCTTGGAGCTTGGACCTACTATATAGGACAGTTTTTTAGGTTTTCGGAGCTCAAATAAACTGCAAATTTCATAAGCACAAGAGCCGTTTGGACAGAGAAATCAATGGTGTGCCTTGCCTATGATTCCCCTTTCCAATTTCTTTTTCGAATCAGGGCCTCTTTCGAATTACTTACTAGACTTTTGTCAGTCTTATAACGTTCTATGTCTCTGCTGGTTTGAAAGCTAATATTCTGTTTTCTCCTCCGAATTCCAGTATGATGAGTGCATTAAGGATTGTGACATAGCTGTTGAGAGGGGAAGAGAACTTCGTGCTGATTTCAAGATGATCTCGAGGGCACTGACCAGAAAAGGGACTGCTCTTGCTAAACTTGCTAAGTGCTCCAAAGACTACGATGTTGCCATTGAAACTTTCCAAAAGGCTCTAACTGAGCATCGAAACCCAGATACCCTTAAAAGACTAAATGATGCTGAACGAGCAAAGAAGGAGTTCGAGCAACAAGAGTACTATGATCCAAAAATAGCTGATGAGGAGCGAGAGAAAGGTATGCTGTGGGGATTATGTTTTTATCACTTGTTTACTTGTTTCTTTGCCATTTGTTCTTTTTTGCCTTGTGTATTTTTTAATAGTTTGCAGGTGTTGCTGATGATGAAATTTTAACTCTTGCTACTGCTGTGAAGGCAATGAGTTCTTTAAGCAGCAAAAATACCCAGAAGCAGTGAAGCATTACACTGAAGCGCTCAGGAGAAACCCAAAGGATCCAAGGGTAATTCCTTTTCTCTTTTATTTTTTTGAAAGGATGATTTTTTCCTTACTCAATTGCTGAAGCTAAAAGTTTGTGTGAGGCCTTCTCAGTGAAATATTGGTGTACATCGTACAACTGGTGGGAAAAAGATTGTGCCTCGGTACATTTGATGGAAATGGGAAGAGATCATTCCATAATGTGGATTGGTTAACATCTAGAACTGCATCTATAGCATTTGAATGATCATGTATTGACTGACTATAAAAAGTCAGGTGCTTTCTGCTGTGCTGTCGTGGGTTTGGGTAGTGTTACTAAATACTAATTGCTAAGATATTTCAGGTCTACAGCAACAGGGCTGCCTGTTACACCAAGCTCGGAGCCATGCCTGAAGGTCTCAAAGATGCTGAGAAATGCATCGAGCTAGATCCTACATTCTCCAAGGGATACACAAGGAAAGGCGCGGTCCAATTTTTCATGAAAGAATATGACAAAGCACTGGAAACTTATCAGGCCGGCCTAAAGCATGATCCGAATAACCAGGAGTTGCTTGATGGCGTAAGGAGGTAAGTAATGCTCAAGAGATCGTCAGTCACTGGCTTCTCATCTTGGCTTCCACTAAGCAACTCATAACTGCTGCTCTCTTTTTTCAGATGTATTCAACAGATCAACAGGCAAACAGAGGCGAACTTACCCAGGAGGAATTGCAAGAGAGACAGGTAAGACTCTCCTTCCAGCTAGTGATACTTTCTGTCCATCTATTGCTTTAGCAGGAACAACATTGTTGAATTCTCCCCTTCGTGCAGAACAAAGCTATGCAGGACCCTGAAATCCAGAACATCCTGACAGACCCTGTCATGCGGCAGGTAACGTTATGTCTACTCCTTTTTGAGCCATAATGTGGGTAGGCATCATTGTAGTGGGCTTGGAGAACGATCTGATAATGCTGAGGTTTTCTGCAGGTGTTGATTGATTTCCAGGAGAATCCAAGGGCTGCTCAGGAGCACCTCAAGAACCCCGGAGTGAGGCAAAAGATTCAGAAGCTAGTTAGCGCAGGGATAGTCCAAATGAAGTAGACCAGGGCTGGAAGGGGCGGAGGTCTAGTTGATTGGTGCGCCTTGAGACTGCTTTCATGCAAAAATTTGCTCGTGAGCTTTTCATGTAGTAGAGCCTGGGGGTGATCTTCCCGTAAGTACGTTTCGTGGTGGCTGTTAAAACGGTTCGGCGTGGGTTTACATGTGATGTGATAATCCACCTTGTCAGGAGCTTCAATTCATGGCACGTTTCCCCAGCGACCATAGTCGAAGATCACAGAGGCCAATGGCCGGCATCATGTTCCTCTTTGTGAGTCAATCTCGATTCCATCAAACCTACTCTCTTGCAGCGGCGCATCCATGCTCGTCTGTGCTGCGTTCGCGTCGTTATGCAGTCCTTGGCCCGCGACTATCCTCGCCGTCCTCGGTTGCGCGCTTCTTCCAAATCCCCGAGAATGCGCCTCCTCTGCCCCACTCCGCTTCATGACATCCTCTCTTTGTTTTAAAGTAAATACACCGTTATTTTACAGAGAAGTTTGCACAAGATAAGAAAAATTATAAAACAGATTCTCTATTTTACACAAAAGATCCTGAATGACAAAGTACAAAAGAACAGGAGAAGTCGGTGGGGCTGCTCTTGTCTTCACGCCCATGTCTGGAGCTCTACTTCCATTCATAGCGCAGCTGGCCTTCATTTTGGAGGTTGAAAAAGGTGGCAGAAGGGATCGACTATAGTGGTAATACTGCTATCAACCCAAAAGAGTCACACTAAACGCCAAGGATATGAAATGAGTTTATCTGTAGCCCTGGCAACCAAGGATATGTAATGAGATGATCTGTAGCCCTGGCAACTTCCCCGATCGATATGGTGGGTAGAAGATTGGAGAGGGGGTGCGTTTCAACGCAAAGGGAATGAGGGCCATGTTACAAAGGAAAAGGAGCGGCAGGAGAAGAGGCGATTGACACCAGATCTAACCATCATAGTAATAGGGATGAAAATTATTGGAGCTCTCTACTGCTTACTAGAAACTTCCTCTTCAAACCAAATCGTCGTTTCAGATTTGAAAACAGTTGGCCAAGATTGCAGGGCTTTGAAGAGGTAGTGCTTTTAGCTTGGAAGGCCTTATGCTGAAACTGATCCATACACAAGGTTAAATGCAAAGCTTAATACCACTGTGAAGGCCCTTCGATCCTGGAGCTCTACCTTTTCTACAAACATGTCACTAACAGTTGCTATTGTCAATGAACTGATCCTAAGATTAAACCTTGCCAGAGAGGATAGGCAACTTACAGTGGAGGAACACCAATTCAGGAACTTCCTCAAAGTTCAATGTCTAGGTCTTGCTGCCTTAGAGAGATCCATGTGGCGACAACGGTCACGTTTTCAATGGCTTTGTGAAGGAGATATAAGCACCAAGTTTTTTCATGTCAAGGCTATAGCAAGAAGAAGGAAAAACTATATACACATGGTTGAGCGTGAATGGCAAAATGTATCTGATCAAACTCTTAAGGAAGAAATTTTTTGGGATCATTTCAACAACTTGTATGGTACTGCATCTCCGAGAGACACTTGTTTAAATCTTGCTTCCCTCAATTTCCCTGCTACAAACATGGTGGATCTTGACAGAGCATTTTCAGAGGAAGAGGTTAGAACTGCCATAATGGATATGTGCCCTGATAAAGCCCCTGGGCCTGATGGTTACACCATGCTCTTTTATCTGAAATGCTGGAACATCAGTAAGTCTGACCTCATACTGGCAATTCAGAAGCTAGAATCTCAAAATTCCCAATGTTTGCAGTTGTTTAATAATGCAAATCTGGTACTCCTTCCCAAGGTGCAAGGGGCAACAACTCCAAAGGATTTCAGGCCCATCAGCTTAGTGCATAGTTTTGGGAAAATCCACAAAATTTCTCTCTCAGACTAACACCAAAGCTACCAGAGCTGATCTCTCTCAGTCAAAATGCATTCATAAAAGGGAAGGTGCATTCATGATAACTTTGTCTACGTTCAGAGCCTAATCAAGGCACTCACAAGAAAGTGCATCCCAGCTGCCATGCTAAAACTTGACATAGCCAAAGCTTTCGACTCAGTGTCATGGGAATTCCTGTTAAAGCTGCTCCAGTTCAGAGGTTTCAGCGTTAAATGGCGAAATTGGATTCTTGCACTTCTTTGCACCTGTTCCACACGCAAAATTGTCAATTCTGATCTCACTGAACAAATCCACCACAGAAAAGGGCTTAGACAGGGTGACCCAATCTCCCCCATGCTATTTATTATGGTAATGGATTGCTTGAGCCAAATGTTTGAATATGCCAAAGCATCCGGGCATCTCTCACCAATTGGGACTCAAGTTACAAAATCTCAGATCTCTTTATATGCTGACAATGTGGTGCTCTTCCTTAATCCTTCTGTCTCTGAGATGCAGTTAACTACTGGCATTTGAATCCTTTTGGTCAAGCCACTGGGCTTATCACAAACTACAACAAGAGCTCCTTACTACCAATTAACTGCAATAATATTGAGCTAACCAACCTCCTACAATTGTCTGGCTGCCAATTATCTCAATTCCCATGCACATTCCTAGGCATGCCCTTGTCAAATAAGAAGCTCCCAAGGAATGCTTATCAGCCCATGATTGACAAATTTGCTAAGAAGCTTGCTGGATGGAATCCAATTGGATAACAAAAGCTAGCAGATTGACTCTAATCAAAGTTGTCTTGTTTGCCCTTCGAACCTATCAACTAATGGCTATTGATCAACCCAAATGGCTAGACAAGTAGCTCAATAAGATCAAAAGGGCTTTTCTTTGGACTAGCTCTGATACTATTTCAGGAGGGAAGTGTCTTGTAAAATGGTCTGTTATTTGTAGACCCACCTCCTTTGGAGGCCTTGGCATACCTGACTTGCATAAACAAGGTATATCCTGGATGATTCAGTGGTTATGGCAACAGCACAACATGTGTGCCAAACCTTGGACAGATCTGCCATTTCCTACAAGTAAGTTGGCACTTTCAATCTTCAAAGCTTCAACCAAAATTCATATAGGAAATGGAGAGGACACTTTGTTTTGGCAATCTCACTGGCTACAGGGCTTGACCTTATGTGATCACTTACCCAATCTACACAAGCATAGTAACTTCAAGAAGATCTCTGTGGCACAAGCTCTCACAAGTCGCCACTGGGTATCCTGCATCAAGCCCAACCCCAGCTTTCAAGTTCTCAGTGGATATATCTGGCTATGGACAAACACTCAAGGCATCACCTTTCAGCCAAGTGTGCAAGATTCAATCCAGTGGAAGTGGACAGCTAATGGCATCTATACTGCTCGCTCGGCTTACCAGTTCCATTTCGTAGGCATGCAACTGCCGAATCAGTGCAATTTAATTTGGAAATCGAGAATCCCTCACAAACGCAAGTTTCATCCTGGCTGGCAATTCAAAACAAATGCCTAACTGCAAAAAATTTAGCAAAGAGGTCGGCCACACACTCCTATATGCACTCTGTGTCACACCACTCCTGAAGATTGCAATCACCTGTTCCTTCATTGTTGGGTTCTCAAAGATTTTTGGGTCAGAGTGACCTCTTATTTAGGCATATCTCCGAACCTAATCCCCACTACAGATCCCCACATTGAGGATTGGTGGGTCACCTCTCTTCAAGATGCTGGAGGAAGCCGCAGGTGGAATGCCACTGTAATGCTTACGTGGTGGATTATCTGGAGAGAAAAGAACTCAAGAGTTTTCAACAATAAAGCCAAATCCACAACCCAAAATTTCCATGACTGGACTGAGGAGCTAAACAGTTGGAAGTTGACTAGACTTAAGGATGCATTGCTTATGAATGCCTTGTAGTTTTGTTTCTTTTCTCTCTCGTGTAGCTTTTTGATCTCTCTCTGTCTTTTCTATTTTTCGTTTTGTATATAGTTTTGTGTGTTGTTCTTTACTTCTTCTTAATTAATAGAAAACATCGCTGCTATTTTTCATCAAAAAAACTTGTTGGAGCTCCATGGGCCGAGAGAACTGAAACTGTTGGAGGGGTGTCCCCGCGCTACCCCGGACCGCCGGCATACCATTAAAATATTGTGTAAATAGTTTAGAATCCCCTTCTGGGCATTTTCTACTCTAGAATGGTAAACTTATAAATTCTTCATCCCACCTCCAACTCCTGCTCTATAAATAGGGCCCCAAGGCCAAGAGGGAGGGGGATCTCATTTTTCCCTCTTTCTCACTTTTGCAAACCCTAATTTGGGAGAGAAACACGAAACCGCTGCGCGAGGCCTAGTTGCGCTTGCTATCTTCTCCTTCATATCCCTACGTGCGCCCCCGTAGGCTTGCGTAACCGAACGGGGGTGCCTCTCTCTTATTGTCTAGGCTCGTACCTACGACAATTGGCGCTGACCGTGGGGACCTGAGCGAAAAGTCATAACGTCTAAGAAGAGAAGCCCGAGCGTGACTAGGACCACCTCCTCCGTGCATACCCCTGCGGGACGCTCCGCGCGCTCTACGCGTACCCCTGCAGGATGGCACCGCGTACACCTTATGCGTAACCCTGCAGGAGGCTCCGCGTGTACCATGCGCACCCTATGCGTACCCCTGCAGGAGGCTCCGCGCACACCCTACGCGCACCCCTGCGGGATGCTCCGCGCATCCTGCACGTACCCTTACAGGAGGCTCCGCGCACACCCTGGGCGCACCCCATGTGGGACGCTCCGGGCACCCTGCGCGTACCCCTATAGGAGGCTCCGCGCACACCCTGCGCGTAGCCCTGCAGGAGGCTCCGCGTGTACCATGCACACCCTGCACGCACTCTAGCGGGACGCTCCGCGCACTCTGCGTGTACCCCTGCAGGAGGCTCCGCGCACACCCTGCTCGCACCCCTGCGGGACGCTCCGCGCACCCTACGCGTACCCCTGCAAGAGGTTCCACGCACACCCTGCGTGCACCCCTACTGCGCGTAGCCCTGCAGGAGGCTCTGCGTGTACCATGCGCACCCTGCGCAAACTCCTACAGAACGCTCCGCGCACCCTGCGCGTACCCCTACAGGATGCTCCGCGCACACCCTGCGCGTAGCCCTGCAGGAGGCTCTACGCGTACCATGCGCACCCTGTACATACCCCTGCAAGACACTCCGCACATCCCGCGCGTAACCCCTGCAAGAGGCTCTGCTCCGCGCCACACCCTGTGCGCACCCCTGCGGGACGTTCTGCACATCCTGCGCGCACCCCTGCGGGAGCCTCCGCGCACACCCTGCGTGCACCCCTGCGGGACGCTCCGCGCACCCTGCGTGTACCCTGCGGGAGCCTCTGTGCACACCCTGCACGTACCCTTGCAAAAGCCTCCGTGCACACCCTGCGTGCACCCCTGCGGGACACTCCGCGCACCCTGCGCGTACCCCTGCAGGAGCCTCTGCACACACCCTGCGTGCACACCCTGCAGGAGGCTCCGCGTGTACCATGCGTACCCTGCACGTACCCCTGCAGGAGGCTCCGCGCACACCTTGTGCACACCCCTGCGGGACGCTCCGTGCATCCTGCGTGTACCCCTGCAATAGGCTTCGTGCACATCCTGCGCGCACCCTGCGGGACGCTTCGCGCATCCTGCGCGTACCCCTGCAGGAGGCTCCGCATATGCCCTACGTGCACCCCTACGCACCTCGCGCGCACCCCTGCAGGAGGCTCCGCGCACACCCTGCGTGAACCCCTGCGAGACGCTCCGCGCACCCTGCGCGCGCTCTGCGTGCACCCTCGCGGTGGTCCTGCGTGCAACCCTATGGGAGGTCGTCCGCGCGTACCCCTGTGCGCAATCCGCGGGAGATCCTCCGTGCATACCCCTGCGCGTACTCTCTACGCGCACCCTGCGCATATCCCGCGGAGGCTCTACGCGCACTAGGGGGCTCGCCGCCAGCACGGCCCCTTACGTGCCCTCTCGAACTTGGTGTCCTCCGTGCCCGTCCCCGGCGACACAAGGGGCTCGTCGTCAACACCACCCACGCGCGCTCTCAAACTTGGTGTCCTCCGCGCTCGTCCTCGGCGACACTAGGGGCTCGCCGCCAATACGGCCCCTTATGCGCGCTATCGAACTTGGTGTCCTCCGTGCCTGTCCCCGGCTACACCAGGGGCTTATCATCAGCATCACCCCTACGCACGCCCTCGGACACCGACATCATCCGTGCCCGTCTTCAGCGACTGCACACTATGTGTCGCCTGCGCACACGCTTGAACTTAGTGTACCCCGAGCACGCGCTTGTCTTTAGTGACATATGGGATAGCTCATAACTCCCTGCCATGTCGAGCCATCTCTATTCGGGATAGAGTGTCCCTTCCCTCCGGGGGTCACGCGATGATAGCTCCCTGCAATGTCGAGCCACCTCCGTCGGGGATAGAGTGTCCCTTCCCTCCAGGGTCGCACGACGATAAGCTCCCTAAAGGCAAAGAGGTAAAGCAGTCAACCGTTGAAAATCAAAGTGCCAAATATGGACAAAAGAAGTTGAGAGTGCCCAAGGTCAAGGAAGGTTTGTCATTGCTTAAAGCAAAATCACAGCCGGGATGCCTACTCGGCTTATCAATTTGGCAAAAGAAAAAATTACAAAAGCTTAGTGCACAAGAGCTAAAAAGGAAGAACATGGCATGGATGCCCAAAGGAAGCAACCAAAACAAGAATGATGTGCAAGCATCTGTTGCAAGAAGTGTAATAGAAGTCAAGAAAGAGAAGAATAGAGTCAATAGGCAATTAAGCCGAAGATTTACTTCTATCCATAAAGATCTTCGGTGGGCACAGCATCCATATTCTTCAACCGTGCCATCAATGCCTATGTTATGGGATTCATCCCCAGGTACGATTGGTTACCCCGCATGGGTTTATTTTGATCCATGGATGCAATATAATTTTTTGCATCATGGAAGAGTATCACCAAATTGCTATACATTTGATTAGCTACAATGTTATTGCTGATCCAAAGGGCCGAAATATTTAGGGTTCAAAGTCAGCTGAGTTCTTTCATTTATTTCGGCCATGCATACTTTAATGGATGGAGCGTACATGGACCTTAGGGTTAAGCATATGGTCGGTGTTTATCTGTCGCCCTAAGAACCTATTTAAACATGGACGGTGTGGTGTGCCAATATCTCCCTTAGTCTTGTTGGAGATTGAGACAAGGTGAAGCCGAACCAAAGCTCAATGATTCGGCTGCTAATGGACACCGTCCTAAGGATTTCTCATAGTGTTTTCGGTAGATACGATCATACCGAAAACAAGGGGGCATGTGTTTACAACCAAATTTGGCTGAGTCAGCCGGTTGAGATTCATCTAAAATCAACATTAACATGCAATGAAGGCTCGCCGAATCCAGCTTACCGAGTACCAAGTTGTGCAGCTCGATGTGGCCGAGTTGATCAAAGCACCAGGCGAGACAAGCCGAGTTCATTCCAGCGTGCTCGGGGAGCCTGCAGCATCTTCGAAGTACTCGCAGCACCCGAGTACTCGTTACACCCCCGAGTACTCATCCATGTGGTGATGACATAATTTGGCAGTGCCCCGAGTGGCCCAGCGCATCAAATAACTCGCAATGCTGCTAAGTCGTGGCTCGCCCCGAGTGGTCCACGGCAAGCCCGAGCAGCCTGTGGTTTCCCCCGAGCACTTCACTTTATCCCCGAGTACGGAGGTGCTCGCAGAAGATCCCGAACGCCAACGTCTCCGAGCGGCAGGTTCGAGCCAAATCCCGAGCTAGCCCAGGCCGAGTTCTGAGTAGCGTATCCGAGTCCCGATGGTGCCGCGTGGCATGTCCGAGTCATCTAATGAGCCGAGTGGCTCGAGCCGAGTCCCTTCTGGCGTGTTCGAGTTCCAGTGTTGCCAAGCCATGCGTCCGAGTTGTGGCGTCCCGAGTACTACGTCATCAAGCCACGAGCAGTACCTCTGGACATTCGACAGTGGCGAGCCCGAGCACTTGCGACCCCGAGCGACGTCAACCCCGAGCATCGCCGACCCCGAGTACTGGTGACCCCGGGTGGCCGAACCCCGAGGAGTTCCCCAGTCCCGAGGGGTTTTTTCGAGTACTCAGCGGATTCCCGAGTGGTCCGAGTTCGTCCTCGAGCACTCGCGAAGGATCATCTTCAGCAGGTCCGAGTCACAGCGCTACCCTTCAAGGCTTACCTGATGCCAGAGACTTCAACTTGGGACGCAAGAAACGCAGTGGATCGTGACAATCAAGGAGAGTCCTACAAGATTGGGAAGTCGATCCGGTTTGTTTGGAAAGGATGACTCGTGCGCCAAGAGGAGTCCGGATGTCGGCGTTCGAGGCAGTTAGATTTGGAAGGTTATCTTGGTTTGTATGGAAAGTCATATGTACGTTAGAATCAAGATCCTTTAGACAAGGAAAGAGATATATTTGTAATCAGATTAGGATTAGGAGTCCAGATCTCCTACGGGAAGACCAGCCGCCCTATAAATATGTAAAGGGTGACGGCCGATTAAATCATCCAACAATCGATCAAATCAATCTTTTACCTTTTACCTTTTCTTAGTAGTAGATCTTTGCTGTTTTGCGCTGTAAAACAGTCGGTTCTTCCTCACGTAAGTAGGAAGATCTTTGTTGCTTTGCTCGGAAAGCAATCGCTCGTCGTACGCGTAAGTACGATAGTTATCCTTTGTTGCTTTGCTCGAAAAGCATCCGTTTATCGCACACGTAAGTGCGGTTGGCGACTCCACTTCACCTAGGTGTTCCACGGATCCAATTTCGTGCGAACACAATTGGCGACTCCGCTGGGGAACACGAAGTTTCGAACGATCCATTGTGATCACCATTGCTATGGAGAGATCGTCATCAAGAGGCTGCGATCTACAACGGTAGTATGAATACTCAATTCACTTATGTAGATGCAAATAATTCATATGTTGGTGTTGCTAAGTCTTCCGATGGGCATACTGTATCGGCTAGCCCTAGTTTTTTCAATCATGCATCTGATTACGGGCAAAAGCCGGTGCAAAGTAATTTACACACTTCGAC
Organism: Stipa capillata; assembly: GCA_019208055.1. Lineage (NCBI taxonomy): Eukaryota > Viridiplantae > Streptophyta > Magnoliopsida > Poales > Poaceae > Stipa > Stipa capillata. Next base: position 42,815 of record JAGXJF010000785.1, on the reverse strand, counting down.
ATCTTATGATATTAGCAACATGCAACATGTATATTTGAATTCTCATGCATCGGCAACCCCACGAACCTTGCCGATGAACAACATGATGGGTTCAGTTAATCATTATGAAACACCCCATGTGATAAATTTCAACAACATGCAAGAAGGTGCTTCGCTGTTTTACCCATCGGTAATCGACTCACAATACGTGAGCCCACCTTCGGACAGGCCGATGGATGGGAGATTTGGCCATGCTATTAGCAGCTGGTCGGTCAATTACCCTCAACTGTCATATGCTATGCCTTATATCACTAATTTTTCAACACCATATGCGACTGTGGATATCCATAATTCGGCTTCGCACCTTCACAACGGTCATAGCCGAATAAGTGGAAATTATGCAAGACCGCATATGCCTTCGCCTAACACCGTAACACATAATATGCCTCCTATACAGTGGTGAAGTTTCGGCAACACCCCTATCCCATTGCCGAACGAGTCTAAAAGCATTGGGGGGCAATCCGACCCAAAGTGGATTGGGGGGCAATCCGACAAGAGTAGTTCAATTATTGAAAAAACCGAACCAAGTAATGTGTGTCCCGAGTCCGTCAAATCAAAGGAGGTAAGCTTGATCAAGCAAGGGCATGGCGAGCATAGTGAGGTGGCTGTGCTCGATTTCTCTGAAGCTAAGGGAGCCTTCGTTCTGCCCTATGAGTTCCGTGCCAAAGAAATTGGCGAGCATCAAGGACCAGAACAGGTAGCCGAACAAAGTTCGGTCAACAAGGATCTCCAGTGCGAAGAGGCACGGAACCTAGGAAAAGAAGAAGACAAGACATTGGGGAGCTATCCGAAAGCAGAGCAAGATATCATTCAAGTCTTACAACCGAGTTGCTCTCCCAACATATGTGAAGAAGGACATCTGCGTGCTCTCGAGTTACTCGCAATATTGCCAAGTCGTGTAATGCGCCGAGTAGCTCGAACCAGGTGGCCCGCGGCGCTCCAGAGTTGCTCTCCCAACGTATTTGAAGAGGTACATCTTGCAAGTACTTTACTCATTTTCCGATTTGGTCATACTCCTATTGTTAATGCATCTATTAGCAAAGTTGTCATAAAAAACCTTAGAAGACCAATTGGGAAGGGTGATTTATTTGTTAGCAATAAAATTTTTACAGAGCATATCGGTCAACATCCTCTACCATCCAGAGAGGCCGATAGTGACAAACTTAGTACAGCTGGAGCTATCCCCATGGTTTTATGTAAAGCTCATATGTGCATGGGTAGTTTTGTTTGTTTCATACTCGGCTTACACTTGGTCTCAAATGAGACGCACGTGTTGTAAGTATTTTGGTTTCAAAAAAGTACAGCCAAGATTAGAATCTGTTGAGAAAGCCGATGTCGGTACAATATCTTATTCGAAAGCATCGGAGAAAAGATGCAAACGACAAGGCATAGCCGAGTGGGGAGACGTCAGATCTGCACTATTCGTCTGCTTAGTTCCATGGCCGGTCTCGCAACAAGATCGGTTGGAGAATAAGAGGGATGCCTTTGATTTAAGCATGTGCGATCACATCTTTGATGAATTGCTGAAGAATGATTATATTAGAACGCTTGATCACTATGTCGGACCATCAGTGCAAAGACGAATGTATTGCAAGTTGCACGAGCCGTTCAAGTGTAATTTTAGGAATTGCGACATGTTTCCTCAAGCGGTACAATCGATCGTTCATAAAAAACGATTGAGGTCGGTTGGACCACAGACGGATGACCAGTCTATTCCGAGTGATCTGCAGCATTCCCAAGCGACCTGGCATGACGGGTGGCTCATGCCGAGTAGTCTTGCGGCGTTCCCCGAGCGGTCTAGCATAACGGTTAGCCCAAGCCGAGTGGCTCGCGGTGCTTTTGAGTTATCCCATATGCCGAGTAGTTCGAGACGGGCAGCCCTCGGCGTTCCTGAGACGGGTGTTCAGCCGAGTGGCATAGACCGAGTTCTTTCTGGCGTAGCCAAAACTCGTCGTCACCAGGCTGCTTTGCGGATGGTCTGTTGTACCAAGTCGTTCACTTCAAAGCCTGGTCTTGATGGCCAAAATCTATTGCGTCAGCTTCCCCAAGACGATTCATTCAAAAATGAGAGGGTACAAACTGTAGATGATGGGATCAAGTTTTCAAGTAAAGAGAACGTTCGAGAGCTCCATGAAGACATTCTTGAAGGTGGACATTCTATCAAAACTACAGCGAAGACTTCAAGCGCTGGGGGGCAGCAAGGAAACTCAAAGATTGATGCACGCAAAGTCAAAGGAGACAAAGGCCGCAATAAGCACAAGAGTAGGAAATCAAAAGTTACTTTTAAGGAACTACTAGCTAAATATCAGAAGGAGATTGAAGCAAAAGATGCTTATCAGCCAAGTGATACAAAGAAGTCGAGATCACCCCCAAAGCGCAAGTCTGGAAACCGGGATTGGCGAAGGGAGAAGTTCAATACGGCAGCTTCATATTTTCCTTTTGGGCCGCCAATGCCAATGTCATGGGTACCTCCTTATGCTGATTTTTATCCATATTCATCATGGGATAGGTATGGTTCAAGGGCACGTTCTCCATCACATTTTAGACCATCTCACCGAGATTATGCAGCTCCGAGAAGACCAACTTTTGATGAACAATCACATGTCAAAGACCGTGTCAATAAAAAAAATCGGTCCGGAGCCCAAAGGGGAAGAAAGAAGTAATCACGCAAGTTTATCGTATTAGAAAGGATGGTTGTAAGTGTGCTACTTCAGGTTTGATTGTAAATGATAAAAAGCCAGTCAAGGTGTTGACATTGGCTACTAAAGGCAAAGAGGTAAAGCAGTCAACCGTTGAAAATCAAAGTGCCAAATATGGACAAAAGAAGTTGAGAGTGCCCAAGGTCAAGGAAGGTTTGTCATTGCTTAAAGCAAAATCACAGCCGGGATGCCTACTCGGCTTATCAATTTGGCAAAAGAAAAAATTACAAAAGCTTAGTGCACAAGAGCTAAAAAGGAAGAACATGGCATGGATGCCCAAAGGAAGCAACCAAAACAAGAATGATGTGCAAGCATCTGTTGCAAGAAGTGTAATAGAAGTCAAGAAAGAGAAGAATAGAGTCAATAGGCAATTAAGCCGAAGATTTACTTCTATCCATAAAGATCTTCGGTGGGCACAGCATCCATATTCTTCAACCGTGCCATCAATGCCTATGTTATGGGATTCATCCCCAGGTACGATTGGTTACCCCGCATGGGTTTATTTTGATCCATGGATGCAATATAATTTTTTGCATCATGGAAGAGTATCACCAAATTGCTATACATTTGATTAGCTACAATGTTATTGCTGATCCAAAGGGCCGAAATATTTAGGGTTCAAAGTCAGCTGAGTTCTTTCATTTATTTCGGCCATGCATACTTTAATGGATGGAGCGTACATGGACCTTAGGGTTAAGCATATGGTCGGTGTTTATCTGTCGCCCTAAGAACCTATTTAAACATGGACGGTGTGGTGTGCCAATATCTCCCTTAGTCTTGTTGGAGATTGAGACAAGGTGAAGCCGAACCAAAGCTCAATGATTCGGCTGCTAATGGACACCGTCCTAAGGATTTCTCATAGTGTTTTCGGTAGATACGATCATACCGAAAACAAGGGGGCATGTGTTTACAACCAAATTTGGCTGAGTCTGCCGGTTGAGATTCATCTAAAATCAACATTAACATGCAATGAAGGCTCGCCGAATCCAGCTTACCGAGTACCAAGTTGTGCAGCTCGATGTGGCCGAGTTGATCAAAGCACCAGGCGAGACAAGCCGAGTTCATTCCAGCGTGCTCGGGGAGCCTGCAGCATCTTCGAAGTACTCGCAGCACCCGAGTACTCGTTACACCCCCGAGTACTCATCCATGTGGTGATGACATAATTTGGCAGTGCCCCGAGTGGCCCAGCGCATCAAATAACTCGCAATGCTGCTAAGTCGTGGCTCGCCCCGAGTGGTCCACGGCAAGCCCGAGCAGCCCTGTGGTTTCCCCGAGCACTTCACTTTATCCCCGAGTACGGAGGTGCTCGCAGAAGATCCCGAACGCCAACGTCTCCGAGCGGCAGGTTCGAGCCAAATCCCGAGCTAGCCCAGGCCGAGTTCTGAGTAGCGTATCCGAGTCCCGATGGTGCCGCGTGGCATGTCCGAGTCATCTAATGAGCCGAGTGGCTCGAGCCGAGTCCCTTCTGGCGTGTTCGAGTTCCAGTGTTGCCAAGCCATGCGTCCGAGTTGTGGCGTCCCGAGTACTACGTCATCAAGCCACGAGCAGTACCTCTGGACATTCGACAGTGGCGAGCCCGAGCACTTGCGACCCCGAGCGACGTCAACCCCGAGCATCGCCGACCCCGAGTACTGGTGACCCCGGGTGGCCGAACCCCGAGGAGTTCCCCAGTCCCGAGGGGTTTTTTCCGAGTACTCAGCGGATTCCCGAGTGGTCCGAGTTCGTCCTCGAGCACTCGCGAAGGATCATCTTCAGCAGGTCCGAGTCACAGCGCTACCCTTCAAGGCTTACCTGATGCCAGAGACTTCAACTTGGGACGCAAGAAACGCAGTGGATCGTGACAATCAAGGAGAGTCCTACAAGATTGGGAAGTCGATCCGGTTTGTTTGGAAAGGATGACTCGTGCGCCAAGAGGAGTCCGGATGTCGGCGTTCGAGGCAGTTAGATTTGGAAGGTTATCTTGGTTTGTATGGAAAGTCATATGTACGTTAGAATCAAGATCCTTTAGACAAGGAAAGAGATATATTTGTAATCAGATTAGGATTAGGAGTCCAGATCTCCTACGGGAAGACCAGCCGCCCTATAAATATGTAAAGGGTGACGGCCGATTAAATCATCCAACAATCGATCAAATCAATCTTTTACCTTTTACCTTTTCTTAGTAGTAGATCTTTGCTGTTTTGCGCTGTAAAACAGTCGGTTCTTCCTCACGTAAGTAGGAAGATCTTTGTTGCTTTGCTCGGAAAGCAATCGCTCGTCGTACGCGTAAGTACGATAGTTATCCTTTGTTGCTTTGCTCGAAAAGCATCCGTTTATCGCACACGTAAGTGCGGTTGGCGACTCCACTTCACCTAGGTGTTCCACGGATCCAATTTCGTGCGAACAGATAGCTCCCCGAAATGTCGAGCCACCTCCGTCGGGGATAGAGTGTCTCTTTCTTCTGGGGTAGCGCGACGATAAGCTCCCTATGACGTCGAGCCGTCCCCATTCGGGATAGAGCGTCCCTTCCCTTCGGGGTCGCGCAACGATAGCCCCCCGCAATGTCGAGCCATCTCCATTTGGGATATAGTGTCCCTTCCCTTCAGGGTGGCGCGATGATAGCTTCCCGCAATGTCGAGCCACCTCCGTCGGGGATAGAGTGTCCCTTCCCTCCGGGGTCGTGCGACGATAAGCTCCATGCGACGTCGAGCCATCCCCATTCGGGATAGAGCGTCCTTCCCTCCGGGGTCGCGCGACGATAGCTCCCCGCAATGTCGAGCCATCTCCATTCGGGATAGAGTGTCGCTTCCCTCCGGGGTCGCGCGATGATAGCTCCCCGCAATGTCGAGCCACCTCCGTCGGGGATAGAGTGTCCCTTCCCTCCGGGGTCGAGCGACGATATGCTCCCTGCAACGTCGAGCCGTCTCTATTCGGGATAGAGTGTCCCTTCCCTCCGGGGTCGTGCGACGATAGCTCCCCGTGATGTCGAGCCATCTCCATGCGGGATAAGAGTGTCCCTTCCCTCCGGGGTCGCGCGATGATAGCTCCCCGCAATTTCGAGCCACCTCCGTCGGGGATAGAGTTGCCTTCCCTCCAGGGTCGCACGACGATAAGCTCCCTCGACGTCGAGCCATCTTCATTCGGGATAGAGTGTCCCTTCCATCCAGGGTCGCGCAAGGACTGCTCTCCGCAATGTTGAGCCACTTCCGTCTGGCATAGAGTGCCCCTACTCTTCTAGGGTAGTGCGACGATAACTCCCCGGGACGTCAAGCCAAGTGTACATATTGAGCAAAAGCATAAGCATGTTCGAACGTCTTATCAGGCGCTCAATGTTTTTGGATGGGGATAGATATAGCAGTGCATACCTAACAATGCCCCCCATCTCCATGCCTAATCTAGATACAAGCACTTGCGAGCGTGTCTCGAGTGCTAAGTGTTTTTATATGGGAGTTGGGTACAACAATGTGTACCTAACCATGTCGCTATCACCATGGCCTACCCAAATCCCAGTGCCCTCAAGTGCGTCCCAAGCGTTCACAAAATGAAGGAAGGGGATGACATAACGACACTCTCATTGTTACATTACCGCATCGCACTGCATGCCCAACAACATCTCCTTGCGATGTCGAGCAGTTCCACCCAACACAACCGTCGTCATTATACGTCACACCTTTGACGCCATCATGCATCGCTTATTTAACATCATTTTACACCCAGCGACTGCAGGTATCATGCACCGAGTGTCTATCGCCATTTCACGATTGGATGTCATTGCCATCGAGCAACCAAGTGTTTGTCGCCATCGCGCGACTAGATGTCACTGATATCAAGCAACCAAGTGTTTATCGCCATCGCATGACTTAGTCTTTGACAACATCATACATCGAATGTTTGTCGCCATCGCACGGTCAAATGTCACTGCCATTGAGCAACTAAGTGTTTGTCGCCATCACACGATCGAATGTCACAGCCATCGAGCAACCAAGTATTTGTCGCCATCGTGCGCTATTGTTTTTATCAGATGGAGAGATAAAAGCGCTCTATTGCGTCCTTGTGCACTAGTTTTTTCCTATTGGGAGACAGGGTACTACGTGCCCCGCAACATGGTCCACCTGTCATCGACATGTATCGCCCGGCATCAACTCACCACTAGAGTCGACAGGGTCCGCCCAGCATTTTTCATGGTTTGCTCGATATCGACATGTGCCACTCAACGTCCGCGTGCCACTCGGCGTCAACATGTTCTGCCCAGTGTTGACATGGTCCGCCCGATGTCGACATGTGCCACTCAACGTCAACACGCTGCCAGGGATTGGCGTGCACCACACGACATCAATGTGCTGCTCGGCGTCAACATGGTCCACCCGGCATGGTGGGTGGTAGAGTGGAGGAGACAGACAACTGAGGTGGCGGATGGCAGCGCGCGCCCTCGCGGAGAGTCTTCGTGTCCTTGCGGATGGCTCCACGCGTACCCCCGTGGAGGGTCCTCGCGCTCCTGCAGATGATTCCACACACACCCCTACAGAGGGTCCTCGTACTCCCATGGAGGGTCCTCGCACCCCCTGCAATGGGTCCTTGTGCCCCCACGGAGGGTCATCGCTTCCCCATGGAAGGCTCCACGCGCCACCTTGCGGAGGGTCCTCGTACCCCCGTACAAGGCTCCAGGCGAGCAAGTGTGCCTGAAGACGGGTTGAGGTGACCCACACGTCCATCCTGACATGCGGCCATTCCCCCAGCACCTCGCGCCCCTACATGCGACGGCCTCACCCTACAGCACTCCTCTCAAGTGCCTCAAGGGCAGTGAAGAAGCGGGTGGGGAGACGGACGACGAGGGAGCCATGGATCAGTAGATGGTCCATAGCACTGACAATTGGAAAAATGACAATGATACCCGTAGCTGAGCAACAAGCAATTACAACAATAAGCGTGAGCGTCAGTCTCACCCTCATGACGACCTCAACCGCCAGCGACATACGTCAACATTTTAGATACCATCGATAGCCCTATCTCGCGCATTGCATCAAAAGTGATAGCAATTCTCCAATAGATACATCTCAAAAGAGATTGTGAATATGTATGCCACGACAGACCATCTCGTACATACGCTAGACGTCTCATACAATGAAAACGGAGATGACACCCTGCTCACACCATATAAGTAAGGGAGAAAAGGAAGTTGTTACCCTCGGAGCGTGGGCTACGGATGGAGAGGCTCCACAACGATGGGCTACGGATGGAGAGGCTCCACAACGATGAAGGATGCCAAGGTGGGCGCAACGGCGCTACCGGCAACCCGCGTTGGCAGGCTCGGTTGTGTCCTCCTCCCGTCGGGCAGCCTAGCCCAGCAATGGTGGCGCAAGGGCCGTGACGGTTGGGCAAAACACACGCCAAACGAGACCCGGGCGCCCGGGCAACCCGGCCCGTGGTGGCACCGAATCACGGGCAGTAGGGACTCGGCCGCCAGGTTCGACTCACTGTGGAGGTCCACCGGACACGCAGGCCCCCTCATCGTCGCCTACATAGCCGACCTCCCGGCTCGGCGATGGTAGCGTGGCCCCTCCTGTGGGCTGCCCTACGCACACCAGCGTGGAGTGGAGGTGGCTGCGACAATGTGGCGTGAAGTGCTTCATGGCAGTGACGCTAGATGACACGGCTCCCGGTGTGGCTCGTGGCCCAGCACGGCGTCAAAGCAGAGGCGGCGCCAGCGTGGCGCGGCGCTGGACAAAGCGGCTCCCAGCGCGGCTCGCGGCCCAGCACGGCGTCGAAACTGAGGCGGCACCAGAGCGGCGTGGCTCGCAACAGGAGCAACACGGTGTCGAACGGAGCGGCGGCATGACCCAGGGGCGGCAGCAGGGCGATTGACGCTCCGGTGAGGCAGCGGTAGGCCGGCGAAGTAGCATCAGGGTGGCGCCCAGGTGGGCCTTTGTACCCCTGCACGCCCCCGCTCAACCCTAAAAGTGAGTGGGCCGGCGCCTAGGTCCATAGCTGGGAGAAGGAGGCCGCATGGAGCGGCAAGAAAGGAAGAAGGCTGCGTAGGCCCGAAAGAAAAAAAACAGAGGAAGGAAAGAAAAAGAATAAGGGAAGAAGAAAAAAAGAAAAAGAAAAAACAAGAATATGTCCTCCGCTCTGACCGGCCTTCGCTCCGACAGAGCCGACCCCTCACCAGGATACAGATCATATCTCCGAGAAAAGAGAAGGAAAGGGGATAAGAAAAGGGAACAAGGGCAGACTCCTCGCCACAGGACACATCACATTCCGCCATCACGCAGGCATCGTCGGCCCGGTCCGCACGCCAACCCCTCAAGGACCGGTGCGCTGGCCCGGACGGGCGGTACCGTACCGCCCGGACCTGCGAGGGGCTACTGTTGGAGGGGTGTCCCCGCGCTACCCCGGACCGCCGGCATACCATTAAAATGTTGTGTAAATAGTTTAGAATCCCCTTCCGGGCATTTTCTACCCTAGAATGGTAAACTTATAAATTCCTCATCCCACCTCCACCTCCTTCTCTATAAATAGGGCCCCAAGGCCAAGAGGGAGGGGGATCTCATTTTTCCCTCTTTCTCACTTTTGCAAACCCTAATTTGGGAGAGAAACACGAAACCGTGCGCGAGGCCTAGTTACGCTTGTTATCTTCTCCCTCATGTCCCTACATGCACCCCCGTAGGCCTGCGTAACCGAACAGGGATGCCTCTCTCTTATTGTCTAGGCTCGTACCTATGACAGAAACCATCGCCACAAAGAGCGGTAGATCTCGGTGAAGAAGACAACCAGAGAAGCCTCATATATATACGGAGAGGTGGTGGATCTCTTGGCCAACGAGGGAAACCGTGGGCACTGAGCAGCCACAGGAATGTAGCACCGACGAGCGTGAACATCGGAGCTCGAAAGAGGGGCACCTCGAGAGAGGGAGAGGAAGAAGAAAAATCAGATCTACAAGAAACCTAATATCTAAGCAACATCATGGTATCACATGAATCACAGATTAAAGATTAAATGTTCTTACAAGGAATGAATGGAGAGTTGAGGATGCGAGCGAGCGATCAGAGTCGAAAAGATGTGACGAAGGTGACGAAGATGCAAGCAGCCGTGCAGTGCATTTCCTAGAAACTTGATCGCTTGACACCCGTGTAGGTCGTGATCGCCACGAAAAGTCTGAGACTATTGCTTATCATGGTCTTACTGCATGGCAAGAACAGGGACGGCGAGTCTCGAAGGCGATGAGCATAGCGGGAGAGATCAGACGTGGGTGTTTTTGGTGTGTCGTCTACCGATAAGGACGTCTTATATAGACGTCACGCTGTAACAGTCCACTAACAAAACGTGGCACGATCTTCTCTTATCCCAGGAATCGCCCCTAGGATGTCTGCACCGTGCCTCAACAGACTAACCGCATGGAATGCACATCTTTTCCGTCTATTGGTGCTCGAGGAAATCGCGGTATGGATACGACGAAAACACACGAAGTAAAAAGAGAACTACACTTAGTATGCCAAGTTCACGCATTGTCACAAATCAAGTAATTACACCCGAATAAACGTGAAACACACGCACATGGTGTTCCCTCTTGTCATCTCATCTAAGAATGACATGTGACAAACCCTTATATGTTGGTCTAGATGTTCAGTTGACAAGACGGGACCATGCAAATTTTGGACACACCCTTTGATGTATTTCATTGAATAACAGGCCAATGCCCATTTATTTCAACACTGGACCTAAACAGATGGATCTTGCTGTCTAGTTCCTCCCTATCATTGTCGTTGTTACCTAATCTAACACGGCTACTAATCGCTGACATGCCTTGGTCCTAGGACGTCTCATGGCCCCGACTCCTCCTCAAGACGGCGCCCTCCCTCGAAACCCTTCATATCCACATTGTCCTCCCTGCCAAGAGGAGCAGGCCGAACCCCGTGATGATGAGATACCGTGGCAGCCCACCATGCTTGGACACCATCACCTCAAGGAGTTTGTGATGGCTGATTTTGAGAGGACGGAGAGGTGGGTTTACCTTGTCAATTTTGTCAAGGGAGTATGCGGCACATCGTTGTGCCATGTCGCCATGTACAAGAAGGAGCGTGCTCGGGACAAGTGGCATTGGGATTGGAGATAGTGACACAACAGCAAAACTCACAATGGACCAACAAGGAGAAGGACAAGATGCTGAAGCAGATCATGGATGGGATTCCTTCTTCCACGGCTGCTCCTGCGGTTTAACTAGTTTAGGCTGAACTTTTGTCATGTTTGTGCACCCATGACTTGATAGCAGGGCTGTGCCGGAGAAATCTAAAACTAGGCCTTAGATACAAGAAAAATCGATGACGAAAATGTGTCTTTTATTTTTGGTAATACAGTTCTTTTAAGAATTATATGTTGGCAAAAAGAAATCTATGAAACTCTTAACTACTAATTTATATTTTATCTGAAAACATATCATTATTTTAAGATTCCTCGATACAAAAAATTTCAATTAAATCTTCTTCTTCAAAACATCATTTTCAAGAGCTAGTGTAGCTAATCCATAAAGTTGTTTTTTGTCATTGTAGAGCACAAGATAGCTAGTGTAGCTAATCCATAAAGTTGTTTTTTTGGTCATTGTAGAGCACAAGAAGGACATCAAAATATTAATTTAAAAAAACTTAGCTCTATTGATGCAACGGTCCCTAGAATAGTTAACAAAACTCTATATGGTAGAGAAACAATTTAGCCGTTTCAGAAAATTCATCATGTTCAAGTGTTGCGATCATAAAGAGGGACAGTAGAGAGAGACATAGGCATGCATTTGGACGGGGACATGAGACAAAGACGTGTTTGGGAATAGTTTGAGTGGATAGGTTTTTACGAAGGAGTAACGACTCCCTTTCTTATTCTTACCATCTCATTGGAATGTATTGAATTGAAAAAACACATAAATAAATAAAAACATAATGTTATGGCATGTTAAATATTTTAGGTATTAAAAACGCAAGAATAATGAATAAAAATTGTTGTACCATAGGAAAAGCTCGAGTATTTTATTTAGCATTGAGTGCATTCCATACTTGTCATAGACACGAATGAAACCTTTCAGTAGATCTAATCTCTCGCTAGAAATCCTATAAATTGGGATCTAGAAAAGCAATACATAATAATTATGGTGATCTCATTCCTTTGATCCAAAATGTATTTACATGAAAAAATATTATGGATCAACATAATACTAAATTCATTTAAAGATCTTTAAATCTAAAAAATCTCTTCATCAATAATTATCCATGACTAATTTCTTAATTAGTACTCCCTCCTTCTCAGTTTATTAGGCGGCTTAGCAAAAAAACGATTACCAAGACTCCCTTCTGACATCAATTAACATGCGCGGATACCTCAGCTAACCCCTCGATTTCTACCTTAACTAATGCATACAGCGGCTACCCTTCTCCCTCATTAGACGCGTGATTTATGTGCATGCACATGCATGCAAAGTAGACTACTCTTAGCTGATGTATGCAAAGACTAATGAGTTGGAGGGAAGGCCGAAACATACTCCCTGTATTTGCTTTGGAGGGAAGGATGAAAACGAAATTTTTGATGTTAGCTAAAACAAATCATGGGTGATCAAAATTTAGAGGGCGCGTAGCATGATTTGAAATTCTCAAAATCAGTCTTTATAACCCGAGTGAAAGTGTTGTTGTCCATCATCTTCTCCAAATAGAGCTTCATGCTTGAGAGCCATGGCGTTTATTGATCTGAACGTGCCGATCAATTGGGAAGGGTTAGAAGATGATGCCGGCCATGGCGACGCAGGAGCAGGGCGTGGTGATTCTGGCAACGGCGACGCAAGAGCAGTTCTTGGAGACGCCGGCCACGGCGACGCAGAGAACAGGTCGTGGTGAGGCCGGCCGCGGGCACGCAGGTCACGGGCTGGAGGGCCGAGGGCGTGCTAGACTGGGTCTGGCCGGCCGCGGTCATGGCGGAGTTTGGAACGCCAGCCACGCTCAATCGACGACAGCACAAGGCGGACGCGTGCAAGGCCGTCTTGGGCTGGCCGGTAGACGACGAGGAGGACACGGCTACGGCAACGACGGAGACGGAGCTTCATCCGACGCGCCCAGCTTTCTGTCGAACTCGCCGGAGATCGGAGATGGACACGGAGGAGGCTCTCTGTCGAACTCGCCGGAGAACGCTTTGGACTTAAGTATGCCCTCAACTCATTCTGTTATGAGTACGTATAGATAGCTCAGACTAACACATTTGCTTGACATTCGCTTGACATATGTATAGATAGCACGTATGTATTCGCTTGACATATGTATAGATAGCACGTATGTATAGATAACTCATTCGCTTGAAATTTCGGTATACATAGCTCAGACTAACACATTTGTTTTGAAATTTCAGATCGTATTGCGAACAGAAGAAGGAGAAATCAGTATAGTGACGACGACAAGCGTGCTATATACGGCATGGTTTTACGGAGAAATGGTAGCAGGCCGTTGAAACATGGAGTTACTACGGCCGTGTCGGAAGAGACGGGTGTGCCAGCAAGGTGCATTCAGCGCATCTGGTTCAATGGCTGTCGCGGTGGAGGAGTCAATGCAGTGGTTAACAAGAGGTCGAAAAACTATGGCAGGAAGCGTATTGAGTTGGACATCTATGCATTGTGTGAGTTACCGTTAGATCAACGTACGACTCTACATGATCTAGCTGAGGGAGTACACATGTCGACAAGCACTCTTCACCGTCGGTTGAAGGAGGGCAAATTTCGGCGGCACACGAATGACTCAAGCCTTCTATCACAGATGCAAACAAGAAAGCTCGCGTCTGTTTTGCTTTGTCTATGTTAGATCCTGCTAGCCTCCCTGAGAATCCCACTTTTCATGCTGCTTATAATGTGGTTCATATTGATGAGAAGTGGTTTTGGCGTACCCGTAAAAACCAAAATTTTTACTTGGCTAATGATGAAGCAAATCCAGAGAGAAACACAAGGAACAAGAATTTCATTGACAAGGTTATGTTCCTTGCAGCTGTCGCAAGACCAAGATTTGATAGTCATGGAAATTGCACTTTTGATGGAAAGATTGGAGTGTGGCCCTTTGTGGAGATAGTGCCTGCTCAGAGGAGTAGCGTGAATAGGGCTCGGGGAACTTTGGAAACAAAGGCAAGTGTTTCTGTTACGATGGAGAAAAGTCGTGAGTTTCTCATCACCAAAGTTTTGCCAGCAATCAAGGAGAAGTGGCCACAAGAAGACTTTGGTTCTCCTATTTTCATCCAGCAAGACAACGCCAAAACGCATGTCCAAGTTGATGATATTCAGGTATGTGAGGCAGCAGTGGAAGGTGGTTTTGACATTAGAATAATGATGCAGCCACCAAATTCTCCCGACACAAACGTACTTGATCTTGGATATTTTGCAGCGATCCAAGCTTTGTTTCAGAAAAAGATGCCGAATAGCATTGATGATATTGTATCGAAAGTGCTTGAAGCTTATGAAGAATATCCAGTTGATCGCACACTATGCCGTTCCGCATTTGAAGAAAAAAGCACTGAGAGGAACGGTGTCCTACCTGTTAGGTTGTCATGTGAGCCGGAGTTTGTGGCCGATGCTATCGACTTTGTGAACGCTTAAATTGATTTGTAATTCGAAGAAACTGATATTACTATCTTTTGCTCGTACTGATATTAATCGTACTCATGTTGCAATCTCTTGCGTTCTCATATTAGTGTTCATCTAATTTCTTGCCTGCTAAACTAATCGCGGATGAGCGAACTGATATTCCTATCTTTTGCTCGTACTGATATTAATCGTACTGATGTTGCAATCTTTTGCCTTCTCATATCAGTGTTCATCCAATTTCTTGCCTTCTAATCTAATCGCGGATGAGCGAACCAGGCGCAACGAAGCCACGACAGCGCGCAAGCGTGTTGCACATCGGCATCTTCTTCGTCATCCACGTGATCTAACCAAGCACGAGGATCATCTTCTGCGTCCTCCAGCTCGGCGACAGAACTATCAAAACTTGCGAACGGGTCCTGCGTCTCCGCGTCAGCATCGATGGAGTGGACGAGCTGTGCCGAGACGCCGTGCGTGATCACTGTCGAGCCAGACTCCATGAACAAGCTGTCCGCGAGCTCTTGAGCTCGTGCGTCCTCAACCTCCGCGGCGTCATGGTCGCCATCCTCGACAGCGAGGGCTACAGCCTCGACGACTGCCGCCGCATGATCGGACTCCATGCAGATGGAAAGATGGATGGCTTCTTGTGCTCCTCCGCGGCGTGGACGCTGACGGACGAGGGAGTGGAAAGAGGAAATTAGATGAAGCATGCAGTAGTGTGAATTAGCAGTAGTGGACGACGGCTCGCATGCAGTAGTGTGAATTAGATGAAGCATGCATGTAACATGCGATATTAAATTCTCACGGAATTCAAAGCGGCCATTAGAATGTTTGCTTACCATCTCGCCTTATATTTTGGAATTAATTTTTTGCTAAGCCGCCTAATAAACTGAGAAGGAGGGAGTACTAAGAACAAAATAGGAGTCTAATTTTTTTGGGTCCCTGTGCAGGCGCACGTCTTGCACATCCCCCCGTACGGCTTGCTCGATAGCAAGTGTGCATCTATAATGCACATGCTTTCACTCGCTCCCGCCTCCGCATCTTGAGATACATGCAACCAAAATTAATTTCAATGTCATGTATCCTTAAAGCCGAATGGCCCAAAAGTACATAAGAAAGATGCCACGCCATGTAACACTGGAAATCACGAAGTTGGGAATGACGGTTTTCCACAGGAAGGAAGATTTGGGAGGTGGGTCGGTAACGGAGTATAGGGGACTAGTCGTGCAATTTAAGAGTATTGACAACGTGAACGTGCTTGCAAATTCAAGGACTGATCGATTTTCTTTAAGAAAACACTGATCGAATTTTACTCTTCCTAAATCAAGCTTTTGCTTGACGAAGTCTGTGCGGTGCAGAGCCTGCCCGCCCCCTATGTTTGCTCCCGCGCTCTCGTTCTCTGCCCCTTAACCATCGCTCCAGCGCTTCTTCTCTATTTACCTATCGCCTGATCTGACAAGAGGCGATTGGAAGCTACGCGTTACCAGGCCGTCGCCGTCGTCACCACCATGTCGTTCACCGGCACGCAGGACAAATGCACGGCGTGCGACAAGACGGTCCATTTCATCGACCTCTTGACGGCCGACGGCGTCCCGTACCACAAGACTGCTTCAAGTGCAGCCACTGCAAAGGGATCCTCTCGGTACGTACGTGTGCTGTTTCCATGTATCCTGTGCTGCCGTAACGCAATACTAGACAAGTTACAGAGAAATGCAGTAGTGGGTCTCCGTCTCCTTGATCAAGTGGGAATATTAATTAGCAATGTAAACTGTATGCGTTGGTGGCCTCTAGATGTGCAGTATTCTTCCATGGATGGTGTCCTCTACTGCAAGACACACTTTGAGCAGCTCTTCAAGGAGACAGGGAGCTTCTCGAAGAAGTTCACACCGGGTAATATAAAACGTTACTTAAATGTTCCTGTCTTCTGTGGCAAAAGGCTCATTCTGAGAGGTTTGTTCTGTAACGCAGGTGCCAAATCTTCAGACAAGGGTGAACTGGTACAAACTGTCTTCTTGAGCCAAGCTTATCCTCTTTAGCATTCCTTTTTTCGATTCTAATGCCAGCTATTCTAACTGGATAAATGTTTGCAATGCAAATGGAATGGCCCTACAGTCAAGGGCCCCAAGCAAGCTATGTTCTGCATTCTCTGGTACTCAGGATAAGTGTACAGCCTGCCAGAAAACAGTTTACCCGCTGGAGAAGGTACATAAATGCTGCATTCTTTCTTACCCCAAGAAATGAAGTAATTTGCTGGGCATTTCTTCATCTTTCACCGTCAAATTTTTTTCTTCTTTGAGAAATGACATCACGCTGCTGAACTTAATAATCCTGTTATTCAGCTATCTTTGGAAGGCGAGCCATACCACAAGAGCTGCTTCAAGTGCTCCCACGGAGGCTGCATCCTGACCACCACCTCCTACGCCGCGCTCAACGGCGTCTTGTACTGCAAGATCCATTTCGGGCAGCTGTTCATGGAGAAAGGAAGCTACAACACATGAAGAAGAAGACTGAGTCCCAGGAGGTGTTGCCCGACGTGGCAGCCGAAGAGCAACCCGCACCGGCGCCGCCGCCAAGATGAGAATAGAGAGGACAACTAGGAGAAAACCAACCTTATATATACAACACCGTCTGGAGTTGCTGTTGGTTAATTTTGCACCGCTTCTTTATTCCCTCCTTTTTTTTGTTCTTTCTCTGTGAGCTTGGTTTGTCAAGCTGTAAGTACTGTACTAATGCGTTTGTTCCATATGAGACTCACGACAATGACACTGCGGAATGCGACTGTTAGCCTCGTGGAAAAATTGTAATTTTGTAAGCAAAACTGTTACGACGAATTTGATGCATGCAACGCTATCCTTGTAAGCCGTGTGTCTGATGGCTGTCCTGGTTAATCGGTTTCTATCGTCAATCGACAACCGTGCTAAGCGAATGGAGCAGATTTCTTTGTTTGCTAACTACAAAAAAAAATCCTAACATACAGTACATAACTAGAGAATGATTGCCTAAGCATAGAAACGAAAATCCAAGTTACTGGTAAATGTGGAATAACAATCCGACTGTCCAAAGTAGTAACAGACTCACAGTAGCAACTGAGTGATGACAGTATGACACACAACAACTGGTGCAAAAGCTTAATTTACAATCCGAGTGCTGAAGGGAGTGCAACGTTCCAATGACGCGCAGACTGGGGCAGCAGAACTAATACTAACAAACATAATTTAAGTGTGAAACTAGGATCAACTGCATTATTGAGTACACTTGACAAGTTCCACGCAGTACGGCTGCTGCCATGCCATCATCCGCGGCGTGAGACAGGCGGCGCCGAGGTCCCGGCCTACGTTATCCCACAAAAACCTAGACCGTGCGGCAGTTTGGGCCGTGTCGAAGAATCTGGCCAACCCAAGATTCACGGAAACGTTCCATGAAAAGGCAGATGCTATACGTGCTATGTGCCGCGCCCAAGTTTTATATGGGACAACATGCCCAGTTATCCGAGCCCATTTATGTATATTTTGGCGGGGAAGCCCATTTATTTACTAAAACTGTTGCCGCCCGACGTTCACTGGCTAAAGATAGCCGCCGGGATTGTGGCTCCGCCGGCATATCCCATACGGCTTCCGCTCGGTGCCACGCAGACCGCTCCGCTCCGCACGCTCCCCAGCCACCAGCAACTCAGCCGCGGCCAGCGTGTCGCGGCCGCAGCTCGTTGCCACTATCACCACGAACTCGTGCCGCCGTTGTGCACCATATCGTTACGTTACGGGCTCAAATTCCGCAGCTTCGAGTTAATACTGCAACTCGTCACAAATCCAACTCCGTTATTCTCAACCCAAATTGTGCTGAGATCACATACAGAGCAGCGCGTCCGGCAAGCCGCGAGAAGTACGAATCACACAAACGAGCCCTCCTGCTGGCCCTCATGGAAGTACGCGCCGGTCGGCCCGCCGTCCGGCAGCAGCGCCACCGTGACAACGTTCCTCGCGCCCTCCTCGGGCGACAGGAACCCCAGGTTGCTGGTCAAATCGGTCTTCACGCAGCCGGGGTGCGCGCAGTTGACGCGCAGAGCCGGGTGCCGCCTCGCCAGGACCCTCGAATAGGCGTTCGTGATCGTCTTGGACACCTTGTACGCCGAAAAACCCGCCGGCCACCCGCGCGCCGCCACCGGTCCGTCCTCCAGATCTTTCAGGAACATGTCCAGCAGCTCATCCAGCCTCGCCTCGGTCAGGCTATCGATGTAGTTCAGTTCCTGCTCAGCTCCTCTTTGCTGAAAAGCTGCATTTGCAAGAGGGAAATGTCGCTCCATATTTCGGATGTTGTATTAGTGAGGATTCATGGAATTTACCTTTAGCAATCCGATGAGGACCGTCGGAGGAGGACTGCAGCAGAGGCAGTAGGGCTTCTGTGACGTGCTTCGTGCCGTAGCAGTTCGTCTGCAGGCATTCCTTTACAACGCCGTAGCTCTCCCGGGAATGTCTCAGCAGCCATTCAGTTCTCTGGCTCCTGTCTTGAACTGTTGCATGCACGTATGAACAGGTTCAGAACGCATCTGGAAGTAAAGTACACTGATTTGCTAGCTGAGTGAACTTTGCTCCACGCTTGTGAGCAAAACAATGGCACGGTGAAGATTATTTCATCTCACCTTTTCCTCCTCAGGTATTGAATCATACTCAAACCCCCAACAATCGCGGCATTATTCACCTACAGATCATAGTATGTAACCATGTATCATCATCAATAACCCCGTCAAATCAAACTACGAACACATGGTAGTTTAGCACCAAGGATCTGGCACAGATATGATGTTCCAAAAGATATGGTACCAGGATGTCTAGCCTGCCGAAACGGGTCTTCAAAAAATAAGCCAGTTGAGCGATGCTCGAAGCATCCGTGACCTCCAACTGATGAAAAACGACATCAGTGTGCCCAGCCTGTTGAGCTTCTCGGCGGCCTCCGCGCCCCTGGTTTCGTCCCTGGCTGCCAAGACGACGGTGACGCCGTTGCCGGCGATCTGCCGGCAAACCTCTAGGCCGATCCCTTTGTTCCCTCCGTGACCACGGCAATCCTGCCGACACAGCAACTGCCAAATGGAACAGTACATGTTACATACAGTAGTACCGCATGCATGTGACGCAGATAGGCATCAGAGGAACTCGATTCCAGATTGTACAGTGTTATAGTTCAGAATTTGGTAAGACTAATCGGCAAGAACGAAGCATGGAGGTCGATATGGGTACGTGCCTTGTGTTTGGAGGACTGGAGATGGCTCCTTCCATGATCTGAGCTTGTTAGGTGTACCACGAGCTAGCTTAGCTCGAATAGCAAGATAGGAGATGGCTTTTGCTCAGATACCGTACAGGTATGTAAATGGAGATTTAGGTCTTTCAACTCGGTACGATATACTCTTCAGAGAATGAATATTTTTTTGGGGAAATATTGACAGTTCTGTGTCGATGTGTGGCCGCGAACAAACAACTGGACAAGAGCAAGGTGGAAAGATTCCCCATTCTACTTTCTCTATATCCTTTGTCTTCTACCGCCTCCTAGGCAATCTGTTTCCCATTCGTCAATTCAGCCCACACCTTAATTTAGTTTCGTTTTTTACGTAGGCGGGCTAGCTCCTTGTCATTGCTGAGTGGCCCCGCGGTTGAACATCCTTTTGTTGTTTTCTCAAGCTAAGTCACCTTTTGGTCGACATCCAATTATACGGCACATCATCTCAATACAAATACACGGACACAACTTAATAAAAAGGAGTGTCTACGTATTAGTTGACTAAAAATATTTTAGTCATCAGTCATTTTTTATCCCAACGTTGATTATAAATCCTACATCCTAAGATAAAAGAAAACTCACCGCACATTTTTAGATGGCCGTTTGACGGCCCGCTTGGCTTAACTAGTCTGCTCGCCATAGCCCAAAGATTTCTTAGGCCTCGTCACTAAATCAGCCTGCATGTCTCTGACTTGTCCAAATTATCTTTCCTCTTCGGCCTGATACTAACAAGGCCAGGAAACCAACAATGGAAGGATAAAACAGCACAGATGGAGCATAACGGGCAGCAAAATGAAAACGGAGAGAAGGCCAGCATGTAAAACATATTGATTTCTTATCTTGATCTTCGCTACAAATGAAATGCCTGCACCAAACTTCACTAATAGGCTACAATCCAGTAGAGTCATCTCCTCCATGCAAAGAAAATGAAAATCAAATAAAGACATAGACTGAGAAAAGACAGAGAAATTGAACATAGACAAATAAAAAAAAACTAGACATAAACAGAGACTAAAAAAGACAAGACAGAGACATAAAACTAAGAAAAACAAATACTTAAAAAGTCTATACAATAGAGACTTAAAAAGATAAACATAGATTAACAAGAAAACTTTCGGTGCTAAAATACTATCTCCCCTTCTCCGAGCCGCGGTGAGAACGCACACAGAGTTGCTCGAAACATGGCACGTAATCTTGTCTCTGAGAGAGCAGAGAGAGAAAAGAGGACGGGCGACGACTCGCTATGACACCTGCCGTGCGTGGCCGATTCGCATCAGCGGCGTTGAGAGCAAATCGAGAAAGAAAAAACGACCCAAAGGAGAAAACTGCTGCAACGGCCCAAAGGCACAAATTGGAGCGGTCCTGCCACGTGACCGACCTCACAGCCGCGTCATCAGCTGATCATCGAAATTTCGACTGAGATGGCAAATTTTTTACTTTGACTATTATATAGCAAAATCGAAAAAGTAATTGCAAATTACAACAGTACAATTCATAATTCGAGACTCTCTTATTCTGAACCCTACCCGGCAATCTTCCCAACGCAGAGCATGAGGTGAGGCTGGCGTGGACAGCCGCGAGGGCAACCGAACAGTCCTACTGGTGCGTTCTATCACACGAAAGACGCCTGCCGACCCTCATGGAAGTAGGCGCCGGTCGGCCCGCCGGCCGGCAGCAGCACCACACGCGCGATGTTGCGCGCGCCCTCCTCAGGCGTCAGGATCCCGGAGTTCCTGGTGATGTCGGTCTTCACGTAGCCGGGGTGCGCGCAGTTGACACGCAGCTCCGGGTGCCTCTTCGCCAGGATCCTCGAGTACGCGTTCATGGCGGCCTTGGCCACCTTGTACGCCGAGAACTCCTTCGGCCACCCGCGCGCCTCCGCTGCGCCGGCCTGGAAGTCTTTCAGGAACATGGCAACAGCTCGTCCAGCCTCTCCTCTGTCAGGTTGTCGATGTCGTTCAGCTCCTGCTTCAGCTCCTCGTTGTTGAAAAGCTGCAGCAGCAGAGGAAATCTTGCTGTGGATTTACGTTCTCTTTTCTTAGAAAACTTATTTTAGCGTGTGGTCTATGATATTTACGCTTAGCAACCCGAAGTTGGAGGAGACATTAACGATTCTTCCATCGGATGAGGACTGCAGCAGGGGAAGAAGAGCTTCTGTCACCCGCTTTGTGCCGTAGTAGTTCGTCTGCAGGCCCTGTTTTGCAGCTTCGTTTGTCTCCCGGCAATTGTTCCACATCCAGTCAATTCTCTGGTACGCATCCATACCATCGAACTGTTGCACTCATGGAATGAAATTAGTTTCAGTTTGCCGTACGAGCTGGTTCAGAACGCATACACAGGTTTTGAAATAGAGCAAATTGCACTTATTAGTTGATTCTTTCAGCACATGACGTGTTGGTGGCTGATCAAACTTGCTTCTATGCTCCCAAAACTAAATTCCCCTCAACTGGCCCCACAAGCCGAATACTCATAAGTACATGTCCGAATGGCATTGTACTGTTACCTTTTCCTCGGCGGGTATTGAACCGTAAACTGATCAAGTACTGGCACTATGCCATCAGTCGCGGCATTATTCACCTATGAATCAGATTGATTATCAATCACTGGTCACACCAAAAGTTTATAAAAACTTTATTTTGGGAAAAAAATAAGTTGAACAGTGTAATAGTAAAGCAAAAAGCGATTATCCGGAGTAGCAGACAGTGACAGATAAAATTTTCTGAAGGAAAGAAAACGTGCCAGGATGTCAAGCTTCCCGAAATGAGCCTTCAAGAAATCAGCCAATCGATCAATGCTCAAAGCATCCGTGATGTCTAACTGATGAAAAATGACATCCGAGTACCCCAGCCCTTTGAGCTGCTCGACGGCCGCCGTTCCCCTTGCCTCGTTCCTGGCTGTCAAAACGACCGTGATGCCGCTGTCCGCCAGTTGCCGGCACACCTCTAGCCCGATCCCTTTGTTCCCGCCGGTGACCACAGCAATCCTAGCGACGGCAATAGAACAGTACATGTTACGTACAGTAATAGCACGTTATACACAACACTGTAAACCATGACTCCGTATTATACAGCGGTGAAGTTCAGAATTTTAGTTAGAATATTCGGCATGAAAAGGCATGGAGACACGGCATGTCTATGTACCTTGTGTTTGGGGAACTGGAAATGGCTCCTTCCATGAGCACAAGAAAATTTCACCTTTCAACCTCCCAATTCCACCTTTCAACACGAAAATCGACCACCAATTCGGAATACGAAAGTTGCACTTCCACCTCAAAAATCAAACTTTCTACTCAGGCTTCGAGATCAGAACCCGATCGAATGAGTCGGCGACGGCGAGTCCCTCTGGAAGCGGAGGCGGCGTTGCGAGCCGGCAAGGACGGGGGGCGCGGGGCCGTCGGTAGGTGGTCAGCGTTTGGTTCTGAGAGATGAGAGCTGGAGGCAGGAGGCAGGAGGCAGGAGGGGAAGGGAGACACTCACCATCTTCTGACGCTACTAGAAATAAATAGGATAGGGACCAACGTGCGCGGGTCGTTTACGCGATCCCTTGCGCACAACAATCACGAGGCAAGGCCCAAAACCACGAGGATAGCGAGATGTTGATCTGCGATTCAGCCTTCGGTGGTCAACGCTACGTCGGATGCTCGCGCGTCTTGCGCCGCTGCCAGTCCGCACACGCCATAAGCGTCTCCGTAAGCTAAGTTACCACCAAAGATTAAAATTCCCCCGTGATACTTAGATAAAGAGGTAATTCTTTCGAAGAATAATTTAACTAAGAACCGGTGAAAGTAAAAGTTGGTGTTTTTATGGTAGAGACGAAAGGATCCAGCATCTTTTTTGTTGTCCTATAGCTCGCTTTGTATGGGTAGCGCGTCTTAAATGTTGGAACAATAGCTAAAAGTTTTAGAGAAGGGCTGCACTCGTAGATTCTAGTTGCGGTAGTAGTTATATGTTAAACTATTTAGTTATACCATAATGGTGTGATTTTTTATTAAGAAAATTACTCTATCATCCAAATCAAATGATCTACAGGTGTGACGATTTGCTACGGTCGTAGATGCCTCTATAGAGATTAGAGTTTTAGGATTGGCGCACTTGTAGACACTCAGGCAAAGATTATTTAATGTTATTTTGGATGTATGTCTATAGACCTTTATTTTTATCGGTTCTATTGTTTCTAAGACGACTGGGAAATTATCATTTCTAGTCGATCGAGTTATACATTGTCAAACTTATAGTTGGATAAAAAATAATGTGCAACTTTAGTTTTGAAAATATACAATTATCATAAACTTAACAATGTACAACTTGGTTGACCGAGAAATTGACTTAGAAATATATACTTCTTTACTTTATTCGTCACACTATGTAATAATCACGCTTTGTTCAGCCACGTGCATCTTCTGGAATAATAAAAAATTTCTGTTCGGAAGAACAAAAGTCCAACTCCAAGTCTCCAATCACCTCTTATTATCGATCTCAAACTAGCACGTAATTACATTTTTTTTTAAAACTAGCACGTAATTTGTAATACCCTGCCAGGGAGCGGCGGACGAGTGGGCGATTGACAGATGGGCCAGTATCTCACACGAACGACGCCTCCTGGCCCATGGCGAAGTACACGCCGGTCGGACCGCCGTCCGGCAGCAGCGCCACCTTCACCACGTTGCGCGCTCCCTCCTCGGGCGTCAGGAGCCCCGAGTTCATGGTCATACCGGTCTTGACGTAGCCTGGGTGCGCGCAGTTGACGTGCAGCGCGGGGTGCCTCCTCGCCAAGATCCTCGTGTACGAGTTCATGGCGGCCTTGGCCACCTTGTACGCCGAGAACCGAATCGGCCACCCCTGCGCCTCCAACGCGCCGGCCTCGAAGTCCTTGAGGAACTTGTCCAGCAGCTCGTCCAGCCTCTCCTCGGTCAGGCTGTCAATGTCATCCAGCTCCTGCCTCACCTCCTCGTTGCTGATAAGCTGCACAGATTCGAAATCCCTCAGATTTTGTTATTTTTGGGAATTGCGACAGCATGACCAATGGAAAGAACTTACCCTTAGCAGTCCAAAATCGGATGAGACATTTACTATTCTTCCCTCAGAGGAGGATTGCAGCAGAGGCAGTAGGGCTTCGATTACATGCTTCGTACCGTAGTAGTTCGTCTGCAAGCCTTTCTTTGCAGCGTCGTCGCTCTCCCGGACATTTGTCCACACCCATTCAAGTCTCTGGTCGAAATCCAGGCCACTGAACTGTTGCAGCACGTATCAACAAATAAACTTGTTTCAGTTTCCCGTGACCGAGCAATTTCAGAACAAAGTCGCGTAGTATAGTACTACTCCTACCACGATTCGCAACATCCGATTAGCTAAAGACGTGACCTCACCTTTTCCTCGCTGGTATCCACTCCGTGGACGTACTCAACCCCAACAATTGCGGCATTATTCACCTGCAAAATGCAAGTGTAGTATATCCATCGATCACCGGTTGTATCAAACATTCAATGTTGCTGTAGTACAAAGGGAACTTACCAGAATGTCTAGCCTCCCAAAACGAGTCTCCAAGAACTCGGCCAATCTGGCAATGCTCGAAGCGTCCGTGATCTCCAGCTGATGGAAGATGACATCGGTGAGACCCAGCGCTTTGAGCTTCTCGACGGCCTCCGCACCCCTCGTATCGTCCCTGGCCGTCAAAACGACTTTCACACCGTCGCTGGCCAGTGGCACACCTCCAGCCCGATCCCTTTGTTCCCGCCGGTGACAACAGCAATCCTGGCAACTGCAACCGATTAGAAGGTATATGCTATAGGACTGCGGGAATGCCATAGGACATTGGAGCTGCTGCTCGTAGATCCAGAAAAGCCTCTCTCTTCTAAAACAGAACAATCATGTGGTACATTTATTCCACCGAAACAAGCCGAATTATGTAGTGCTGGAGTGCAGATTATAGCAAGACCACACGGCGTAGACTAACCTTGTGTTTGGCGGACTGGAGATGGCTCCTTCCATGAGGGTGCACCACAAGCTCGAGCAACAAGATAGCAGATGACTTGCTCAGAGCCTCAGATACCGTTAGGCAAGGAAGAACAGAAAGAGACTGACAGGTCTCCGATTTGTGGTGATTGGTCATCCGTCTCCTATTTGTGGTGTTTGGTAATCCAGCACAAGGTGTAATGGCCATTCATGCCAGCAGCACCGTACGACGTACGTACCTGTGTGTGTAGTCACAAGTTCACCACTCCACGTGCGGCAGTAACCACTGGATAGACAATTGATCGACCAATATCATATGGCAATTCACAGAGGCACCGTGACAGGTTTCTTGAGTACAGCGTTCACTTCGGTCGTAGTGAAACGACAGCAGCACCCATCAGAGCGTGGGTGATCAGTGCTGAGAACATGATATGATCTCCTCCAAATGGCTGCATAGACGGAAGCAACTGTCGTTGAGCTCAGATAACCAGTGACACGACACCATGCCGAAGCATAAAAATATAAAGAATCTCCATGGAAATTAGAAGCAATCACAAAACTCCTCACCTGCTTGAGAGCATATTCGGCTCCATCCCTAAAAAAAATTATAGACAAGTTTCAATAGCAACATTTCTGTAATATCTCAAGCAATTCCAATTAAACTGCAGCATAATACCATCCAGACATCTACCCAACTACCCAGAACAAACAGATCGACAGTGGTCATAACAAGACAAACACTTCATTGCAAAAATTTGCAGAGACCATAAAAAAAAGGGGGAGAAACTCAGCATAAAAATTCTACCATTTCCATCATCGATATATCGATTCAAGTAGAAAGGTCAAACTACATTGTTTTTTTTAACCTGAACTACGGCGGGCCGGAGCCAGCCTGAAAAACTACATTGTTCATTGGCACCTATTACAGTATAACTCTCCTTGTCTTCTATTCTGGAAGGAAGAGTGAAAGAAAACACAAAACGTACGATACAATCACACAAAAGACGCCTCACCATCCCTATCAAAATAAGCACCAGTTGGGCCATCGTCAGGAAAGAGAGCAACCTTTACGGGGTTGCTAGCACCCTCCTCAGGTGTCAATACTCCCATGTGGATTGACATGTCACTCTTGACATAGCCAGGTGTCAAACAGTTGATGCGCAGTGTAGGGTACTTCTTGGCAAGAATTCTAGTATATGCATTAAGGGCAGCTTTAGCAACTTTGTAGGCTGAAGATCCACCCGTTGGCCACCCATGTGTCTCTATTAAGTTGGCCTTGAAATCGTCTAGAAACAAATCCAACAGCTCGTCCAGTCTCTTTTCAGTAAGGCTATCAATGTCATTGAATTCCTTCTTAAGTTCTTCACTGTTGAAGTTCTGCTCAAGAAAACAATATACATATTAACTAACAATTACTAGTGCATTGCCCTAAGTTTACTGTAATCTGGACCACTATGCTTTCTGACAGAAAAGAACGTGTGAGGAGGGTGTGGGTTGTAACTTGTAACAGTGAAGAACAATCAGTTTCATACAAATCCCAGAAAATGTGGACTTCTATCATGTACTTTTGAATGAACACAAACTCAGTCAAGGAATATCATGATTTTCTGTGATAATATGGACATTCTCCTACACTATATGCAATCACAGGATTATTGCATATGATAGATGAGTTACACTGAAATAAGATCATGTAAGCAAACAACAATGCCTTATAAAAAGAACTGTTGGACATTAGTGTGTGAAACATGAAGAGAATAATATTTACTAAAAAAGCATAATGCAAGTCTGCATAGAAACTTTTCAAAAACTAATAAGAAAATAGTGTAGTCAAGAATGCTACAGCTAAAATACTTTGGAATAAATAATGTTGAGTATAATTTGTGGAACTAGTTATTTGTCCTGTCTATTTGCAGTGTGGTTAACAAAACTTACTCTTAGCAGTCCAAAGCCTGATGAGACATTGACAATTCTCCCAGAGGAGGATAACTGAAGAAGAGGAAGTAGTGCCTCTGTGACAAGCTTCGCCCCGTAGTAGTTTGTTTTCATACATTCTTTTGCTTCTTCATATGTCTCCTTTGAATTTTCTTTCATCCATTCAACTCTCTGATCTACATCCATGCTTTCGACCTATCCATGTATAGACAGGTTAATTGTTCTACAACTTCTTATTTCCTAGTTTCATTCAGAAATATATTAATGTAATTCAATATTACTATGGACAGATCATTAAAATAATAAGGTTTACATTCAACACAAAATTCACTTTAGAAACATGATGGCTGCAATGCACAATTTCTGTATTGCGAACTTCAAGCAATGATGTCCCACAATCCAAATTTTTATGCTCGCCGGTGTATCACAACATCAGTGTGATGTGTTTTCTGCTACTAAACTAGTA
This sequence comes from Stipa capillata, assembly GCA_019208055.1. Taxonomy (NCBI): domain Eukaryota; kingdom Viridiplantae; phylum Streptophyta; class Magnoliopsida; order Poales; family Poaceae; genus Stipa; species Stipa capillata. The sequence continues at coordinate 14,891 of JAGXJF010000785.1, read as the reverse complement.
ATTACAACTTACAAGAAACGTGACCTTTATGTCTATGTTGTGGTTGATAGATGGCAACAAACAACTACAGAAACATTGAACTAATATTTTGTCGACTTTGCCTGGTTCTGAAATACAGGTGAATGTTAATTGCTGACAAATTGCACACAGTACAATATAATATTTCGCTTTAGTTACCTGTTCCTTAACTTTGGCAGCTAAAACTGGATCTCGATCAACACCTGAAATGCCTGCATTGTTGATCTACAAATAACAAGAATCACATGATGATGGTGATGCATTTGAAAACAAATACGATCAGAGAAGAGTCACTTCTACACAAACACCAATGTGTGTACACAAAACATTCAAGAGACGCACAAAAAAAGTAACATGCCATGCTTCCTTTTCCAGAATCGTGACTTAGTTTACAAGTGAAGCCACAACAGGTAAAGTTTACGAGAGCTGTACAAACATTTTTTCGTATTTTGACCGGGGAGAGCTGTACAAAAATCATCTCACCTTTAACAAGTACAAGCCTGATAAAAGAGTTTATATCACTTAAACTACTTTTTAATTAAAAAAATTATAGCTTCATTTTGATTTTTGTACTGCTAATTTCATTCTAAATTACCAAATGCAACAATTTTCTAAGTACATTTTGTTCACTTCCAAATGTAATTTTACCAAGTATGACTTACACGAAAAAGTCTAGTTCCCTCTGACAAGCTCTCAGTTCAACAGTATCAATTCCCACTTGCCCAAATCTGCGAGGCCCTAAACTTCAAGCCGCAAAGCAAGAAGGTGTGAGCCATACCAGGATATCAAGCCTCCCGAACTGATCCCTGACGAAATCCGCCAGCCGGGCGACGCTGGAGGGGTCGGTGACATCCAACTGATGGAACACAACATCGGCGTGGCCGCCACCACCGGAGCCCCTGACGCCGTCGACCGCCTCCAGCCCCCTCGCCTCGTTCCTCGCCGTCAGCACGACCCTGAGCCCCCTGGACGCGAGCTGCCTGCACGTCTCAAGCCCGACCCCTTTGTTCGCTCCAGTGACCAGAGCGATCCTAAATTATGCATGCCAGCGCGCCATGAATTGGAGAATTTTAGAAGTTCCAGTAAATTAGTTGCGAGTAGCAAATGGCAAGGAGGAGAAGGAGAGATGAACCTCTTGCTGGACGGATTCGAGATGGTTGCCTCCATCTTTCCCGTCCAACTCGTCGCGGCGGGTTGAGGAGTGTGAGCTATGGAGCCTTGGAGAAGATGATTCATGGTGCACTTTCCCTTTTTTCTGAAATGGCGTCTCCGATGGGCCTGGTTAGTGAGGCGAGAACCGCGTGGCCGTGGCTTTCGGCCAAGCGGCCTAGTCCAGTTCTTAAGGACCGGGCAGAAACACGCCCCGACGGGGGAGGCGGCCCAAAGCGCTCTTCTCGGGCTGGTTCTAGTGCTAGCTTCCACCCAAATAATATACAAAATTTTGCATATTTGCCATTAATTCAAGCCTCAACTTTCTATACCTTTACTCTTTGCAACCGCTCAGATTTGTCGCTCTTCCTGTCAAAAGGCATTTCACGTATGCCACTCCCCACTGTTACCGTCTGGTCAACGCATTTGACGGACCCGCCTGTCAGTTTATCACCCAAAAATGACCCATCTGCCCTCTTCTTCCTCCTCCATCGTTCCTCCCCTGTCCACATGCGGTCGCCGTCGTTTGGCCAGCCTCGAGCTTCCATCGCTCCCCGAGTTTGCACATCCTCCTTTCCTGTGCTCCCTGTTCACCCACCATCGCGCCCCTCCTCCTTGTTCCTCTCTCGGTCTCTCCCCTACCGCACCGCCATGGCGGCACTCGACCTCGCCGGCGATGAAGCAACGACGGAGGCCAGGCGAAGGCAAAAAACGGGTTCACAGGGACCATGGCGAAGCTATTGGTGGTGTTGGACACGACGGCGGGGCTTTGCACGACGGTCGGCGACGAAGTTCAACGGTAGACGCCGCGAGTGCACGTGGCGGTGGCCCTCTTCTTCCTCCTCGTCTATCCTCTCTCCAGATCTGGCCCAGGACATCCCGTGCTTACCCATGCCATCGAATGGAGCACCGAAGCCATGTGGCGACAAGCTCACCTCCCTCCCTCTTCTCCCCTCCCGACCTACCATCAACTGGCCTGGAGGCGCGACAGCGTGCCCCCGAGCCGCCTCTCCTCCCATCCAATGACGCGGCACTGACCTGGAGCCCGACGTTCGACCCAAATCCAGCAAAGTTGCTTCAACTTGGATGGGCAAGCGGCGTGGGAGAATGGGAGGGGGATTTCGGGAAGAGAGAGAGAGAGATATTTGGGGGGAGCACGGGAAGGGTTTTGGGAGAGGGAGTGAAGAAAACACCCCAAAAGACATTTTTATTTCCATTTCTGAAGATAGTTAAGAAAAACAAACCCATACAATCTTACAGAAACAGAAAATAACAAAAAGGTCCTTAGGACCGTCTTCCTCGCCGCTTCCGTGAAGGAGGATCTATCATGTGGGTCAGTGAAGTCTGAGGGTATTTCGGTCATTTCGCATTGCACAAACGGAAAAAGATGACGAAATGGCATATGCATAATACCGACCAACAGACCAATGGCAAATGTGTAAGGGTAAAAAAATGTAAGGACATAGAGGAAATTGAGGGTTGAACTAATGTGACGTGCATAAAATTTTAAAAACTATATGAGAGAAAGAAGTTAGCAAACAGTAAAACAATGGATTATAACTAAAAACGGATTTCAACGCTAAAAAAGGATTTAGTAGAATTAGCAAAAGGAAAAAACTGTTGATGCTCTTGTCTATTGGATCTTCTTGCGACGCATACTTAGCTGATGGATGTTTCGTTCTATCTGGCCAGCAGTGGCGGTACCTACTTCGAGGACGACTGGGGAGGGAGGGGGGAGGGGGCAGCGAGAGTGATGGCATATCAGCGGCGGGGATGTCAGTTGTGGGCATGGGCGGAAGACGTCATAGCACGTAGTCGACTGCTAATGGCAGATAGTAAAAGCTCACTTACAGGTCAACACTGAGGAGACAGTGGTGTGGTTGTGGTTGGAGGCAAGTGACCGATCTAGCAATGGTAGTTGCTAAAGACGGGAGACAAATGCTGGGAGCGACGATAAGAGAAAAGGCAACGCCAGATGAACGTAGAGGTAAACGGAGGAGGGGGCAGGCGAGGTGAAGGGCTCGCCGGTGCCTCGAAGGCTAGAATGGTGGCAAGCACAAGACGAAGATGGTTGGTGAATTGTGATGGCAACTTGGGAGTAATGAAGGGCGGAGGGATAGGTTAAGATTAAAGTGTGACATGGGATGGTCCGAGAGAGCTACGCTCGCAATGGCTGTCGTTTTTATGATTACAAGAAAACGTATACACATATACACACCACTAAATGGACGCGCCTCTAGTGGCACGTGTAATTTACGTATATTAGAATAAATTTGTAAATTTTAGTACTAAATTTTTTCTAAATGTACTATATCTATTTAAATATGAATACCAGAATTTAAAACCTATCTCCTAATTTTTACTGATGGTTGTTCAATTTTGATCCAACACTTCAGGTCAATCCATTGAGATTTAAGCTGAGATGAGATTAAGCAAATCTCAGTCGACTCAAGGTTACATAAGGCACCCCAACCCCAAGCTAGGCACCAGAGACGCAGGCAAGTTGTAGAAAATAGTACTGGAGAGGGGAGACACAGACAATGGCCCGTGTATTTTGTTTAATCATCTGCCACGTGCTCGGTGCAGCTACAACAGCCTTGCAGAACTGTTTAACATTCCTCCTTTTGTGCAAAACAGGGTTGTTTAACCCGGTCATCTACCACATGCCCGGGGCAGGATTGTTTAACATGGCCCATGCTCTGTCTCTGTGCTGTAGAGTCGCAGATCTGGCAAGTTGCAACGTGCTGGGCCGTACCAATCGAATCACTGGCTTCAGCTTGTGGTTCAAAAGGCTGTTGCCGGTTATTCGGAGAGACTGTACAATATGAACAGCAAAACTTATCAAACGTTACCCTTTGCCGCTGAATTTCAGCTTGCATTCAGTATCACCTACCTACTGGATAACGGCCAGCATATATGGCAAACCCTTCCTATAAACACGCAGCATGACGAATGTGAAAAGAGTGACGACTGGAGTTTCAGAGAAGCCCCAGGCACTGAAAGAACTATAAACTTGTTAGGACATTAGTATGTCATATATGAACTGATCCACGAAATCTTATGTAGTATCTAGGTGGTATAAAGTCAAGTCTATATAAAAACCCTCCATAGGGCATATAAATTCTATCTTATAAATAAGAAATCTCATGAAAAGAGACTTAGAGTTCAAAGCCCTCAATGCGGAGCTCTAATAGCAGCTAAAAAGTCCAGCATGACCCAAGTCGCTAATCAAGTCCCGTACGAGGTGTCTCCCTCAATATAGGAGTAGGTCGTTCTCCACGAGATGACCAAACTCATTTAAGAAACATTGATGTGTCTCATATTGTCAAGTGTACAACGACGACAACAATAGCGCCGTTCGTGGGAAGCTATGGCCCCACCTAAGCAAAATCCCGCTGAAGCCGAGACATCGCTCGCCGGAGCAAAGGCGCAATGACCCAAGGTTCCAAGAAGAAAGACAGCACCTCGGAGACAACTGAAGAAGATAACCCCGACGCCAGACGCGTCGATGACATGCTCAAGATTATCTCTGCCGGCCCTCCTCACGACGGGCATTGTAGGTCGTACCAGAAGGCAAGAGACTCCTTGAGGATGCCCCCGAATTCCACCAAGGCATGCCAAGGATTCCTGACATAACTTTACAGAGATCCGACAATCTGATATCTAACTTGAGAACCCTCATCAATACCAAGAACTTCGATGTCAAAATGCTCCGGACATTGCTCAGAGTCCCCCAAGCAAATATCGTGGAGGCATCCGCCGCATCACTCCCTCAAAGTCAAGTCGTGATGTCGCCTCCTCGCTGTCCCAAACGCCTCTGTCCAACATCATTAGGACAGACCATGTACCGTCAAGAGGATCCGACCCAGCACATGGAGAAGTATCGATGTTTAACATTGCCTACTTCTCGCACTTGCCACCTATGGAACACACAGCCGTGAATGGAGCTCTATGGTTCAAATTCTGTGGTTCTCTCGCTACACTGCTGCACTCAATGCACGCACAAGACACGCACTCATCGCACCAAGGTCGCCCTTGTCGCGCACATAGCATGTGCATGAAATGTGCCCTTACCGCACCAAGGTCCTCCTTGTTGCGCCACTACTGCACGCGCACGAAATGTGACGCTACGGGGTCCCCCTCACTACACCTCCCACCACGCTCAGTGCACATGCAGTGCGCATCTTCGCCGTGCCATCTCCCTCCTCAGCGTGCACGACACGTGTCCCTGCTGCACCATCTTCCTCCTCGGCATCTGCTCCTCATGCCCCCTCCCCCACGTCGACGCTGACGTGCTCTCGCTGCGTGAGGGTCCTCGTTGTCACGCCATCTTTGCCACGTGCGTGGAATGTACCACAACAAGGCTCCTCTCGTCGCACCTCCTGTCGCGCTCAATGGCTCATGCACCACTCCCTCCTCGGTGCACACCCGATGCACAACCCCACCATGTCGCCTTCCTTCTCAGGGTGCGCTCTGCTACGCTCCCGTCTGCGTTCGACGCCAGCGCACACTCTTGATGTGCAAGGGTCTCCTTCGCCGCGCCAATCACGATCGCTCAAGCCACCAAGATAGAACAGCCACGCTTCACCTCTTGCCCCTGTTGACTCACCTCTTGCCCCTGTTCGACCTACAGCTCGGGGAGGGGGACAACCCATTGGGCGCCTAGCCTCGCCATCATGAACCGAGCACCATCGACAGGGTCTTTGGCGCAACAGAGAGACAATGAGAGAGCCACGAACTTGGCCTAGAGCATCATGACCGGTTTTTTAGTCGTGCAGGGCCTCGACGTCCGTGCAAGGGACCTTGATGGGCGCCACGTGCCTTGTATGATGAGCAACTGCATGCATCATTGCCGAAGGAAACCATCAAGGGTGCCAAAAGCAAGGAAAATGGAGGAATAGGCGGTTAGAACCCTAGCCCCTCCTCACCTTTTCGTCCTTTTAAAGAAGAAACACCGAGACCGTTCGGCTGAGACTCGGGGGACAATCTTGGCGGTCCGCAATCACATCTCCCCACTTAAAGAGGATCGGGACAAGTGTCCGTCTCGTGGGCCAGGGATAGGCTGCGAGCCAGCCATGCCCAGCGCACGCAGCAGGCCTTGGGCTAGCACCTGCCCCCCAGGTGTCCACTAGCCCGCTAGCGGTGTGGGTTAGCTCAGCAGGTTGGGCCCAATGCTAACCGTTTCTGCTAGAGGTTCAGAAGTCGGCAGACTGGGCTTGATGCTAGCAATTTGACTAGAGGCCGTAAAGATATGATCAAGCCCGCTAGGGGATATTTCGTACCAGTTTTGCTGAAACTTGAGAAAGAGGACTCGAAAAATAAAAGAAGATCCCTAGGAATTTAATATTTCTTTGAAAAATGGATTCCTTCTTTCTCTTTTCCATCTTAAATAACATTCATGCCTACTCCAGACAACCGAGATCAGAATGAATATTCCTCAAAAGCTGCTAGTCAACGTTATGACAATAGTTAGGGTCAGAAAAAGGAGAGCATTCGTCAACTCTAGAAAATTGACTTGCAGCCATCACTATGAATACAGTTTAAGGGAGCTCTTATTGGGATATTAATATGTCATATATGGGTGGGCTAGTCCACTATGGACTATGCACCATCCCACCTCCCTAGTCTTCAACGGACTAATGGACCAATTTTTACTTCTTGCCCCTTCATTCCCAATCCTCAATGGCACCTTGGTCATTTGTCGAGTGGCTCTTGTCTATATAACCCCCCTCATGGGAGCACGTAAAATTCATCTGAGAAATCTTATGGAGTGAGGTTTAGAGCTCAAAGTCCTCGACAGGGAGCTGTAGTAGCGGTCTGGGAAGTCTAGTATGGCCCAAGATGCTAGTCATGTCCCGTACAAGACGTCTATCTCGACATAGGACTAGATCATGCTCAAGGCGACCAAACCTATTTAAAAAACACCGAAGTGTCTCATATTGTAAAGTGTATGACGATCCTATAAATTTGTGACATAGTCACCGAGATATTGACGTCCCATTTTCCGTGTTGTTTCGGGGACAACAAAACTAAAATCGCACCACACCGTGGAACAAAACCAAAGCTGGTGTCCTAAGTCCTAACTCTGAAATCTGTTTACAAGAATCCTCAAACCCGATCAAACACATCTGCGATATATGTGAGTAATATGGTTCCTTCCTCTGAAACTGGTAAAAAGTAGTAAGGGCATCTTCAATAGTAGAGAAGGTAGCATTCTCTTATGCCTTCCACATCATCTAGAGATAACAATAAAAACATGTTATACAATATGTTATCTCTTGATGCTATCTCTAGCAATTAATGCATGCGTGAATATAGGATTAAAATTAAACTAGAAAATATGGATTTAGGGAAGACATATTGTATAATAGAGAAAATAGTGATATCTTAAGTGTGAAGAGATCATCTCTTCACCAAACGAAGACAATCTTGTCTTTCTTCTATCTTTCCTTTAACTCAACAAAAATCCTACGTGACATCTCTAAAAAAAAGTCTGACATCACTCTATTAAAGATGTCATAATAAACAAAGATAATATTCAGCAAGGAGCCAAGCGGCCCAAGCCAACCGAAAAGTCCAATCCACTCCACCTTCGCATGTGCTATGGTTACTGGTTTAGGAAAACAACATGCGCCGCAGCAGTCTGGTAGGGCTTCACTTTCTCTTCCTTTTTTCTTGAAGACCTACATATATCTTGTGTTATCCTTACGCACTGGCCGATGCCGCAAAAACAACAGCCATCGCATTCACCCTTCGGCCGTGGTTACCTAATCATTTCGTCCTGTCGCGCAGGCCAAATCCGATCCTAGCCGCCATCGGGGACAAAGCGCCGTGCCAAGTTACAGACTACAAAAAAATTACTGTACTGTATTAATTTCTGCTCACGATTTCCAGTACTAGGAGCTGTAGTAATTAACTGGTACTTACATTCTATATGTTAAAGGAAATGACGTACAAATGACCGACGGCACTAAGAGAAATTAACCTGCTATACAGCGAGTTAGCGACTGTTTCTCTATTCACCTCCACCAGAGAGGCCGGGACACGGCCGAGACGTCGCCGGATATGGGGTTGGCATCCGTGGTGACCGTGGAGGGGGAACGACATGGCGAACGAGTCGAACCGTTGTTCTGCATCAGCGCCAGCGTGGTGTAGCTCAGGAACGTCGGGGACAACCTCCGGCATGGGCGCGTCGCCCTCCAGGTACTGCGTGACCTGGCGCATCCCGGGGCGCTCATCGGGCAACGGGTGCGCGCACATGAGCCCCAGCTTGAGCGCCAGCCGCGCCTCGTCGGCGTCGTACTTGCCGCACAGCCGCGGGTCCACCGTGTCGAGTGCCGCGTGCCTGCGCTGGTGCTCCTGCACCAGTCCAGCAGCACGTTCTGGTCGTCGGGGGCCATGCACCCGAGCGGGCGGCGCCCGCAGGTGACCTCCAGCACGAACACGCCGAAGGCGAACACGTCAGTGACCGGCGTTGCCTTCCCCGTGCGCACGGAGCTCTGGGGCTAGGTACCCCATGGTGCCGACGACGTGCGTCGTCTGCGGGTCAACACCGTGGTCGTACAGTCTTGCGAGGCCGAAGTCGCCCAGCCTGCCGTTCATGTCCCCGTCTAGGAGCACGTTGCTCGCCTTGATGTCTCGGTGGATGACGATCTTCTCCCAGTCCTCGTGGAGATACAGCAAGCCGGACGCGACGCCCCTGATGATCTGAAACCTCTGCCCCCAATCGAGAAACAGGTTTGGTCTTGTCGTACAGGTACTTGTCGAGGCTGCCGTTGGGCATGCAGTCGTACACCAGCAGGAGCTCGCCCTGCCGACGGCAGTAGCCGAGCAACTGCACGAGGTTTCTGTGCCGGAGGTGGCCGAGGCTGACGACCTCGGCGATGAACTCCTTCATCCCCTGCTTCGAGTCGTGCGACACCCTCTTCACTGCAATCTCAAGACTGGTCTTTGGGAGCACGCCCTTGTACACCCTGCCGAAGCCGCCGGTGCCGAGCAGCTGCTTGTTCTTGAACCCCTTGGTGGCCTGGTACAGCTCCTTGTACGAGAACCGGTGCGGGCCGAACTCCACCTCCCAGTCCTCGCGCACCTCGGCGTACCTCACCCGCGTCCGCACGAACAGGAAGACGGCGATGACAAGCGCGAGGACGAAGGCCGCTGTGGCGATCGGGAGCACAATCTCCAGCACCTTGGACCGGGGTTTCGGGCCGAATCGCGGCAGCGCCGGGAGATTCGAGGTGTCGAGCGGTGGCGCTGGGCCGTTCACGGCGAAGCTCCAGCCAAGAACGTAGTGCCGCGTGAAGATGACGCCCGTGGCCGCCGAGAAACCCGGACGTACGCCGTGTCGGTCACAACCGACGAGAGGTTGACGGGCGCGGAGATGAGGGGCTTCTTGGGCCTGGACACGTCGAGGGGCGCCATCGTGACCTTGAGCTGGGTGGTGGCGCCGTCGTAGTCCACCCACACCTGCATGGGCTGGCGGCTGATGAGGCTGAGGTTGTTGAACACCCCCGTGGCGTCGTCGTAGTACCCGGCGGAGTGGTTCTGCACGGACTTCATGCTGTTGACGTCGACGCCGATGTGGTTGCTGTTCATGTCCTGGAACTCCGGGTTGAGCATGGTGTCGAGCTCGACGGCGAAGATGCGGTTGTCGTCCTTGCCGTTGTCGGTGACGTTGAGGATGCCGAGGTACTGCCCCGCGTTGAAGGTGGAGAGTTTTGTGCTGGGCGCCACCACGAATGCCATGCCGTTGTCGCTCAGCACGGGTGAAGTTGGACACGATGGCGAACACGAACGCGGCCGAGAAGGACTGCACGGCGCCGTTCCGCATGCGGAGTGGCGTCGGGTGGAACGCGTGGCCGGCCATCTGGCTCGTGCCGTTGCTGAGCACCAGAAGGCCGTTCCGCGCCACGGTGGCCATGCCGTCGAGGGTGAGGTTAGCGCCGGCGAAGCCGTTGTAGGTGAACTCGTCGGCGGCCAGCACGGCCGCATGGTCAAAGCCAACGGCAGCGAGGAGGAGGGGGGGGAAGAGGAAGAAGCGGAGAGTGCCCATCGCGAGCGTGCGTTGCTTGCGGCGTGCGCTGCGTCTCGTGCAACGCAAGTAGTCGAGGCTGCGGTTTGTAGTGTGGTGTGTGGTAGACTCCAGTGTGTGAACGATGTGATCCCAATTTGGTGATCGTGCGATACGTTGACTCGGATGGCGAGTCTTTGTTCAAAATCTGCTGCTGAGTGACTGATCAAGATGGTGTTACTTGCTCACATTGGGGGACCACTCAGAGCTGTCCACGGTCATAGTACAGAAACAAATGACGCTACTCCACGCCAGTTGCCTACGGCACCGGTACGTAAGGACCACCTAACTTCTCTCCTCCTTACGCGTGCCACTAAACTTCGACAACTCTGCGAATCAAAAGTCGAAAGAAATTCAGAATTACGACAGGAGTGAGTGGTTCAGTGTCACACTGTGACACAACATGGTACATAGGCATTAGGTAGCTAGTAAAGACGAAATTGAGTTAGTGTGCGCCTGGTGGGCTTCGCTCTTTTGACTTGTCCCCAACTCATTTGATCATCTTATTATATCTCTCATATCAGTATCGTTCTAAGGTTGGTCGGAAAGGAACGCAGAACTGCAGATAGTCAAAAAGAAATGGCAATACTTAAATATCGAAGCAGATAGCTATGGATCTCTGGTGGCTCGGTGCTGAGGTAGCGTTTCTTCGATCCTCGACCACCGGAGAGAATGAGGTGAGTGGAGCGGACAAATGGCAAGCGCGCCCCCCCGCAGGATAACAAAGCTGTCGAAACGAGGGAGCAAGAAAGCTTCGTGCGAACAGCCGCGCAACGAGCCGCCACGGCCCGCGGCCTGTGTGCGCCGCAACGTGCGGGTGGCCCGCCGCTAGTTATTGCTTGTATCAGCAATTCAGCATCACGTCACGCGGCAGTAGCTGTATGACTGGGCTGCGTACGGTAATCAGGAGAGACCGTGACGACAAGAAACCAGAGTTTGGTCGCTCTCCTCTCGCTATTACCGTCCCTGCGTACATGGCTACGTATATCCACGTATCTTCTCTAAACTATCGACTCAGCTTATTTTGTTCTCTATATTATTTTAAAACTTACTTAATCCTCTAAACTATTTGAATCGAGAGCATTTTATTCCTAGACGGTTTCTAAAAAACAAGATCGCATCTAGGTGTTTTAAAAAAATCTAAATAAATTTATACACGTAGATTGTGAGATGAAATATATACATATAAATTTTGATCAAAAAATGACCATTTTTATGACCTATAAAAATTTGTTACTGTATAATTTTTTTTACAAATTATTATTTTAACTAAAATTTACATGTATATATTTCACCTCACAATCGACATATATGGGAATTTTTAGATATTTTTAAAAATTTTAAGTTTATCCTTCTAGAAACGGCTAGAGGTAGAATGCTATCAATTCAGATAATTTAAGCGAGTCAAATCAATAGGAGAAAGATGGAGCGGCGATATCCCCGGGATCCGGAATCTTGACGTTTACATCTGGTCAACTTCACACCACCAAAGGATGTCTTAATTAGACACGTGAAGTAGTACTGACTATAGAGGTCACGCCATCCGGCGTTTGCTTCGTCAGTGATTACAGAGCAGACTGCAGAGGCCATGCTGCTTCCCAAGCAAACCATGCCGTTCTTTCTACTGCTTCTCTTCCTCGGCCTTCGCGGCCTCCGCCCTGCGGCGTCGGCCAACGAGCAGTTCGTCTTCGATGGGTTCACCGGCGCGAACCTCTCCCTCGACGGAATGGCCACGGTGACCCCGAACGGGCTCCTCCTGCTGACCAACGCCACGAGCCAGCTCAAGGGCCACGCCTTCTAACCGACGCCGCTCCAGTTCCACAGGGCGCCCAACAGCACGGCAATGCAGTCCTTCTCCACGGCCTTTGTCATCGGCATCATCGGCGCGTACGAGGACCTGAGCAGCCACGGCATGGCGTCATCATCGCCAAGAGCAAGAACCTCACCTCGGCGCTGCCGGGGCAGTTCCTGGGCATCGTCGGCTCCGCGAACAACGGCAACGCTACCAACCACCTCTTCGCGGTGGAGTTCGACACCATCCTCAACTCGGAGTTCAACGACATGAGCGGCAACCACGTCGGCATCGACGTGAACCGGGGCTCAACTCCGTCGACGCCGACAACGCCGGTACTACGACGATGGCACCGGCGCGTTCAACAACATGAGCCTGGTGAGCCGCAAGCCGATGCAGGTGTGGGTGGACTTCGACGGCCAGACCACGCAGGTCAATGTCACCATGGCGCCCCTGGAGGTGGCCCGGCCCAAAAAGCCCCTGCTCTCCACCACGGTCAAACCTCTCCTCCGTCATCGACGACACCGCGTACGTCGGGTTCTCGTCGGCGAGCGGCATCCTCTTCTGCCGCCACTACGTGCTCGGCTGGAGCTTCAAGATGAACGGCGCCGCCCCAGCGCTTAACATCTCCTCCCTGCCCTCTTTGCCGGTCACGACCCCCAAGCCGCGGTCCAAGACTCTAGAGATCGTGCTGCCCATAGCGTCCGCGGTGCTTGTCTTTGCCGTGGCCGCCGCCGTCTTTGTGTTCATGCGGAGGCGGCGCATGTACGCGGAGGTCAGGGAGGACTGGGAGGAGGCGTTCGGGCCGCACAGGTTCTCGTACAAGGACCTGTTCCACGCCACCGACGGGTTCAGCGACAAGCGGCTGGTCGGCATCGGCGGGTCGGGAGGGTGTACCGCGGCTCGCTCCAGCGTCCAAGGTGGAGATCGCGGTGAAGAAGGTGTCCCACGGGTCGAGGCAGGGGATGAAGGAGTTCGTGTCCGAGCTCGTCACCATCGGCCGGCTCCGGCACCGCAATCTCGTGCAGCTGCTCGGCTACTGCCGGCGCAAGGGCGAGCTCTTCCTGGTCTACGACTACATGCCCAACGGCAGCCTCGACAAGCACCTCTACGGCCAGAGCAAGATCACCCTGAGCTGGGGGCAGAGGTTTCGCATCATCAAGGGCGTCGCGTCTGGGCTGCTGTACCTTCACGAGGACTGGGAGCAGGTGGTCGTGCACCGGCACATCAAGGCGAGCAAACGTGCTGCTCGACGCGGAGATGAACGGGCGCCTCGGCGACTTCGGCCTGGCGCGGCTGTACGACCACGGCACCGACCCGCACACGACGCACGTCGTGGGCACGATGGGGTACCTGGCGCCGGAGCTGGGGCACACGGGGAAGGCCTCCAAGGCGTCGGACGTGTTCGCGTTCGGCGCCTTCATGCTGGAGGTGGCGTGCGGGCGGAAAACCCGTCGTGCAGGGACGCGCGCGACAACCACCTCGTGCTGGTGGACTGGGTGCTCGACCAGTGGCGCGCCGGGTCGGTCACCGGCGCGGTCGACCCGCACCTGCACGGCGACTTCGTCACACAAGAGGCGAGCCTGGTGCTGAGGCTGGGCCTGCTGTGCTCGCACCCGCTGTCCAGCGCGAGGCCGAGTTCGCGGCAGGTCGTGCAGTACCTGGACGGCGACGTAAAGCTGCCGGAGCTGTCGCCGACGTACCAGAGCTTCAACATGCTGGCGCTCATGCAGGACCAGGGGTTCGACCCCTACGTCATGTCGTACCCGATGACATCCATCACCGCCGGCACCATGTCTCAGATGTCTGACCTCTCTGGAGGGAGATGAGTCGCCGTCGGTATCTTAGTAGTCTCCTTATATTTTGTGCGAGTTCAGAACTGGGTGCGTTCTGTGTGTAGTGTGGATAACCTGAATGTAAATTGTTGTGCACTTGTGCTCGGGATAGTTGGTATTCAGATGAGAGGTTACTGACCAAAATCGGAGATTTGGGGGTTTGATCCCGCAGTGTACTCTCCTCAGTCCTCACGTCTGGGCAAAAAGCCAAATTTGAACCCCTGCCACTGTTCAATGCCAACAATAGCCCCGTGTTGAGAATAACAGCAAATAAATTCTCCGTGCTGCAGGTTAGAACCGCGGCCAACCTCCTCCCACGCCTCAGGCCTACGCCAGCTCATCCCGTGCACCTAGCCAGCGGCACGCTGGCTGGGGTCCACGGCCCGATCCTGTTGGAGGTGGGACCTACGATACCCACCAGCCACAGGTCAGGCTTGCGGCACCCGGCCTGTCCCCGCGCTCCCTGCCCGCCCGCACCCGCCGTGCATGTGAGCTGCCGCACGCCCCACCCGTGGCTGGCTCCCCTTGCATGTCGGGCCTACGGCAGACCGCGGCGCCGCGGGTCTAATATACTAGGGAAAAAGGTAGATTTGGCCCCCGGCCGAGTGCCAATGCCGGATTTGGCCCCCGGCCGGGGGCAAAGTCAGATTTGGCGCCGCGACGAAACGGGCGTGTCAAAATCGCGGATCGGGCCCGCGACGGGCCGAAATCGCTCCCTCGGCCCGCGATGGCCTGGTTGCACACTCCCCACCCGCGACAGAGTGGGCCGCGGCCGCCAGCCGCGACGGTAAGTCAAAACGTCATAGCCCTGGTGTTTCCCTGGGCAAACCGAACGCCAAATGATCTGGTGTTTGCATCCCAAAATTCCGACATAGAACACAGTACGAACAACATCCGGCCCAACCGAGCCGGAGGGTCCGAGTTTAGCTTCCGGGGGGCTAACGCCGGTGCCCGTGGCGTTGATATACTCGGTCAAACGCTCCCCTCGTGGGCATAACAGAAACGTCACCAGCACAGGGAGAACGCC